>JAMWYP010000283.1:0-555247 GCA_025563575.1 Acacia pycnantha
TAAAAAAATTACGGATCCCTTAGGCGGATCGCTCAACGGCGTTTAAATCAAGGTTTAGGGTTTCGAATCGTACCTTTGCGGAACAATTTGAGCGGTGGGCTACCTTCTCGATCAGCGAAGCCGACTCTTTAGAATCGCCTTCCTCTACACGGTATCCACACGAACGGCCTTGAAACACGAACGGAGGCGTGCTAGCGCCTCAGGGCGTGCGTCTCTCATTTTCTATCTAGGGTTTCTCGCGGCTTTCTAATACGCTCGACAAAATGTCCGTAGGTTTTCTAAACCTAGTAGCGTATTATATTCAAAACAAATTTTGAATCGGATTAAAAAATATATTAATTAAATCTATCGATAGATCTAATCAAATCTATTTATTTAATCCGAATTAAAAGCCCTACGATTTAATTTATATTTATAAATTAAATCAAGATATGATATCGTTATATTTAATTTAAAATGAGATCCGATATCTCGGTTCAAATTAAATCGATATGCAATATCTTTATTCGAAAATTAAATCTGAGATACAATATCTCAATTTATTATAGTTATTTAATTTATCAAATAAATTAAATACTATATATAATAATATTATTGTCAATAAATAATATCATTATTATTTTCGAATTTAATATATATATTAAATCAAGATATGATATCATTATATTTAATTTAAAATGAGATCCGATATCTCAGTTCAAATTAAATCGATATGCAATATCTTTATTCGAAAATTAAATCTGAGATACAATATCTCAATTTATTATAGTTATTTAATTTATCAAATAAATTAAATACTATATATAATAATATTATTGTCAATAAATAATATCATTATTATTTTCGAATTTAATATATTTATATATGCATATATATATATACACACACATCCTAGATTAAATAAGTATTCATTAAATCTTAAACACATTTAAGATTCAATGAATCTGGACACTCTTGCTCGTGTTGGGCCATTCTTGTGTGCGACCCTGTAGGCCCACATGAGATTGGCGGCGGGCCAATCTTGTACCCGCCCACAAGTCGCAAGCGGCCTCTAGCAAGACATTGCGACTACCCAATTCATATGGGGATCGTTGATAAGTACAATGACTTGCCCCTAGGGCATAATTTCCAACAGACTCCCTTGCACTAGGTGCAATCATTAATTACCTTAATTCCCATTGCCCTAACATGACGCTCATGTTTTACTTGTGCAAGCGGCTTAGTAAGAGGATCAACGTCATTGTTTATGCGATATAACCTATCGTACAACCATGTCACGTCCCTTTTGTCACGCGATAATTTGGTCAAGGATGAGGCATGGAAAATGTCAACTTCCTGTTCTTGACCATTACTTTCTCGATTCTTGAGTAGTCTAACAATTGAGATGGAAACTCCTTTCCATCGTAGTATGGCCATACATTTCTTAGACTCGCTCGTCGAGGGCCCGATATTATCTCTCTACAAATGTGAGGGACAAATCCCATCTTGACCACTCACATTCCTCCGCATGAGAACCAGCGATCCCGATCCTAGCCTTTATCATCACCGGTCAAAGGTGACTTTTGACTAGGTCAAAGACCGCGACTCATCATGTAGGAATCCATGATGATCTCGAGTCAAAGGGCGTTGTGACGCGGTTATACATGAGAAAAGCTTATGACTTATTCCATGCGGCTTTCTCATAGTGGGTCGGTCCGGCACCTTGTACTCTTACAAGTGCCTATGACTTTGACTCGTATCCCCATACTCATCAAAGTCACTTGGTCTTATTTCATCTTTGCTCCCATGAGATGGCCGAGCCGAGGACATTTAGGATAATCTATTAGATATATCCGGGGATACGATTATCACTATAAACATGCAAATGAAATGATAACTAAAGGAGAATACTTTAAATAACATTAACGTTTAAAGTATAATGACTTGCTTTCTTCTGGTACTTTGCATAATAATTTTTTTTTTTGTATCACCTCTATCATTGATTTCTCTGATAAGATGAAATCGCTTGAGTATATGGTTGGTCCTTTGATGTGACCTAGGCTCCTTGGTCTGCGGAATAGCACCGCTATTGTCCGAGAACAAGTCTATTGGATTTGAGATGGTAGGAACCACCCCTAGTTCATTAATGAACTTACTAATCCAAAAGGCCTCCTCAGTGCATCGATCTTTGCTATATACTCGGCTTCATTGCGAGAATCAGCTACGGTGCTCGCTAAGAGCTCTTCCGGCTCACTGCGCACCACCATTCAACAGGAATACATATCACGATTGCGATCTTGAATCATCTTGGTCGGTTTGGAAACTCGCATCGTGTAACCGGTCACACGAGCTCATCCTCCAAGCCACCATATACCAAGAATAAGTCCTTAGTCCTTCTTAAGTACTTAAGGATATTCTTGACAATGATCCAGTGATCCTCATTGGGATCTTGTTGATATTTGCAGGTCATACTCAAGGCAAATGACACATTCGGTCGAGTACATAACATGGCATACATGATAGATCCAATGGCGGAGGCATATGGAATCTTACTCATGCAGTCTCTTTGATCTTGTGTACTAGGACACAAATCCTTACTGAGATGGATGCCATGAGACATGGGCATGTAACCCCTTTTAGAATCTACATACTTAACCTATGCAATATCTTGTCTTTGTATGTACTCTGACTTAAGCCTATCAGCCTCTTAGATCTATCTCTATAGATCCTAATCCCAAGGATGTAAGTGGCTTCGCCTAAATCTTTCATTGAGAAAGACTTTCCTAACCAAGACTTGACACTCTGCAAGGTAGGAATGTCATTCCCAATGAGTAGGATGTCATCAACATAAAGCACTAGAAATACAAGCTGTGCTCCCACTAACCTTCTTGTAAACACAAGGTTCATCTATGTTTTGAATGAATCCAAACTCTTTGACTACTTCATCAAAACGATGATTCCGGCTCAGAGATGCTTGCTTCAAACCATAAATGGATCTTTGAAGCTTGCAAACTTTACGAGAGTCCTCGGGCGCACAAAACCCTCAGGTTGTATCATGTACACATCCTCAAGGAGCTTTCCATTAAGGAAGGTTGTTTTGACGTCCATCTGCCATATTTCATAGTCATAATATGATGCAATGGCAAGAAGGATTCTGATTGATTTGGCCATTGCAACTGGGAAAAGGTTTCATCATAGTCCACACCATGGGTTTGAGTGAATCCTTTTGCAACCGGTCGTGCCTTGAAGATATTTACTTTGCCATCCATGTCGGTTTTCTCTTTGAAAACCCACTTGCACCAATGGTTTTACACCTTGGTGGATCGACTAAGGCCCATACCTCATTGTCGTACATGGATTGCATTTCGAGACTTCATGGCACGAAGCCATCTTTCGGAGTTGGGTCCCACCATGGCCTCGCGATAGGTAGTTGGCTCATTGTGCTCAATGAGCAAAACATCACGGCTTCCAGTGTCAAATCCATATCTCGAGGCGTAGTCGTGTTCTATCGGACCTTCGTGGGTCTTGTGTTACATGAGTAGGCTCAACAACTTGTTGTGAGTCTTCTCTGGTTTCCATCTGTGGTTCTACATTGTCTTGTGACTCTCGAACTTCTTCGAGGTTCACCTTACTCCCATTGGTTCTTTTAGAGATAAACTCTTTTTCCAAAAGACACCATTCCGAATAACAAACACTTTGTGATCGGTGGGATTGTAGACATAGTATCCTTTAGTTTCCTTAGGATACCCCACAAAAGGCATTTTGAGGATCGGATGATAATTTATCAGAGGCTTGTTGTTTAACATAAACCTCACATCCTCAAATTTTAAGAAATGACAAGCTGGGTTTCTTCCAGTCCATATCTCATATGGTGTCTTTTCAAGCGCCTTTGACGGAACACGATTTAGTGTGAGCGCGGCTATTTCTAGGGCATGGCCCCAAAGGAAGGTGGAAGATCTGTTTGACTCATCATAGATCGAACCATATCTAATAGAGTTCGATTCCTCGCTCGAAACACCATTCCATTGAGGACGACAATGCCATAGATAGGTCGGATTCAAATCATTTGACTTGAACCTTTTACTAGTTATGTCATAGATATGTCCATTCAATTTTTCTACAGTCCTTGAGATCCTACATTTATTCAAATGTGAGATCCACATGTAGTATCCAATACCCATGTTGAGGAAGTAGAAAAGCGAATATCTATGACATAGATACTTGAAGCGATAGCCCCGCTATCCTTCTTGTTCTTGTCCAGATCTTCGAGGTAGAGTTTGCAATTTCTTTTCAAATGACCAAGTTCATTGTAAAAGAAACTAGATCTTTATTGAGGTCTAGAAGCATAGTGGCAAGCATCGGCATCTGCATCCACGAGTCATCTTTATGCTTCGTATAAGCATCGGTCGAGCTCTTGGATCGGTAGTTGAAGGCTCGTCAAGAATGGGTTGATTGATGAGATACTCTTTTCTTTCGTGTTTAGGATCAACGCTTAAGTCCCAAACATGTCAAGAGTTTGTCTCATCGAGTTCGTCCTTCTCAAGGGTGATCGCATTGATGGTGTTGAAGTATTACTAGACTACATGATTCTACAACTAAAGGTATGCAAAGTTTAAGTAGTAACCTCCCTTGAATTAACAACCCTCATTATAATTAGTGGGCTAAGATCCATATTTGGCTTAAATTTAAGTCCGCTTTGGCGGGACGCTTAAATTAAGTTATTTAGGTAGGCAAACCCCTTGCCAATTACATCATATGTAACTCTTAGATCTTTATGGGATTCAATCATCATATGACGTGGCATGTTTAATCCCATCTAATGCCTTGAGATCCAAAACCGTTTTGATAATCTCAATTAAGTCAGGACAATAATGAATATTGAGTATCACCATTACTCACTCTTGTCTCACCAAGATAACTCGGATGCATCCACTTTGGTGGAACATACAAATGGGCGATCTAGGTTTTGACAAGTATTCATTTATTGGTGGCATTATGACTTAAGATTTTATTTAGAGGGTATAATTAGATTAATCCTATTAATTATACTTATATGAATGCAATCACTATTGTATCTCATATAATATCTAAATTAATTATGAGTGATCTAGTCAAAACATAATTAAAACTCTAAATTGATTATGAGTGATCTAATCAAATCATAATTAAAATTCTAAATTAATTATGAGTGATCTAATCAAAAATAATTAAAATTCTAAATTAATTATGAGTGATCTAATCAAAATATAATTAAAATTCTAAATTAATTATGAGTGATCTAATCAAAATATAATTAAAATTCTAAATTAATTATGAGTGATCTAATCAAACCATAATTAAAATTCTAAATTAATTATGAGTGATCTAATCAAAACATAATTAAAATTCTAAATTAATTATGAGTGATCTAATCAAAACATAATTAAAATTCTAAATTAATTATGAGTGATCTAATCAAAACATAATTAAAATTCTAAATTAATTATGCAATGATCAAATCAAGACATAATTAAAATTGTGACACAACATGGCTCAACCTTAACCTAAAATCCTCTCAAGCCAATGAGAGGACTTCTCTAAAACAAAAAGAAGTACATCAAGTATTTAGAGAGAGGCATGACTCATGAGGCCATATTTAAAATTTACAACAATTGTAAAACTCTAGAGCCATGTTGTTCACCATACCCAAACAACATTTGAAAGGTAAATCACAACATATATTAAGTCATACAATTATGAAATAAAATATTATGATTAATCTTATCATGATTTAAATTTTCTAATTTATATTATATTATAAATATAATATAATATCATGATTTAAATTCTCTAATTTAAATTATATTATATACTATATATAATATAATATCATGATTTAATTCTCTAATTTATATTATATTATATACTATATATAATATAATATCATGATTTAAATTGTAATTTACATTATATTATATACAATATATAATATAATATCATGATTTAAATTTTCTAATTTATATTATATTATAAATATAATATAATATCATGATTTAAATTCTCTAATTTAAATTATATTATATACTATATATAATATAATATCATGATTTAATTCTCTAATTTATATTATATTATAAATACAATATAATATCATGATTTAAATTCTCACGCTACGACAATCAGTCGGGATCCTTACGGCGGTCTCGTTAGAAATTTCAAAATAAAATATTATTTTCGAAAAAAAATTCCCAAAAAACGTGATTTTGAAAATAATTTCCAAAAAAAAAACGTGATTTTTTTCCGAAAATTTCAAACCTAATGAGGCGATCGACATCGGATCGAGCGTTTCAGATCCACGCGAATCGGCTACACGATCCGTCTGAACAATTCGAGAGGCGACGCAATATCAGGCCTAGCTATCCGTAGAAATCCTAACGCGAGTTTTGTAATTCAAACGCATACAAAGATCGGTTTTAGCATATATATCATATATATAAACACGCGTAAAACCTAAGTTAAACGCACGGTTGAGTTGGCTCGATGCCCTTGTTGGGATCCGTACACGCAGCGAGTAAAAAAAAATTACGGATCCCTTAGGCGGATCGCTCAACGGTGTTTAAATCAAGGTTTAGGGTTTCGAATCGTACCTTTGCGAACAATTTGAGCGGTGGGCTACCTTCTCGATCGCGGCCAACTCTTTAGAATCGCCTTCCTCTCCAGGTATCCACACGACGGCCTTCGAAACACGAACGGAGGCGTGCTAGCGCCTACAGCGTGTGTCTCTCTATTTTCTATCTAGGGTTTCTCGCGGCTTTCTAATACGCTCGACAAAATGTCCCGTAGGTTTTCTAAACCTAGTAGGCGTATTATATTCAAAACAAATTTTGAATCGGATTAAAAATATATTAATTAAATCTATCGATAGATCTAATCAAATCTATTTATTTAATCCGAATTAAAAACCCTACGATTTAATTTATATTTATAAATTAAATCAAGATATGATATCGTTATATTTAATTTAAAATGAGATCCGATATCTCGGTTCAAATTAAATCGATATGCAATATCTTTATTCGAAAATTAAATCTGAGATACAATATCTCAATTTATTATAGTTATTTAATTTATCAAATAAATTAAATACTATATATAATAATATTATTGTCAATAAATAATATCATTATTATTTTCGAATTTAATATATATATTAAATCAAGATATGATATCATTATATTTAATTTAAAATGAGATCCGATATCTCGGTTCAAATTAAATCGATATGCAATATCTTTATTCGAAAATTAAATACGAGATACAATATCTCAATTTATTATAGTTATTTAATTTATCAAATAAATTAAATACTATATAAAATAATATTATTGTCAATAAATAATATCATTATTATTTTCGAATTTAATATATTTATATATGCATATATATATATACACACACATCCTAGATTAAATAAGTATTCATTAAATCTTAAACACATTTAAGATTCAATGAATCTGGACACTCTTGCTCGTGTTGGGCCATTCTTGTGTGTGACCTGCAGCCCACATGAGATTGGCGGCGGGCCAATCATGTACCAGGCCACAAGTCGCAGGCGGCCTCTGCAAACATTGCGACTACCCAATTCATATGGGGATCGTTGATAAGTACAATGACTTGCCCCTAGGGCATAATTTCCAACATAAGATCCATATTTTGCTTAAATTTAAGTTCGCTTTGGCAAGACGCTTAAAATTAAATTATTTAGGTAGGCAACCTCTTTGCCAATTACATCACATGTAACTTAGATCTTTATGGGATTCGATCATCATATGACGTGGCATGTTTAATCCCGTCTAATGCCTTGAGATCCAAAACCGTTTTGATAATCTCAATTAAGTCAGGACAATAATGATATTGAGTATCACCATTACTCACTCTTGTCTCACCAAGATAACTCAAATGCATCAACTTTGGTGGAACATACAAATGGGCGATCAAGGTTTTAACAAGTATTCATTTATTGGTGGCATTATGACTTAAGATTTTATTTAGAGGGTATAATTGATATAATGTAATTAATCCTATTAATTCTACTTATATCAATGCAATCACTATTGTATCTCATATAATATTTAAATTAATTATAAGTGATCTAATCAAATCATAATTAAAATTCTAAATTAAGTATGAGTGATCTAATCAAATCATAATTAAAATTCTAAATTAAGTATGAGTGATCTAATCAAATCATAATTAAAATTCTAAATTAATTATGATTGATCTAATCAAATCATAATTAAAATTATAAATTTAGTATGAGTGATCTAATCAAATATAAGGATATCATATCTTGATTTAATTTATAAATATAAATTAAATCTGAAGGCCTATTAATTCGGATCAAATAGTTAGATTAGATACTGTGGACCGTGATTTAATTAATATTATTTAATCCAAATTCAAAATTAATTAGATTAATTCTGAATATTTTAATACGACCGCAATTAGGGTTTCTATAAGAGATTTTGATCTGGTCGTATTAAACAGACGAATGAATTAGGCACTAGCGAAAAAACAAAAACCTAAATCTTGATTTAAGCGGTTTGTTGAAGCGATCCGCCCAAGGGATTCGTTAAAAGTTTAATTTTTCCATTTGCGTGTCCACAGATCCCAACGAGTAATTGCTAACAGCAATCTTGGTCTTCCCAAGATGACAATGTAGCGAAAATCACACGATGGAAAAAGGCTTAGGATCGGGGACCGATGACCCTACTGAGAACCAAACAAAACAAAGTAAGAAGTATATAAATACATACTGAGATAGTTCTATAAAGCCTGACTACTTCTCACGTAAGACAAGGATATATGTAAGTGGGCACCATGAGGTTTGTGCCTCTTATGAGAACACCATAGGGGAATCGGGATTTCAATTGATACAGTAATACAAGAGACCACTATCGCAAAATGTTGGAACTAAAGAATTTAATAGCCTCTACATACGACTATAATACCCTAAAAATTGAATTAGGAAAATATCATAACGACCTTATTTCCTAAGGGAAATTCTCTTGGAAATTTGGAGAAAAATAATAAAGTGCCAAAATGACAAAAAATGCCCTTACAGAGCATAAAATGACTTAAGAAAATTATGAAAAATCCTAAATGACAATAAAATAATTGTTAAAAATTAGAGAGAATGTTGTCTCTAATTTAGGCAAATTTTTGGGATTTATTTCCTTGGAGAATAGTGAAGGATTAATTAAATAATTGTTGGTTAATTATTTAAGCATAAACAAGAGAATATTCAAAGATAATTATGTAAAACTCCATAATTAATGGTTTATGGCTAGAAAATTAGCATAAATATGTTTTCTAATTAATTGGAGAATATTGAGAAAAAAATAGTGAGATTAAGTAATTTTAAGCCTAAATACAAAGTATGGACCAATGAGGAATTTTGTAAGATAATTATATAAAGTAATTATAATATAATAAATGAAATAAATGGAAAAAGAAAATGAAAAAAAATGGATAAAGGACCAGCTGTGTATTGCCGACATAGTGGATAATGAAAGGGTTGAAAAATGAGGTTGGATGAAGAAGTGGAACTCTTAATTAAAATTGATTCAGTGTGAATGCAAGTAAAGTAAATAAACTCCGATGGAGATCGGATCCTCTCTAGAGAACCAGGAACATGATTTCTAAAGTCAAGATATAATAATGATAAGTGGATTTTTTATCTCAAATTGAGCTGTTCCCAGGGTCATTTCCGAGATTGGTAGAAGAAGTTAGTAATAAGACGAAATAGGGAAAATCTGATAAAAAGGCAGATAGTCATAAAATTAGGATTTGAACAAAATAAATTATAACTCAACATCTGGGAATGAGTTTATGATTATCTGGACATATTTGGAATCGATGTGAATTTTTGTCAGTAAGTTGATGATTCCGAAATTTAATTCGGTCATGAGCACGTTTTAGAAATTTCTGGCTAGACCGTTGGAACCCTAAATGGAATCAAAAATTAAGTTAACCTAGATTTTTTAAAAGAGAATATCTTCAAAGTTGTGAATCCAAAATTTTTAGATTACGCGATTCGAACACCGATCGGGATTTTATCGGTGCAAAACCTTCTAGATGAAGGCAAGGTGGCATCTTATAATTGAATTTTCTTGACTTTTGGGACATGGGGAGGACGGCCTAGACACAAGGAAGAAGAAGAAAACTTGTTGGTTAAGTTTAACTCATGGAAGGCTAGGATTTCATTTCATAAAGTTGATCCAGGGTTGAAATTCATGGAATTTCTCTATAAATAGCAAGCTCTTCCTCTTGAAATTTCACACCAAAAACCACTCTTAGAAATCCTAGAGAGAAGTTAGAGAGAGGAGCTCTGGAGGAGGAAGGAGTCCGGGGAATTTTGCAGTGAAGCTCTGGGTAAATTTTTTCACCGTAGGAGCTTTAAGCTTTAGTAGTTCTTTCGATAGTTAGAGTAGTAATGTTAGAGTAAGTATTTAATCTTCCAAGTATGATTAGATATCATATGCTAGGGTATTTTAGTCAAGAATTTCGAAAATCAAGGTGGGGTCAGAGTTCTGGCAAAATTTTGGAAAGTCGGAGTCAAAGTAACGAAGTGCTGGCGAAATTCCGCCGATTGGGGGTCAGGGGTAAAATAGTCATTTTGACTAAAAATGTCCTTCGTAATGATAGATCCTTAACAAGTACGTTGTTATATTGATAGGATATCTCACGATAAGGTTCGACCAAGCTGTTGTACCGTTTTCCGTCAAAGTACGAATTTCAGTCAACGAAGGTACGTTCGCGTCTTTGTAACACTAACTCGATGTTTATGGTATGCATGTATGTGGTATGTGTGTTGTATAGATGTTGTCTTGTTTGAATGCATATAGTGGTTAGAGGATATGTCTCGTATCTTCGGGGGCAATATGTTTGTATGCTAGGGGCAATGCATCTCGGTATCTTGGGGCAATAGGTCTACATGCTTTGAGGGCAATACATATGCATGGGTTGTGATAGAGTGATGGTATGTGCTGATGATGTTGTGGATGTCTGTCGTTTGTATGTGTATACATAAATATGAGGTTAACCGTTACCTGAGATCCGGTGCGGATCTCAGCCCTTAATATAGCATCAGGCTCCCGAGGACCGAGGAGAGAGACAAGCAGCCCGCGTAGAAGTTACGGCTGAAGAATTTTTTTTTTTTTCCGTCTGAAGCCTTCCTTTGATGTTGTTATCTACTTTTGAACCACACGGTTTTGTACCGCTTCTGTAAATTGGCCAGACTTACGGCATTTTATATATACATATCAGTTACTCAATCGCTCCGGTGCTCTACTCTGTTGGGGAAAAAAATTATACTGCTTTTGGAAAATGGGATGTTACAACGACAATGATATATGTAAGTGGGCACCACACGTTGTGCCTCTTATGAGAACACCATAGGGGAATCAGGATTTCAATAAAGACACTAAGGCTATCCTAGCTCCCACCAATGAAGCAACATAATGGTACTTTACATTTGAAACAAAATGAAGTTACTAAAGTATTAGCATGCCGTTTAAAATATGAACATAAGCACCAACCATTTGAAAGAAAAGAAGTTGGTAGGTTATACTCAAGTACACTTAAGCACCCAATGGCGGGACAATGTGTGCGATAAGACCTTAAAACATGGACCAATGCAAAATATAAACTTGCTTATATATCACATGATAAGACAATAAATATTGGGAATCCAATGGCGGGAATATACGAGTACATATTATCTGGTTAGTCAAGGATGATGTAACAATACTCTAGTTTGAAGATGCTTAAACTTTACCCTTTTCAGAAAAATTTAAGAAGTCAAATATGAACTATTATTACATTTCTTATTAAGTTCATTTCAATATCTAATGGACACTCTACAAATTTTGCTACCATAAATGAAGCTTCCAATTAAACTCATATACACAAAGATTTAAGTTCACTTCGCAATATCATTATGTCCATCAATGCTCTACAATGTAGTATACAATGAGGCAACATAACCGAGGGAAATCTTTCATTCAAAACACTGAGTCTGGAGATCAAAAGATTTTGGGAGCGGGAAGATATCCCCTAGATACTACATGCTGAAAAGAGCATTGCATTACTCCTAAGTATACCTATAACAAAGAACCTACCTAATTCGTACCAAATGCACAGGAAAAAAATAGAAAAGCACCAACTGCCACACACACGTCACTTCTCAATTAAAAAAAGGTTTTGTAAGTGTATGTTGAACTCAATTTGTGGAAGATCAAAACTCACCTTGTCAAGAACCTTCTTTTTTCATGGGAAATGCAGAAGTAATGACTTGAGAGTCCTTGTCGACATGTTACCATGATGAACTGGTCAACATAGCATGTTAATTTTCCTTGGTTAAGTCTCGAGAAAACAGATAAAACATGTGAGAAACATGGAGTGAGATAAGCGTGAGGTTAACCCAATATCTTGCACTATGACATGTTACCATGATGAACTTAATAAATACTTACATGATAACCCATTCAAGCGAAATTTAATATTAGTAAACCTTATATTTACTAATTGCCAATACGTAAAGATAGTATTTACTGCTCCTTATACTCATCAAATAATTCAATTAATAACCATGCAATTAGTGCGGTACAACCTTTGGTCATGAATGCAAAGTAAAGCCAAAACCCCAAAAAAAAAAAAAAAAAAAAAAAAAAGGCAAAGGCAAAACAAAAGCCAATTCTGTCCCAAATAGTATTTCCGACTCGTAAACAAACCTTATTCCAACATGAATGCAATATGAAATGACAATTAATCATTCTCTCATAAACATATATCACTTGTGCTTAACCTCTTTGATTTTGATTGAACATGGGAATAAACAAAAGCCAAAACCAAAAAGTAATATCAAAACTATTAATTTGGTACTCAGCAGTTGTCCACTCAACATCCAGAATACATAAAAGAAGCATGATTTAGAAATGAAACTGGGAATATACATAATTCTTCATGCAAAACCATATATCTAGTTTTAAAAAAGGACCTTCTCCCCTACACATCTAGCTTCTATGCTTTCTTGGTCCTCCTCTTTGACAGGAAATATGCCCCCAATAGAAGCATCTCATTGAATCTAGGATGCCTAAAAACCCTCTTGGCAGAATAATAGAGACTTTGGTAGCTTTGCAGGAAAGCCAAAGTATCATCAAATGTAAGAGACCTTTTCGATGAAAGAGAGGACAACGAAATAAGCTATAGTAATTTATCCTCGATAAGATCAATGCACTTTCAGTTATGATACAAACTAAACCAACCACTAAGCCAAAAGAGCAAGCCACATATACGGATGCACAACAAAGGTATTGAAAGAGAGACATAACTCTCAGTGAAGAGTATGAGTTAGCTTTGGCAAAAATTGCTGTAAGTAGGTGATATTAAACATAGAATGGAAGGAAAAAAATCCTTCCATATGTGCATTTGGTAAAAATCCTGAAATGAGAAAAACTCATCAATAATAGGAATAAAAATTACAAAAAGGAGAGGATTCAGGATTTTCACTGGTCCATGTAGCATTGTAGCTTGTGCTGCAATTAAAAAGATCAAGTATATCTTGAGATGATTAAACATTGAATATGAGGTGAGACCTCCCTGCTATAATATTAAATTTAACACTGAAACCTTTGTAAATAATATACTTACCCCTCCATTGGCAAACGTTATGGCTATTATAGCAGCTGCGACCATGACCTAAGACAGAGGGTTCCACATAAATCAAAAGAACTTCAAAAAGTTGTTGTCTTGAAAATTTCCCAGAAATAAACAAATAAAAAAGCGAGTAAATACCCTTTTTGGTCCCTGAAATAACACGCGCTACTCATTTTGGGCATTTTAGTCCTTAAACAGTAAAAAAGGGTCCCTTTTAGTCATTTTTTTGGGCATTTTAATCCCTCACAAATTTCAAAAATCCTTTTAGTCCCTAAAAATGACCAAAAATGACTTTTTTTACTCGGGGACCAAAATGGGCGCGCGTGTTTTCCCAGGGACCCAAAAGGGTATTTACTCTAAAAAAGCACACAAACACACACTCACTCAACATTGTAAATGAAATACCGACCAAAGATAGCCAATCTCTGTTCAACAACATTAGAGGTGAGACCTTCCCTGCTACAAGTCAGATTCTCAAACACCTCCTCAATGGGTATGTTCTCCTGCGTTGAAGAAAAAAAAAATCAAAATACCGACCAAGCGGAAAAGAAAAAAAAAAAACCAAGAGGGAATACAAAAATTAGAAGAGCAATTTAACCAGCACTATGGAATATTGAAAGAGCTCCATTTCACTCTGGACGCAAAAGCAGGGACCATGTTTCCTTTTGCCATCTTGTGGAAGTAGACAAAAGATGGAAATATTGAAAGACACCAGCACTATGTGCTAGGAAATCTCACTTTCTGCTTTAGGCAAAAGTCAAAACACTCACTTTTCCCGGAAAATTCCTTCACGAAATCATGCCAAATACCAAAACAGTTATCGACAAGAAGAAAATTTACATCAAACACCTCGAGAGCATTCAAGTTACAAATGACGCCATGAAGAAGAGGATTGTGACAGTGAAAAATCGCAGGGAGAGAAATGAAATCCACAGGAAATGGATGACCTACTTTTGCCTGGAAAAATGAAGAATCTTTGACAAATCCATGTTCAGTGATTGTCCTGCGTACATATATGCGTTGAATTTTTTGAGAAAGTTCAAACCAAACAGCACGGAGCTAGAGGAGGTTAACACAGCTTACCAATTGAGATGATACTGTTGAAAAGAACAATATACTGTGAGTAAAGAAACAGTCACCGGCTTATATTGCTATTAAGTTTATATTGATTCTAAATACTATAGTCATCTTTTACTCACATCCTAAACATTACGTCCATCGATGTTCAGGATTTTTCAAAGGTAATTTTTCTTGAAAAGTAATACGGAAGTAAAAGATCTAATGTTTCTGATTATAATTAATAGTAGATTAGTTATTGAGACAAAATAATATCTGGGGAGACGTAATGCTAGGGATCGAGTATTGTGTCATCCGGTACCTCTGTTAAAAAAGGTATATGTGATTTTAATTATTAGTTTCAGCAACAGCTTTATGTGTGTGTGTGTTTGTGTGTATATATATATATTGTATAGTACATATGGTAATTTTTTTTTTGTTTTTTTGCTTAGGATACATATGATAATTTTACTCTTATGTATTAATGTTTAATTTCTTGACGTAGTGTAACAACCCAAATTCCATACTACTTACTGTGTCCGATGACACATAGTATCAGGAATATCAACGAGTTGACGAGTGTTACAAGTCAGAGTAAAGCGGAACGGAGAGCAAGCATTATCATTTGGACTAATTAACCTCTCACTCAAGTGTTTAATTGCCCTTTAATTACAAATGTCCTTATACACTACTACAAAAAAATGAAAAAATGACCTAAATAAGGCCCAATTAACGTCCTTTTTCAGAGGGACGTCTCGGGCTGGGTAGTCGTTTTTTTTGAAGTTTGGCGCCCTGAATTAATTTATTTCAGGACGCCTGATATTAGGCGACCTGAATAAATTTCAGGACGCCTCATATGAGGCGTCCTGAAATAAATTCAGGACGCCTCCTGAAATTTATTCAGGTCGCCTCACATGACGCCTTTTTTAAAAAAAAAAAATCCCCAAACCTCAATTTCGGGAGCTAGATAGTGATGAGCCAAGCGGATCGAAGATAGCAAGCCACGATTTGGGCGGAGGAAGAGCAGATCGAAATTCAAGAAACATGCTAAGGAGCAAATCTAGAATAATAATAAATGCCATGGAGCAAATCCAGAAAACATCAAAAATAAGAAGCAAGCGATAAGGTTATCTTAAAAAAAAAACCTAGAACAAACCCACCTGAACAAATCTGCAACGAAATCAACTGTGGCTTTCATCCGCGGTGGCGTCCGGTGTCGCTCGGCTTCAGATCTCAGTGGCGAGGGGAAACTTAGATCTGTTTTCCTCTGAACTTCTCATGGCAGGAAGAGGCGGACGAAACTAACGACGGCCTGAATCAGAGGAGGGGCAGAGGATCGAGGGAGGGGGAAGATGAGGCACGAGACGAGTAGAAAAGGAGAGGAGTTTTAGCGCTGTGAGGGAGATCAATTGTGTAGCGCGCCGTGACGGATCGAATAGCTAATAAATACATTTATCCTTTTGGAGACACGAAATTTGTTTCAAGACGCCAAAAATACTATTTATCCTTTTTGGCAACTTTGAAATTTGTTTAAGGTCGCCAAAAATAGTATTTTGGCCCAAATTTTTTAAAAAAATTACCCAGTGCGCCGAAAATTTTTATCCTTTTGGCGACACTGAAATTTGTTTTGGTCGCAAAATACTATTTTAGCGTCTGAAACAAATTCAGGGCGCCAAAAATTACCCTAGCGCCAAATTTTTTTAAAAATTACCCAGGCGCCAAAATATTTCCCTTTTAAGCGTCTTAAAATATATTTTAGGATGCTAAAATGTTTTAAAATATATATTTTTGATTTCTTTGATTTGATTAGTAAAAGTTTCTATATCTTTGATTTGATTTGATTAGTATTATTTTTATTTCTTTGATTTGATTAGTAAAAGTTTGGATTTGATTAGATTTGATTAGTATTATTTTCGATTTTTTGATTTGATTTGATTATTTTTCGATTTCTTTGATTTGATTAGTAAAAGTTTCTATATCTTTGATTTGATTTGATTAGTATTATTTTTATTTCTTTGATTTGATTAGTAAAAGTTTGGATTTGATTAGATTTGTTTAGTATTATTTTCGATTTCTTTGATTTGATTTGATTAGTATTATTTTTTATTTCTTTGATTTGATTAGTAAAAGTTTGGATTTGATTAGATTTGATTAGTATTATTTTCGATTTTTTTGATTTGATTATTTTTCGATTTCTTTGATTTGATTAGTAAAATTTAATTTTGGCGTCAACGCCTAAAATTGATTTTAGACGTCCTTATTATATTTTAGGACGCCTAAAATCGATTTTGGGCGCCTTAAAATTATATTTAGGACGCCTAAGTCTCAAAATTCAGCTAAATAATTATGAAAATGCCACCGCCTATACGTTTTACTTCCTTTTTTTAAAATAAGGACGTCTTTTAGGGAAGTAATATCTACTTTTTGTAGTAGTGATAGGATTGGTTTGTTAGCTAATCAAGGTGATTAGTGCTTTATTAGACAAGCTTAATTTCATCATTTTAGGCCCTTAATTTTTTTATTTCAATCAGCCCCTTTTGATGCTTTTAATTTTCTTATAATCAAATTGAAGAATTATGCCACTAATCTCAATTAGTGCAAGCTTATTTAACAAAGGATAATTGTTAATAGACTCATCTGTCCGAATCGTAGCCCATAGTCTTGCGCCGATTTCTACATCAATCAAAATGCAGAAATTGAACGTGGAACACCTAGGCTTGTTATCAACTACAAACCTTTAAATGAAGCTTTGCAATGGATTCGATATCCAATTCCAAACAAGGATGATTTACTAAAGCATTTGCATTCTGCAAAGATCTTTTCAAAGTTTGATATGAAATCTAGATTTTGGCAGATCCAAATTTCAGAAAAGGATAGGTATAAAACTGCTTTTACTGTTCCATTTGGTCAGTATGAGTGGAATGTTATGCCTTTTGGCTTAAAAAATGCCCCTTCTGAATTTCAAAGGATTATGAACGAGATCTTTAATGATCAAGGTCAATATATCATTGTTTATATTGATGACGTCTTAATCTTTTCAAATTCCTGGAAGATCATTTTAAACATGTTTCAAAATTTATTCGAACTGCAGAAACAAATGGTTTAGTGGTTTCCAAACCAAAAATTAGTCTTTTTCAAACCAAGATTCATTTTCTTGGACATTGGATTTGTCAGGGAACCATAACTCCCATTGAAAGAGCAATTCAATTTGCGGATAAATTTCCTAATCAAATTCTTGATAAAACCCAACTTCAAAGGTTTTTGGGATGTTTAAACTATGTTGCTGAATTTATCCCTCAACTTAGCAATTTTGTTAAACCTCTTCATCAACGTCTAAACAAAAATGCTTCTCCTTGGACCAGTGTTCATACTGAACTTGTCAAACAAATCAAACGACAGGTTAAGGAACTTTCGTGTCTTAACCTTCCAATTCCATCTGCCTTCAAAATAGTCGAAACAAATGCTTCTGAATTAGGCTATGGAGGTATTCTTAAACAACGTTTTGACGGAAAAGAACAAATCATTTCTTATACGTCTAAACATTGGAATCCTGCTCAGTAGAATTATTCTACGATCAAAAAAGAAATTTTGGCCATTGTTTTATGTGTTTCAAAATTTCAAGCTGATCTTCTAAACCAAAGATTTTTAGTCAGCATTGATTGTAAGTCTGCAAAAGATGTTTTACAAAAGGATGTTAAAAATCTTGTATCAAAACAAATTTTTGCCCGTTGGCAAGCTATTTTGAGTGTTTTTGATTTTGATATTGAATTTATCAAAGGCACTTCTAATTCTCTTCCTGATTTCCTTACCCGTGACTTTTACAGGGTAGTTCTTAGGATTGAGAGTAAAACTAACCCACAAACCATTTCCCTCTCTCCAGAAAATGCCAAGAAAGAAAAAACCTGGCGAAGAGCCAAAAGACAAGCAACCCCTCCATGAGGAGGAAGAAGATAAACAGGGCTACCCCCAAGATGCTCAAAAACCAATCTCCTGTGAAGAATTACAGGAGATTATCAAACAATTGCTTCAACAGCAAACTCCTTCACCTGAGGGAACAACCAGTCAGACAGTTCCCCAAACACAGGGATCCAGACTGCAAACAATATCTCAAACCAAATCAGGTCATCCACCCCAAACCGGAGTCATCCACTCCAAAAATGAGTCTCAAACCCAAAGGCTCATTTCCTCCAAACTCCGGCGAGAAAAACCACTGATTCCTAGGCTAAGAAACCTCCAACCCAAACTTGGGAGGAATTATTGGCCAAAAAGGATAATAAAACCCAAGCCCTCGAATATGATAGAGCACTTGCTTTGTCATTAATTGCCTCTTCTTCACAGGTAATCAATAAACAAGAGTATGATTCAACCAATGCTAAATTTTCTCTTGAACTAGCCCATAAAAAGCCTCCTCAGGTTACAACCCAATTATTGGCTACTTCAACCATTAACCCAATGGATACTCCTTACACTGCAAAATTTGCACAAGTAAAGCCTATCCTGCAACTTGAACCTGAGTTTTTCTTTGAAACACCCAACGAGGTAGCATTGAAATTTTTCCCTTCAGGATTTCATTTCATTCCTACCAATTTGCAAAAAACCAGAGAATACTATGAGCTAATATTGGTTCATTCTCGATCTATCGAGTTAACTCGATATACATCAAAAGAGGATGAAACTCTAATAACTCATTCTACTCTCCAAATTTTAAAAGTCCTCACACCTTCCCAGTGGGGGCAAGATTTAGCTAAACCGAAATTTTTTGACATTAAATATGAACCTAAAGGATATAATTACGTGGACTATAATAATGCCTGGTATAATGTCTTTTGGGATCAGAATAGGATTTTCAAACATACTTGGTTTATTTACTTTAAACAAAAAACCAAGTATACTTTTCCTCAATGGTTTCAACATTAGTGGACCTTCACGGGCCAATTCCTGAAATTCTTCCACCAACTGTTCAAACAGCATTGAGTCTTTTTAAGAAAAAAATCAATCATAGTGGTGATCCATTTCCAATTAATCTTCACTATTTTTTCAAATTATCTGTATCCTGGATTTTCTCTTGGCAATATAGGTTTTCACATAATGATAGAAGTTCTCCAAATTTTCCAGTCCTACAAAGGTTACCCTTTGTGCGTTGGTGGGCAAAATTCAACCAGTCCAAGGTCGGCTCCAAAGCAGTAGAGCAGTGGTTCAAAGACAACCCAAGTTTTCTTTTTGCTTCAGAAGAGAGAAGGTTTTTAAACTAGAAGAGCCATGCTCAAACCACCCTTGCTTCTATCTCAAATAAACAGGATTACATCCAACAACTCAGTATCATGCTTAAGCAACTCTAGCAAAACGAAACTGAAAATTAAGCTAGTTCTTGAAAGAGGAAGATTCAGGCCAAAGCGATGATGAAGATTTCGTCGTCAATTTGGGTGAAGACTAAATTTACAGTTTTTGATGGAGGCACCAAACAAAGTAGCTTCCATGTATAAGACTGTATAAATTGTTCTAATCTACGCTATAGTAGTGCTAGGTATTTTCACTATAGCACCAAACACTGTAGTGCGTAGGTCACAGAATTAGTTACTGTAGTGTCGGAAGACACTGTAGCTAATCATTAAAATTTTTACCGAACAGTACCAGTCACCCTGAATGGAACTATGCAAACAAAGCTTCACTCCTGCCTTTAAAAGAGCTGAAGCCCCATTCAGTTGAGGCAGGTTCTGAACCACTCCCACTCTCTCTACCTTATTGTCTTTTCTCTCTCTGCTGCCTTTCCTCTTTTATTTTCAAACTTTCATTTGTAAGTGTTTACATTCCAATAAACTTGTGTTTCCTTTTATTATGTTCTGCATTTACATTTCATCTCTTCCCTCTCTAATGAGATAAGTCTAGCTGCGTGCCTATACCCATTCTTATCTCATCTTCTTTTTATTTCCTCTGCACGTTTATTTCCAGTTTTTACTTTATGCTTTAAATTTCCAGTTATTCTCTCTACTTCTCAGTTCACGATTCTCCCTCTCCCCTTTGCGATCCTTTTGGGGTCACTCCCGTAGATTGGTGTATATATATATATATATATATATATATATATATATATATATATATATATATAAGGAACTTGCTCATTATTTTGATCAAAACAGTGTTGTTTTATGTATTGGATCGTAGCGGATGGAACTGCAACGGACCAAAGTTGCATCCCATCTTCACCATCGCCTCACCTTCCTCCACTTTTAGGACCCATTTGGTAGAAAGAAGATTAGAGAAGGAAAGGGAAGATCCCAATCTTCCCATGGATTTTGGGTGTTTGGTAGACGAGAAAGACCAAGCCAAGATCTTCCAGTGAGTACTCATCTTCCCTTATTTGAGGGAATATGCTTTCCATCCGAAAATGGAGGGAAAGCTGCAATCTTCCCGGGAAAGTGTTTTTTTGACAGATTTACCCCTGAAATTCAAACTTGGCGGAAAGTTTGAATTTAGCGATTTTTTTTTTTCAAGAGTTCGAACTTAACAAGAATATATATTTTTAAAATATATTTTAGCAAAAAAAATATTTTCTTTTTTATTTTGAATTAATTTCTTTTAAGGGTAAAAAAGACATTTCCTAATTCTTTACCAACTACCACCTCTTCATTTTCTTCCTACCAAACAACTCAAGCCATCTTCCCTCATCTTTCAAATCTTCCTTTATGTGCTTGTTTCTGTTGAACGTTTTGCTATCACATTGTAAGAGTAATGCTGCGATTTTGTTTCTGGTTTGGCTACGTGTCTGATTCCAGTAGGGTAATAGTTTTGTTGATGTTATGCCGTTTTCCCTTTATCCCTCAGGTGGTGCGTGTAACATCCCAACTTTTGGACTTAGAAATTAGAAATAATATATGGAATTAAATTGGGAAAATTGGCCAAATGATTAAAATTAATTATTTGAGGAATTAGGAATTATTTTCCTTGTAATATTTAAAAAAAAAGAATAGGAAAAAAAACAAAAACAAAGCCCATGCTCTCTTGCACTCACGGCACATGAATAAAACCAATCCAATATCTTCATTTGTTCATTTTCAACCCGTTAATTCATTAGTTATTTGGCCCAACACTCATGCTCCTCACGTCAGCCCATACTCCTCGCTTCCTTATATTCTCACCATTATACAAACATTAATACCCAAACCAATCTCATTTCTCTATTCATTCTCACAACCCATGAATGATATACAACCCAACCCATTACCTTCATGTAAACCAACTCATTGTTTCTATTCATCAAGTATCCTTCTCACGTCACACGTCCAGAAACACGCTGAGATAGAAAATAATGATAGCAAATCCATCGGCCCATACTCCTCCAATAGCTGTTATCATTAAGCCTATACACACTTTAATCACCCTTCAATTAATGAATTAGCTCAGACACGAAAGCCCAGCGGAAGAGTTGTGAGTGACTGATCATGATCATACCTATTTAAGCGTGCTGAGCAGACACCAACTCCATACTGTCATTTTCTGCATTCTCAACGACAACACCATCCCTCCGGAAGTCGGCCGGCTCAGCGCACACGACACCCATGCTCCTCCATTCCTCTCGAGCCCATCAAAGATCACGTTGTATACCCCGTATATTTCCTTTCTGACCATACCCTTAGAGTATTATATAATCCCAACTCCTTGACTTCCCACATCCCCATCGCCCAACGTAACTAAAGTGGGTTGAGAGTGAAAGAGAGAGAGACGAGGAAGGAGATAGCGAGAGAGTTTTAGCCCTTGTGTTGCTCTGCGTTTTTGTGCTGAAAGCAGAGGCGTTGTGTTTCGATGGAGCACACAGCGTACAACCTGTGGAGGTGAGTCTTGGGTCCCTCTTCCTTCGATTCTCAAAGATATGTTGTTGAGTTTAAAGCCTTGAAATTTGGTTTTTGACGCAATATATATGCATGCTCAGTGTGTGAGTCTCACGAACGTAGACGTGGTCAACATATATATATATATATATATATATATATATATATATATATATATATATATATATATATATATATATATATATATATATATAATGCAACGATGTATGTGGAATGAAGGAGGGAAATTATTTGTCATACTCAGAGTGGATGTATATATATAACTTTATATATATAGGTTAGTGTAAACATTCAAATGATAAGAATAGTGATAAAGAAGACAAAGTGAAAATGATGCATGAAGCACGTATAGTGTTTATCAAGAAACTCACTAAAAATATATATATTAACACTGCACATATATTAACGCTACATAATTTGTTGAAATATATATAAATATGTACGTTGCTGCATGTGGAAGATAATGAAATCTTAATATACTATTTATGTCAAGAAAAATAAAAGTAAGTCTTGTGGTTTATATATATATATATATCACTACACACATGAAAATGAGGGGAAAAAGTTGCACTTGTGTGTTGAGTGTATATATATACATCACATGCAATGTACATATAATTGAAAATATAAAAGCAAAAGTCAACGGTTTGTGCCACATGTGAATTAGTCATTCCTAAAGTTACCTCGGCATGATAAATGGTTGAAAACATATATACCTTTTTCAAACATTAGTCCGTAATTGAATAAAAATTTACTTTGAGAAATATATTAATTATTAATATTAATGCTGCACTAAAATATATAAGTCATAGTTTACTTGGTATTAGTATTTATTAAAATCAAGATTTCATTGTAATTTGGCAAAAATTAGACCTAAGAGTAAAATGAAAATAAGGCCCAAAATATATTATTTTGGCTTTTCAAAAATTGAAATGGATATTGGAGAGTTAATATAGGCCCAATAGGCCTTACATTAAGCCTAGTCCCATGACATTGAGATTAAGAAGAGCTTGAACAAATAATAACCCGCCGTCTGTAAATGTATACTTATAGGACGCGATAGTTGCCAAGATAATTACACGGACGCGAAGCCAGCAGAAGATTTTTGAAGCAGTCAGGTAGTAACCTTAATCTTCATATACTCTGTGTGACTTGCGTATGTATGTTTTACCATGTATATTGCATACATTCGGGTATCATCCATTTTTCTTCCAAGCGCTATGGAACCGGAACATGCTGTGTGCATTAAGGGCTTTTTGTGTGTGTGTGCCGGTGAATTCGTGGCTGTGTGCTATTAGGACCACTGCAGCATCAGGCTGTGCTATTAGGACTCGCTCGCCCTGGATTAGCTGTGTGCCTTGCCGTGTGCATGATACTTGAATGAGATGTGGTTTGAATTTTTATTCGTGGTTGCTTACATGCTTTGTTATACATTTTATATGAAATTAACGGTTACTCTGGGATTCAATTTTGAATCCCACCCCTTTAAGCCCTCTCGGCGCTTTATCTAGATCGAGCAGGGAGACAGAGGTAAGGCTCCGGGAGTCGGAGTAGTTTAGTGGTGGACGTTGGTGATTGTTATTTTGGGATATTTATTTTGGTTACCGGATGACCGTAGTATATTATCTTGGCCTGTTCGGGCACTATTATCCGGATGATTTGTATGTTAAACCCTTTAGGGTAAATTTATCTTTCTCGTATCTTTATTTTATCGCATATTATTGTCCAAACCGATGAATGCTCACGCTAATACTCGATGTGTGACGTTAAATTAACTCGGGATAAATAGTTTAAAAATTGAATATAAGTAAAGGATCACACTACCCGCCACCCGAAAGGGCGAGGCCTGCAGGGGTGTTACATTTGTGGTATCGAGCACGGTTTGGACGACATCGTAAAATTGGTTATTAGATAAGGAATTGATCTATGTTTGGTTGATGTTTATTTTCTTTTGTTGAGGTGTAGCTAAAAACCTTAACAATGGCAAGAGGCAAAGGACCGGGTAGACCTAGGCGAGAGCTGAGACACAAATTCCTAATCCTCAAGATAATAACTCGATACGAGATGATGGGATTGATTCGAGAGCAGGGGAATATGATACAAGGAATGCGAGCGGAAATAAATGAAATCAGGGCTCGTCAAGACCAAAGGTCCGAGGATCATGAGACTGAGGAGAATAATGGCAACAACGACGATAGTAATCATAATGAACAGGAAGAGTCGCAGATAGACCACCCTAATAACAAAAGGCCGTAAACATCATTCTACCGGGTATCTAAATGTAAACAAAGCAAGACCTCGCGGTTTTCCGTGGTAGATTTGAGGCAGCGGAAGATTGGATTTTCCGTCTCGAGAAAATCTTTCAGGTCCTAGAGTGCCCGGAAGAGAGGAAGGCCGAGTTGGCCATTTATAAGCTGGGGAGGGAGACGCCGACCACTGGTGGCATAATACGAGAATTGACTCTACGTGCTCTGAGTATCAAGCAGGGAGATAGCGAGTCTTTTGAAGATTATTATGCCAGGTTTACTCGACTGTCCCGCTACTCCACCTATCATAGAAATCCCAATGCTGAGAGTAGCTTAGCAAATGTCCTGCTTCGCGGCTTAAAGTTTGAGATCAGGGAAAAGCTTATAGCTAGACAGTTTCATGTGTTAAGCCAGGCTGTAGAAGAGTGCGGAATTGTTGAACGGAACTTGAAGGAATTATATGCTTCCAGGAGACCATTTCCCCGTAGTGACTCTAATCGTGGAAGCTCCTCTCAAAAAAGAAAAGGGCCATGGAATAAGAATCATGGTAGTTCTAAAAAGCCTTTTCAACTGGATCTGTCGGTCAAATTTCAGGAGGCCTGTAGAGCCTCGTACATGCAATAAATGTGGGAAATCACACCTCGGATCTAATTGCGACGGGCGTATTATCTCGTTATGCTTGTCGCAAGCCAGGGCATATCGCCGCGACCCGTCCACAACAAATCTGCGAGAGGCGACCCCTGCAGTCGAGGCCGAGTGTTTGCTATGACTCTGAGGATGCATGTAGATCTCCGAATTGCTACAAGGTACGATTTCTTTTCATGGTTGTTTATTACATGCCTTGTTTGATTCTCGGAGCCGATCACTCTTTCATAGCATATGATTGTGTTAGACGTATGAATTTGAATGTTCATGAATTGCCTTATGATATGATTGTGTCTACTCCATTGGGAGTCAAATCCAAAAGCGTTGATGTTTGTCTAAACTGTATTGTGATGTGGATGGATATGAGTCCACCGTGGATCTGATTTGCTTCCGTTGCATGAAATCGACATTATTTTGGGATTAAACTGGTTGACAGCCAATAATGTTGTACTAGACTTTGGCAATAGAAAGGTCATTTGTCCTGATCAACACCAAAATCTTTATGCCAAAGCAAGCCTTGGTTTTCTTACCGCTACCGAGGTAATGTTGTATTACGCAAGGGTGCCAGTGGATACATGGTTTTCTTTTTTTCAGACAAAGTGAGTCGAACCTTCTCTGGATGAAATACTCGTGGTAAGGGAATTTCCCGACGTTTTTCCTGACGATATCAGTGGGTTACCACCCGAGAGAGAGGTGGAGTTTGCTATTGACCTTGTACCTGGTACTGGACCGATTTCCAAAGCGCCCTACCACATGGCACCAAATGAAATGGTTGAGTTAAAGAAGCAGATAGAAGAATTACTTGAAAAGGGGTTTATTCGCCCTAGTGTTTCGCCTTGGGGAGCCCCAGTCTTATTCGTGAAAAAGAAAGACGGTAGTTTAAGACTCGTATTGACTACCTGAACTAAACAAGGCGACCAGTGAAAAATAAATATCCTCTTCCCAGAATTGATGACTTGCTAGATCAATTATCTGGTTCCTGTATATTCTCAAAGATTGATTTACGTTCGGGGTACCATCAGCTTCAAGTTAGAGCTGAGGATATTCCGAAGACTGCTTTCAGGACCAGGTATGGACACTATGAATTTCTTGTGATGCCATTCGGCTTAACGAATGCTCCTGCTATCTTCATGGACTATATGAACAGAATCTTCCGACCGTACCTAGATCAGTTCGTAGTAGTATTTATCGATGATATTCTGATCTATTCAAAGAGTCGGGAGGAACATGAGGATCATCTACGGCTTGTATTAAATATTCTGAGGAGAAGCAACTCTATGCCAAACTTAGTAAATGTGAGTTTTGGCTTTTCGAGGTTAAATTTTTGGGCCAATGTAGTTTTCGAAAATGGTGTTTCGTGGACCCTAGTAAAGTGGAAGTAGTATTGAACTGGAAAAGGCTGAGACTGCCATACGAAATACGCGGTTTTTCTCGACTAGCGGTGAAGAGTGGAATATCACCTAGAGGGGGGGTGAATAGGTGATCTTAAAACTTTTATTATAACTTTGTACCCAAGCTGAAGCTAAACGTAAAGAGATAGGGAAGAAGAGCTTGACACAGAAAGTTTATCCTGGTTCGGTCTAAATTCTTGACCTACGTCCAGTCCCCAGACTCCGGGTTTTCTACTATCACTTAACTCGGATACACACTCTGTACTCAAGGATTATCCTCTCTCTAGGATACACTCCCCCTTACAAGTTGTAATCTGAAATCCCAATCTCCAAGTCCCCTTGACTTGAGATCTTTTACAATGAATGAATGATTTGAATAAAATCTCTCTCACAGAGAAGATAATGATAAACACTGAGGCTCTTTGTATATCAAAATACAATACAGAAAGAAAACTAAATGTATAAGAACTCTTGAGCTTGCTTTTCGTTTCTCGCTTTTCTTTCGTTGTTCTTCTAAGTTTGTAATCGCCTCTTTATATAGTGGTGAGTTGCAATGTGACCGTTACTTCTCAACTTAGTATGTTCTTCAATTGAAATTCAGTTTGATGAGGATTATAGCCGTTGGGTCCCGAACTTCACCGATTCAATTCTCGGACGCGTGAAATCATTCTTCTGATTCTTCGCGTTAATGATTCGTTTGATCCGATTTTAATACGAAACATTCTCAATATAGAGTAGTTAAATACGTTTGAATACACTAAATAAATGCAATCAATTCGTATAAACATGGTAAGTTTTGCGGTTCAAAAGAATCGGGATGAAATCAGTAACGATCATTTTTGCTTAGTCTTAAACTCGAGTTCTCTAAGTCGGGCTCGAGTTCGTAAGGCTTGGTTTATCTTCGTGAGCAAACTCTGAGTTTGATGTAAACTCGGAGTTTGTTAATTTTCAAATGGTCGAACTCGAGTTCGTGCAATCGAGGCTCGAGTTCGTGGCATTGTAGAGCAATTATCGCGAAGGCCCATATGAAATCACATTTTGGGAAAAAACTCAAACTCGAGTTCGTTAGTGAGGCGAGGCTCGAGTTTGACACTTTGTTCATGTCAAAATAAATTTGTCTTCCAAAATGTAAACTGGAGTTTATAAATGCAAACTGGAGTTTTCAAAATAACTTTACTCTCAGTAAAACACAAACTCGAGTTTGGAACCCAAACTCGAGTTTACTTAAAATAAGTAAACTTTTGAAAAACTCTTGGCAAGAGGCAAACTGGAGTTTAAGAAGGTAGACTCGAGTTTGCAAAAGATGGAAAGTTCGAATGCTCTGCCAACTCCAAACTCGAGTTTGCATCGCAAACTCGAGTTTACAAGTTTGTAAACTCTTTTGTGTTTTCGCAAACCATAGAGTAAACTCTACATAAAAACGTTAGGCTCGAGTTCGATATTTTAGGCTCGAGTTTGCGACCTTTGTAAACTAGCAAACTCTACACAAAATCTGAACTCTAGAGTTTGTAAAACATTTCCTCTTTGAAAATGGCTTCCCGCGAGGTGAACTCGAGCTTGCTTTTAGCGAGCTCGAGTTTACTCGTTTGTAAACTCTTTAACAAATGCTTTGGAGTTATTAGGCTCGAGTTTGGAAGACACGGGCTCGAGTTTAGAATGATGAATAGCGGCGAACTCGAGGTTGCTTATCCGGGCTCGAGTTTGGCTTAGATAAAATGTTTTTGATTTGAAATCAATTCATTTAACTTGTCAAAAACATTTATACTTGTTTACAATTGTCGGTTATCATCAAAACACCTTGAGAACTAACATTCTCCCCTTTTTGATGATGACAACATTTGTAAACATTCAACCATTTTCAAATGCAAGATTTTGATCATTTGAATTCAAAGAACATTAGTTTGATCAAAGCTTTTGTAAAACACGATTTTCTTTGAAATAGTTTCTGTTTGAGGATAGATGCTTCATTACACACTACTTGAGATCAAGTCAAATTGCAATTATATATGATTAGCGATTAAGAACTTGGAATTGCAATTGAAATCGAATTGGAGTAGAAGCATGATCGGATTATTAACTTGAAACAGAAACAGAATTTAAAACATAATTTAAAACATAATTTGCATCATAATCAGAGTTAGCAGCAAAGATAGGATGAATCAATAAAGCATACTGCATAACCTATGAAAACATAAACCACATTGTCATATAGCTTAAGGTAAATCATTATAGAATGACACTAGAGTTTCAAAAGCAAATATAATTAAAATGATCAAAAGATAAAGAAAATGATTGAAATGATTGCTTTTTCACTTCAACTCTTCTCCCCCTTTGTCATCAGCAAACAAGGGTGGATTAATTGAGTTAGGAGAAGGTGAAAGAAGCTGGATCGGTGAAGGGTTGTCTTTGAGCGAGATGGTTCGGGAGCTATGGTGGTTGGTATAGTGGGAGCATTTGGTTCGGGTATGATTGGAGGAATTGTAGAACTTGGACCAGTTGAGGTAGAGACATTCAAACTAATACCGTAAGCAGACTTGGACTGATTTTGCAAAACTTTGTCCATTTTGTCATGAAGACTAGCCATAGACACCAAAAGGGTGGAGATGCTAACCTGAGTGATCTCCAATCGATTACTAAGACCTTGAACCTTTTCTTTCGGTGCTTCATGTTCAAGGGTCGATTCTTCTGTGCATCTACCATCTCCATATGTCCCTTTTCTACTTCCTTTTTGAATTGTTTCGCTTCGATTCTATCTTGACAGAGAGATTAGAAACCGCTTGATCGATTAGGCCCTTAATCTCGGCATCCAAATCGGATGGTATAGACCAAGGAGGAGGAGGAGCACTCTGAGCTTCTTGTACCCTAGATTGAGTAGCTCTTGATCCGGTTGGCCTTGACCGAGGTGGAGCTCTTGATTGACCACCGCCTTCATCAAGGCTTATTCTCATTAAGTTCAGGATATGCTTGCCAAATTTCTGAGGAGTTTCAGGTTGTTCATTGGCAGGTAGATACCAAATCTTCTCATGAAACATAATTATTGAAATGAGGCTGGGAAAGGGTATTTGAGAAGATTTTCGACCAGAGAATCGAAATCTTGCCATTTCTTTGAGAATCCAGTGCCCAATATTGTGAGGCACTTGGTCAATTATAGATGCAAAGATAGGGTAATCCTTCTTTGCGAAATGGGTGAAGTTTCCTCCTTTTTGCATAAGATTCCTAGTATAGATGTACCGGGCAACTCTTTGCTTAGGTGGCATTGAGACAGAGGGAAATTCGGGATTTCTAGTGCTTCAGGGACAGGCTCATCAGGTTTAAGCAATGAAAAGATTTGTCTATCAGTATAGTTCAATGAGGCAATAGGTGGAGGACTTTGAATTTGAAGAAGGGAATTTAAATAGGCGAGTTATAGTGATCTTTTTCCTCTAATTGTTGTAGTTATCCTTTCCTCAACCAAGTTCATATCATCTGTCAATAGATTGTCACTTCTCATGCGGTGATAGAAGGCTTTGACAAGAGTGGGTGAATGAAGCTCTTATAGAGATTAATGGTTCAAATTGCTTCAGCCAGAGGTGAGGTCAATGTTACATTCCTCTTTTAATTGAGCCAAATTAACATACACAAAGCAGGCAAAAGGTTTTGTGTTCAAAGTTCTCCTTATATCTAATGGCATCTTCACGAGATAGTCTTACAGCTCACCGGAAAATCCCTAGGTATTGAAGCATGATTATATATCTCAAATAGAGCGGGGTTTCTTCGGATACCGATGTACGAGGGTTCTTGATGATGAGAGGCCGAATGAGCATGAGAGCTAGATTGACCAAACTGTAGGAACATCCTTCTTGAACCTCTTGGATTTGTATACTTTCTCTTTGCCTCTTCTAGGCACTTGTTTCGGGTTTGTTTGAGATTGGGAGTACTATCTCCGGTCCCGGAAGGAGAAGAAGGCCGAGTTGTAGTAACACCGGGGATTGCCTTGTCAATTCCTTCCTTAAATCGTTTTGGAAAGGATTTTCTCCTTGGTGGTCGATTGGGTATGCTTTGAGGAGTGGATTGGGGTTCCTCATGATTCAAACTTGGGGTATCATTGGTTGCAGATCGTTTGGAGGCCATTTTCGCAGAGTTTCGTCGAGCGGGGTGAGAGAATTTGAGAGAGTTTAGGTTTAGGCTCGAGGTTGAAGTGAAGTGAAGATCAACGGTCGGGTTTTAAAACAAATTTTTCCGCGACAAACTCGAGTTTACACGTGTAGGCTCGAGTTTGGATCTACTTGTACTAACACGGACTTCAAGAGTGTATGTGTGAACTCTTGAAATTTACCTTAGGCTCGAGTCTAATGACTTACGGGCTCGAGTCCGTGAATTCCTCCGTTTTGAGTTGCTCTCTGTCTCTCGTGAACTCGAGTTTACCAACTAATAGGCTCGAGTTCGTCATTCTGCAGCAACTCCATTTTCTTTCTGACTCCCCTGGTTCTCTCGAGCTCGAGTCTGGCTTGGGCAGGCTCGAGTTTGGCTCTTTGACAGCAGCTTGCAATAGATGGTTAGAGATTTTATTCTGCATAAAACACATCTATGTACTCCAATCTTTTTGTTAGCAATTAGTGATCATCAAAACACATAACTAACATTAGGTGAAGACTGTTTTTCAAATCATTGGGATTCATCATTCCCATTTAAACTTTTCTTTCAAATTGGTAAAGCATTACAATTTTTTAATGGTTGATACCACAATTCATTTTGATGCATTTTTGAAAAGTCGTGCTCATACCAAAATAATGAAAGATAATAGATTGAATGTGTCAATATGCTTCAGAATAGAAAGATGATTGAACATTCTCTTTATTATGTTTGAGCATATTCAACAAAAGCAAGAGTCATGAAGATAGAATACTAAGGATGCATTCTTAGTACTACGAAATTTAAGCACAATGACTCGGCTATTTGGCTAAGGAATAATCTTGCAATTTCGAATTTAGAAACGCATAAATGTGCAAGGCAAGATTATGAATATATAGCTATAGTTACTCAAAATAAGAATGGAAGATAAATTCTGATGAATTTGAGTAACTATGGGATAGTACTAGGATTTATGAATGATGAAGCACACACTCAATAATCAAATGAATTGAGATCCGAATATCATCCTAGAAAGTTATTCCATTAATGGTTAATGCATTTTCATTTAATGCACTAATGAACATTTATGAAACTTGGAATAACTTGGCCGGTTGGAAATCTATGCAAGTGAGCACAATAGGTTTCTGATTGAATTCTTTTTGAAGATAGGCTTGAAAGCACATATATGGATATTTAGCTATGAAGGTCAACTAGTTTAAGAGTGAAACTAGATAGTTCACGCAACACAATGAATTCTAGAGATCAATCTGAGAGGAGTTGAAAACATTCAACATAAACAAATTTGAAGTATATCTAACATTCAAAATATTAGTTTCCGCTTTTTTTGAAACTCCATTTCAATGCAATCAAAGCATGAATGATTTTCAAATTGATTCTATGCATTTTCATAAAACAAGGTGAATGTATATTTCAAAAACATGAGATCAGAAAGTGATGCACAGTTTCAATTTTTTTATTCCTTTAGCAATCTGAAATTCATTTTGAAAAGACATAAAACATTGATTGCTATAGAAATGTTAACAGTGGACAAATATTCATTACCCAAATATGAATCTCATTAAAGCACAGTATAGGGTAAGAGATAGATATCACCGTAATTGCTTTTGTCCTTGTAAAGGCTTTGCTTGATTGAGGTTGATTGTTGTTGATAATTCTTTTCACAAAGATTAACCATCAACCATTGCTTCCTAGCTTTCTCAAGAGTTGAGTTGATTTGTCTATATAGTTGTTCTCTTGAGAAGCTTTCATTGATCCTTAGGTTCTTGGAGGATCAACTTTGCTTACCCACCGACTCTTATGTCTTTCTGCGGGTTTCGCAAAGTTCTCTCAAAAGGTATAGGCTTCAAAGGTCTTCTTCTTGGCATTTGAGGGATCTCCTTCTTGGTTCATAAGAACCTCTTTGATTCTTCATCTTCTCGCACCTTTGTGTCTCGTTGTTCTTGGAATCATCTGCTGCACACAAGGGAAGAGATGGATTCTTTGGTACCCACTTATACTTGGGTCCTTGATTGTTAGTTCTGACCTTAGGGAAAACATAAGTTCCCTTTGGTACCCATTGATAATTACCAATGTGTTTATCCCTTCTATCATTTCTATGAAAGCAAGATGAAGTACCGTGTCCCTTTCAAGTTACAGTAACTACAATGAGCAAAAGGGTTAGAACTATGAGCTGATTTCTGAAAATAGTTTAAATAATGTTTTCCACCGCTTTTCTTTTTCCCTTTCGTCTTGTCAAAGATAGGATTATATCCTATGCCCGATCGGTCATTTGTAAATCTTTGATCTTTTAAATGACATTGAGCATTTCACTACCCTTAGTGAACTTCTCAAGTGTTTTCGTAAGACACGAGTTTTTCTTTTCAAGATCAAGGCATTTTTCACAAATGAGATTTTCAGAAAAAGAGATTTTCTACTTGTTGTTCAAGAGTTGTATTCTTCTTTTTCAAAACAATGTATTTTTCAGCAAGTTCTTCAAACTCATTTTGAACAAGATTGTATTCAGCAAACAATTCATCATAAGAAGGTTTTGCATTATTATCCGACCAACTTGAATTTTCACAAGAAGTTGAAGGAGAATTGTTTGTTTGTTGCTTAAGCAATTTGTTTTCCTTTTGGTGGAAATCGGTTCTTTAGCAATCTTTTTATATTCGGAATGTAAATCATTGTATTCAGAAAATAACTCATCATAAGTAGGTTCTGAATCACTTACCTCTTCTTCGTTTTCTGGTTGCTCTTCTCTTGCAATTAAGCAGATATTGGCAGATTCTTTTTCTGCTTCACTTTCATCATCTGAAGAGCTGTCTCCCCATATGGCAGACATATATGCCTTCTTTTTGAGGTGATTGAGTCTCTTCTTCTGATCTTTTTCTTGGCCATTCAGCTGAGGACACTCAGGTCTGTAATGTCCTGGCTTTTCACACTCATAACTCAAGCTCCGGTTCTTTTGTAGAACTTCTTGAACTTTCGTATGAACATGGCCATTTCATTTTCATCCTCATCTTCCTCTTCCTTCACAGTATTAAGAGCGATACTTTTGCTCTTATTGTTATTTTCGTCTGTGCCCTTCTTGAATTTCGGTTTACCCTCATATTCGATAGACTTCCAAATAGAGCAAAGAATCGACGTCATTGATTCTCCACTGCTTCTTCTATAGCCGTGACTTTGGCTTCCCAGTCTTTTGTCAAGACATTGAGGATTTTTCGACTTGAGGTCTTTCCTCATATGTTTTGCCCAAAGGTCGATAATTGATTAACAAGATGAATATAACGAAGTTGAAAGTCAAGAATGGACTCATTGGTTTGCATTCTAAGGAGATCATATTCGGTTGTCAACGTGTTGATGCGATTCTCCTTTATTCCGTAAGTTCCTTCGTATGCTATTTCCGTGGCTTTCCATATCTCCTTGGCAAGTGGATAGGTTGCGATACGAAAGTACTCCTTTTGACCGAGAGCACCATGAAGCATTAGGATGGCTTTTTCGTTGAGAGTTACTTTTCTTCCTGTCATTCTCGTTGAATTCTTCCTCATCTTTGGAACATTAATTCCTCCTACAACTTTTGTAGGAACATAATCTCCATTCTCTATGACTTGCCAAAGACCATACTCCGAGGCTAACACAAATACTCTGAATTTGGCTTTCCAAAACGAAAAGTGTTCTCCATTGAAGCTCAGTGGTCTGTTGATTGAAACACCTTCAGGTAATATTCCTTCCATGATCTTTATCTCGGGATGTTAAGCCCAACTGAGAAACTAGGCTCTGATACCAAATGAAGGTGGAATATCACCTAGAGGGGGTGAATAGGTGATCTTAAAACTTTTATTATAACTTTGCACCTAAGTCAAGCTAAACGTAAAGAGATAGGGAAGAAGAGCTTGACACGTAAAGTTTATCCCGGTTCGGTCTAAATTCTTGACCTACGTCCAATCCCCGGACTCTCTCGGGTTTTTCTACTATCACTTAACTCGGATACACACTCTGTACTCAAGGATTATCCTCTCTAGGATACACTCCCCTTACAAGTTGTAATCAAATCCCAATCTCCAAGTCCCTTGACTTGAGATCTTTTACAATGAATGAATGATTTGAATAAAATCTCTCTCACAGAGAAGATAATGATAAACACTGAGGCTCTTTGTATATCAAAATACAATACGTAAAGAAAACTAAATGTATAAGAACTCTTGAGCTTGCTTTTCGTTTCGCTTTTCTTTCGTTGTTCTTCTAAGTTTGTAATCAGCTCTTATATAGTGGTGAGTTGCAATGTGACCGTTACTTCTCAACTTAGTATGTTCTTCAATTGAAATTCAGTTTGATGAGGATTATAGCCGTTGGGTCCCGAACTTCACCGATTCAATTCCCCCGGACGCGTGAAATCATTCTTCGATTCTTCGCGTTAATGATTCGTTTGATCCGATTTTAATACCAAACATTCTCAATATAGAATAGTTAAATACGTTTGAATACACTAAATAAATGCAATCAATTCGTATAAACATGGTAAGTTTTGCAGTTCAAAAGAATCAGGATGAAATCAGTAACGATCATTTTTGCTTCCGTCTTAAACTCGAGTTCTCTAAGTCGCTCGAGTTCGTAAGGCTTTCTCGGTTTATCTTCGTGAGAGCAAACTCGGAGTTTGATGTAAACTCGGAGTTTGTTAATTTTCCAAATGGTCGAACTCGAGTTCGTGCAAGGTGCTCGAGTTCGTGGCATCAGAGAGCAATTATCGCGAAGGCCCATATGAAATCACATTTTGGGAAAACTCAAACTCGAGTTCGTAAATGAGGTGCTCGAGTTTGACACTGTTCATGTCAAAATAAATTTGTCTTCCAAAATGTAAACTGGAGTTTATAAATGCAAACCGGAGTTTTCAAAATAACTTTACTCTCGTAAAAACACAAACTCGAGTTTGGAACCCAAACTCGAGTTTACTTAAAATAAGTAAACTTTTGAAAAACTCTTGGCAAGAGGCAACCGGAGTTTAAGAAGGTAGACTCGAGTTTGCAAAAGATGGAAAGTTCGAATGCTCTCTGCTAACTCCAAACTCGAGTTTGCAATCGCAAACTCGAGTTTACAAGTTTGTAAACTCTTTTGTGTTTTCGCAAACCATAGAGTAAACTCTACATAAAAACGTTAGGCTCGAGTTCGATATTTCAGGCTCGAGTTTGCGACCTTGTAAACTAGCAAACTCTACACAAAATCTGAACTCTAGAGTTTGTAAAACATTTCCTCTTTGAAAATGGCTTCCCGCCAGAGGTGAACTCGAGCTTGCTTTTAGCAGGCTCGAGTTTACTCGTTTGTAAACTCTTTAACAAATGCTTTGGAGTTATTAGGCTCGAGTTTGGAAGGCACAGCTCGAGTTTAGAATGATGAATAGCAAATAACTCGAGGTTGCTTATCTGGGCTCGAGTTTGGCTTAGATAAAATGTTTTTTGATTTGAAATCAATTCATTTAACTTGTCAAAAACATTTATACTTGTTTACAATTGTCGCTTATCATCAAAACACCTTGAGAACTAACAAGCGGGATATTACCGCCGATTCATACAGAATTTTTCTCGGATAGCACGCCATTGACGAAGCTCCCGAGGAAGAAATGGTCTTTTGTGTGGGACGATCGTTGTGAAGAGAGCTTCCAGATGTCAAGGAAAGGTTGACGACCGCGCCGTATTGATTATCCCATATCCGAATCCGACTTATGGTGTCTGATGATGCGAGTTTACAGGATTGGGATGTGTCCCCGATGCACAGAAACAGGCGAGTTGTAGCGTATGCCTCTCGTCAGTTGAAGCCTCACGAGCAGAACTATCCTACACATGATCTGGAGCTTGCTGCGATTGTATTTGCTTTGAAGATATGGCGACACTATCTATATGGCACCACCTTGAGCAGCATCTTGCGACCACAAGAGCCTCAAGTATCTTGTTTGACCGTTGAAAGATTATAACCTGGAGATCAAATACCATCCAGGTAAAGCTAATGTTGTCGCAGATGCTTAAGCAGGAAAACTGTGCAGGTAGCATATATGATGATGAAAGAGCAGAAGCTTCTAGAAGACTTTAGAGATCTAAATGTGGCAGGCCGCACCTTTGTGGCTAATCTCCTTGTCAGTCAAGAGGAGAATAATCTGAGCGCAGAAATAGAAGAAGCTCAGGGGCAGGATGATCTAGCAAGATCCGTTCGAGAGAAAATTGCTCGAGGTGAAGCAACGGATTATGATATCTCATCGAATGGCTTAATCCGATTCCGGAAACGAATTTATGTTCCGTCTAGAGATGATTTGAGACAGAAGATTCTAGACGAGGCTCACAAGAGCAGATACACGATTCATCCAGGTGCAGTCAAAATGTATCGAAATTTGATATCACAATTCTGGTGGCTCAGGATGAAGAAGGAAATATCGTAGTATGTGGCTAGATGTTTGACTTGCCGAAGGTAAAGATTGAACATCGGCTGACCGGGAGGACTCTTGCGGGACTGGAGATTCCCGAGTGGAAATGGGAGAATGTGACCATGGATCTGTAGTGGGTCTACCCAAGATCGTGCATTTGGATGCAATGGGTAATTGTTGATCGACTCACTAAGTCTGCACATTTTCTCCCTGTCAGTGTCAATTATTCACCTGAAAAGCTAGTAGAGATTTATATTAAGGAAATCGTCCGACTCCATGGCACACCGAAGAGTATCATCTCTGATAGAGATTCTCGGTTTACTTCTCGATTCTGGCAAGCTTTACATCAAGCACTAGGGACGAGACTAAGATTTAGTACCGCCTATCATCCCCAGACAGATGGGCAATCAGAGAGGACAATCCGCATACCTTTTGGAAGATATGTTGCGTGCTTGTGTCTTGGATTTCAAAGGAAATTGGGATCAATACTTAAAACGGGGACCAGTGGCTTATCAGCTAGCTTTGCCACCGAATCTGAGTAGATTGCATGATGTTTTTCATGTCTCTCAATTGAAGAAATATCAACCAGACCCAATGCATGTTCTTGAATATGAGGATGTGGATGTACAGGAGAATCATACTTTTATGTCAAAGAGCATGATAATGTATAGACAAATTTCGAGACGAAATTTATTTTTACTTGGGAAGAAATGTAACATCCCAACTTTTGGACTTAGAAATTAGAAATAATATATGGAATTAAATTGGGAAAATTGGCCAAATGATTAAAATTAATTATTTGGAAAAAAAATTAGAAATTGTTTTCCTTGTAATATTAAAAACAAAAAGAATAGGAAAAACAAAACAAAAACAAAGCCCATGCTCTCTTGCACTCACTAAGACATGAATAAAACCAATCCAATATCTTCATTTGTTCATTTTCAACCCGTTAATTCATTAGTTATTTGGCCCAACACTCATGCTCCTCACGTCACCATACTCCTCGCCTCCTTATATTCTCACCCATTATACAAACATTAATACCCAAACCAATCTCATTTCTCTATTCATTCTCACAACCCATGAATGATATACAACCCAACCCATTACCTTCATGTAAACCAACTCATTGTTTCTATTCATCGAGTATCCTTCTCACGTCACACGTCCGTAAACACGCCGAGATAGAAAATAATGATAGCAAATCCATCGCCCATACTCCTCCAATAGTTGTTATCATTAAGCCTATACACACTTTAATCACCCTTCAATTAATGAATTAGCTCGCATACACGAAAGCCCAACGGAAGAGTTGTGAGTGATCCATCATGATCATACCTATTTAAGCTGCTGAAAGCAGCACACCAACTCCATACTGTCATTTTCGCATTCTCGGCTGACAACACCATCCCTCTGGAAGTCAGCGGCTCAGGCGCACACGACACCCATGCTCCTCCATTCCTCTCGAGCCCATCAAAGATCACGTTGTATACCCCTGTATATTTCCTTCTCGGACCATACCCTTAGAGTATTATATAATCCCAACTCCTTGACTTCCCCACATCCCCATCGCCCTTAACGTAACTAAAGTCGGGCCGAGAGTGAAAGAGAGAGAGACGAGGAAGGAGATAGTGAGAGAGTTTTAGCCCTTGTGTTGCTCTGCGTTTTTGTGTTGAAAGCAGAGGCGTTGTGTTTCGATGGAGCACACAGCGTACAACCGAAGGTGAGTCTTCGGGTCCCTCTTCCTTCTGATTCTCAGCATATGTTGTTGAGTTTAAAGCCTTGAAATTTGGTTTTTGACGCAATATATATGCATGCTCTGTGTGTGAGTCTCTGAACAGAGACGTGGTCAACATATATTATATATATATATATATAAAATGCAACGATGTATGTGGAATGAAGGAGGGGAAGAAGACAAAGTGAAAATGATGCATGAAGCACAGATAGTGTTTATCAGTAAACTCACTAAAAATATATATATTAACACTGCACATATATTAACGCTACATAATTTGTTGAAATATATATAAATATGTATGTTCTTTGCATGTGGAAGATAATGAAATCTTAATATACTATTTATGTCAAGAAAAATAAAAGTAAGTCTTGTGGTTATATATATATATATATATATATATATATATATATATATATCACTACACACATGAAAATGAGGGGAAAACGTTAATTGTGTGTTGAGTGTATATATATACATCACATGCAGTGTACATATAATTGAAAATATAAAAGCAAAAGTCAACGGTTTGTGCCACATGTGAATTAGTCATTCCTAAAGTTACCTCGGCATGATAAATGGTTGAAAACATATATACCTTTTTAAACATTAGTCCGTAATTGAATAAAAATTTAGTTTGAGAAATATATTAATTATTAATATTAATTATGCACTAAAATATATAAGCCATAGTTTACTTGGTATTAGTATTTATTAAAATCAAGATTTCATTGTAATTTGGCAAAAATTAGACCTAAGAGTAAAAATGAAAAATAAGGCCCAAAATATATTATTTTGGCTTTTCAAAAATTGAAATGGATCTTGGAGAGTTAATATAGGCCCAATAGGCCTTACATTAAGCCTAGTCCCATGACATTGGAGATTAAGAAGAGCTTGAACAAATAATTTTTGAAGCAGTCAGGTAGTAACATTAATCTTCATATACTCTGTGTGACTTGCGTATGTATGTTTTACCATGTATATTGCATACATTCGGGTATCATCCATTTTTCTTCCAAGCGCTATGGAACCGGAACATGCTGTGTGCATTAAGGGCTTTGCTGTGTGATGTGCCCGGTGGTCTGTGCTGTGTGCTAGCTGGAGTAGTTTAGTGGTGGACGTTGGTGATTGTTATTTTGGGATATTTATTTTGGTTACCGGATGACTGTAGTATATTATCTTGGCCTGTTCGGGCACTATTATCCGGATGACTGTATGTTAAACCCTTTAGGGTAAATTTATCTTTCTGTATCTTTATTTTATCAGTATATTATTGTCCAAACCGATGAATGCTCTGCTGCTAATACTCTGATGTGTGACGTTAAATTAACTCGGGATAAATAGTTTAAAAATTGAATATAAGTAAGGATCACACTACCCGCCACCCGAAAGGGCGAGGCCTGTGGGGGTGTTACTGATGCGCAAGTCTCAAGCCTCTCAACTTCCTCTTTTCGTCAAAGATTATTTTGGAATTTTGGATCTGTAATTTTTAGAGTTCGATTTTTAGACCTGGAATTTTGGATTTGGAATTTTTAGAGTCCGATTTTTAAATCTGGAATTTTTAGAGTTTGATTTTGGATCTGAAGCGACCACCAATACTTTCATGATTTTAGATCTTGAAGTTTGGACCTTGTGACCTCATTCTTCGACCTCCTTGTTCAAGTAAAGTTTCGCTCCTCAACCCGTGAATAAGAATTTTAAAGCCGAAAGCAACCGAGAGACCACAAATCTACGCTTTATGCGTCCGACGAGTTTTCGCACGGATTGCGACACCGCTTCTCGTCGACGACATTACGAAACTTTCTGTGCAGAGTACTGTTCTGTGCAAGCCACCGCGTAGAGTGCTATGTATTTGTTTTTTAAAAAGGCCTCCGTAGGGACACCGTAAATAAGACTTGAGGCTTCCTTTTAATTGGGAACGCCGAAAGTCTAACTTACTACGTCTCATATAGGCATCTTCTATCTAAAGGGATATGTAAAGTGTAAAAACCGATTAAAGAGGTATTTTGTAGTAGTGGGATTATGTTCTTGGTGTTTCTTGCTGCATATTAAATTATTAATTTGAGTAAAGAAATTATTGTAGAAAGCTTAGTAAGTGATCATAATTCCAAACATTATTGGAGCGCCGCTTTTTATCATGGATACCAATCAATCAATCAAATATAATTCATTAAAAGTCAAACAATTAAAATTTTCACAATCCCGGCAAACTACCAACTTATGGGTTGAAATTGAAAGAAATAAAATCAACAGACAAAAGTAAGAAATTAATGTAAAATTAAGTAATGCAATTGAAAACAAATAAAGTTCAGGGACTTTGTAAGTAAACTGAAACTAGGAATAAAAATGAAACTGGAAATAAAAAAGTTAGAGATGCACATCAGTATCAGTTAAAATATTTGGATGACAGCCTGTCACTAGGACGATCTTTAGCTATGTGTACGCATCTAATTAGTTGGGAATTCATTTCAAAGAAGTTAAATCACCCTGGTTTGTTTTTTCCTGATATAAGTTAAATCAACCAGTTTTGGATCAAATAAAGTGTATCTAATCACTTCAATTTTAATCAGCAATGGACAATAATAGATTTATTTGGATTAATTATGTAAGAGTTAGTATCTTAAAGAGAATTAGGATTAATTACGTAATTATATATAATAAGTTATTTTGTAATATAATATCAAGGTGGAGAAGCATATCAATATTACATATGCTTAATTAGTGAAGTCGATAAGGCCATGAACTGTGAAGAGGGGCTTCAACTAGAGAAAGACGATATGCTTAGTGAAAATTTTCCTCTTCAAAATTACTATGAAGAAAAGACTCAAGACTCCATATGTATGAGATGTCTTGAGTCATCTCCTGGGTGAAAAACTGAATAAGATCATAATTTTCTCCAAGCGCATCATCTTCTTTCTCTAGCACAAGGCTCTTCACTGTTCACCATATCAATACTTCTGCTGATACTGTTATATTTAAATAATAGAAAAATTGATGTGTTTCTCCAATCCTTCATATTACATCATAAATTAACTTATCATGATAATTATAATTATAATTAAGAGAATATGCTTACTCTTAAAATCTCACACACATATACCTTGTTACAGAGGTACCACATGACGATATACTACTCACTTCCCCAGCATTACACTTCCTGTAAAAAACAATTCTCAGATATTAGTATATATGTACTTAAGCAGATATTTTTTTGTCAAAGGATATATTTATTAATACTGCAAACCGGTACAATACGAATACATAAACACAAATACAAACACAACTAAAACAAATACAACAAAATAAACTAGATACAATACTAACCGAACATCGTACATTAAATATATAAGAATAGAAGTAGAATCATGGACAAAATCGGCCTACTCAATATCCAAGGTTAGAAGTGACGAGCAAGAAAGTGTTGGTTGGGAAACCCACCCCAAAGGGCACACAATCTTATAAGCAATAGTTGCAATTAAGTCAGCTAAATAAGTACCCCATCCTGGGGTAAAGACCACAGAAAACCCAACCTCAAAAGAAAGAAGACCCTTGATGTCCTGAAGAACACTTCTACTCCTCTGATCTAACATATCCGGTGTCTTCAACCACACACCAAACAACACCTCTGTAGATCTTCCCCCAAGAACGCAGATCTGAGCTACCAAATGATAGTCGGATCTCATGACGTTCAAACAGCCAACCAACCAAGAGAATTTGAACGCAGATCTGACAGATATGTTTATTTCCTGAGTCAAAAACACCTCCACAAAACCCAGTAACACAAAAAAAAAGAAACACAAAACAGATAAATCTCACCTCTACAGATCAGATCTGAAGAAGGAGAGGAGAGGGCTCGCCACAAGGACGAGGGAGAGGACCATAACTCAAAGATCTGGACTCCAAAACACCAGAACCGCAGATCCAAGATCTGGACACCAAACTACTACTCGCACTTGCCTGTGGCCCAAAAAACCGGTGCTCGTCGGCGGCTTGTGTATAAGGCACAAACCGCCGTGGGGAGCATAAAATGTGAAACTGGAAGTGCAGAGAGGAGAGAGTACTTAAGCAGATATTAACTACATATATATCAGAATGATCATTTTCTAATTCCATGTCACTTTTCACGAAAATATAATTACCTTTGAAAAATCCTGAATCATCGAGGGGCGTAATGTTTAGGATGTGAGTAAAAAATGGGTATAATTTTTAGAATGCATGTAAATGAGATGGTATTGAAAAAACATTAAAGCCTGGTTTTTTCGTAGGTTTAATTTTTGGTAGATGATATAATATGCATTTGCTTTTCTAGTGCCATAGCTGATATTTGAATCCATCCTGCACCAAAAAAATTGGTTTACAAATATGATTATAAATATTTTAAATAAAAAAGAATTTAAGGTGCATAAAAAATTACATAGATTTGTTACCATGAAGAATTCGAGCTTGGTGTGATCTAAGAAGCTAGAACTCATGCTCAGGCTTAGGACTCATTTAGAACAAACAAGTGATAATGGTGAGAAAGGGAACTATTAGAAGAAGATTTTGAATGATTGATTTATGAAGAAATAAGAGAAGGAATGGATATTTATAGAGCTAAAGAAGGAAGTAAGTGGGTTATGAGTAAGTATAGATGATGTATGTGAAAAATGTGATACGCGTGACTATTGTACTTAATTAATTATTAGATTATGGAGTGACAAGCTCGGTATGATTGTCAAGGGTCATACATGTAATATAACAGATATGGCATGACTGCCAGGTGTCAAATTTTGCAGTTCTAATAAAAAATAGGAAGCCAAGCTTTTGTACTTTTATTAGTTCTTAAAAATTGACGTGGAAATGTAATTTGCTTTTAGATATTCAAGGAGTTTTCACATGATCATAATATAGAATATATATGAAGTGTGACTGTCAAATGCTAGATGTATGCAATGACAATCTCGGCATGATTGTCAGTTGTCAAACATTGCAGTTTCAATAATAACGCTTAATACTAATTAAAAAGACATAGCAAGCAAAGTTTTTATACTTGGACTTTGTTTTTAAAAATTGATGTATAAACATAAATTGTTTATGGAACTTCAAGCAAGAGTGTTATAGATATTTTCATAAATAAGAAGAAAACATAAAGTATATAAATTTGACCGACTAGAAATATCAATTGGAACTTCAAGTTCTGTCAAAGATGGTGACATCGGGTCACAATGAAATGTATAACAATATTGATTAGAATTTGTAGTTCTGTCGAAGATAGTGACATCAGGTCATCATAAGAGAAAGGAAAAAAAGTCGTGGAGAAGCAGAAAATAAAAACCCAAACAATTAAAGAGGTATTAAAATATCATACCCTGACTAAAGCGGAGTCATGCTTACGTGTTATAAAATAAAAGAAAGATGAGCCGTACAAAAAGAAACAATTGTAATATCCCTAAAAGTATGTATAGACTATTAAGATAATAGATTATTAGGAAAAAAATTACTTATGTTATTTTAAAATTTTCTATTTTTATAAAAAAAAAAAATTATGATTTGTTGAGTGTTCTTTAAGTTGAAGGTGAGTAAATTTGGATAGTAGTAAAAGTAAATTAGTATTTATTGTAGTATGACAATAAGGAAAACCTTGGGACTGTTGTATTGGAGGCCTTAGAGGGTGTTTAAAATTAAGAGTTGAATTCCGACTCAGTAAACTAATATTTAATTTAAGTATATACAGTATATAAAATAATTAAATAATTTTTTTATTTTTTTATTTTTCTATAAAAATCAACTAGCTATAATTAAACCGAGGTAATACCACAATGTGAAGGAAAAAAAAAAAAAAAGAGCGAGAGAGCATCAGTATTTTTCTTTTGTTTTTTAATCGCACGAATGTTGAAACAGAGTGAGAGAAGAGAGAGCAGAGAGTAGAAGCTTCTCGGAGATTTGAAACCCTGCCTCCTTGAGTCCACATTTAGTGCTTATAATTAGGTGTTTCTTATGTGTTTATACCTCCAATAAGATGTATAAGCATATTTTTTTAATTTTTATATATTGTATTTATTTAGATTTAAATTATATATTTTTTCGAGATGTTTTTGTCGAAGATTCAAATTAATTAATTTTCATAATCTGGTGTTACAGACCAATACAGAACTGAAAATTAATTAATTTGAGATACTGGGTGCAAAAACATCTCGAAAGCAAAGATATAATTTAAATCTAAATAAATACAATATATAAAAATTAAAAAATATGCTTATACCTCCTCCTATTGGAGGTATAAGCACACAAGAAGCACCTAATTATAAACACCAAATGTGGACTCTGCCTGCTTCATTCATCTCTGTCCTTCTGCCTTTCCTTGCCGCCACTGGTCCATTCACCGTCGTCCATTGTCCGCCATTCTTTTAGACCACCGGCGACCTGACAAAAGGCCGGAGAAAGCTTGGAGACGTGAGACAGGGGAGACCAGATCGAAAGGGAAGTGGAAACCAGAGCTCAGAATTGATTGGAGCAGAGTTTGGAGAGCACCATCGACCTTCTTCTTCTCCCTTCGACGAGTTTGAGAGCCGAGAACACACCAGAGCTGTGAACGCCGCGAGCCCCTTCTTCCTCGACAGAAAACCAGATCCGAGAGTGGAGCTCAGTGGAGCATATTGGAACCAGAGAGGAACGAGAGACCCGACCCTTTCACCTGGAATCTCCAGAACCTTCCTCGGCCACCAGCAGGACAAGCTTGAACTAGAGATTCCTTGAGTCCGAATGGAATTGCAGACCAGAGAACTTTCACCATCATTATTCTTCTCTTCCAGTGACGCCTAGTGATGGGAGATCGATCATGGCTGGTGTAAGGTACTTCGTTTTCTCTTGCTCACCCACACTTTTCCTTGGTCAACCTCTTCTTCTTTCTCGATTTTGTCAGGCTATCGTATATGGGTAAAGCGTTGCAGTGGGAACCTTAAAACCTTCATTTATTTATTTCCTTCCTTATTCGGCTTCGCAACTGATGTGTTTTCCCCTGTTGTCCGTCTTGCCTCTGTTCCGTGTGGGTCGTTGGTGGAAAAAATAAGACTCACTCTCTGTATTCTTTTGAGAAAAGTATTGGAGTGCACATATGCTAAAGAGAATAAGGAATATAACTGCTAGCTAGTTGCTTTACGTTGGGAATTTGATAAGTTGAAAAACGCACAAAGGAATTGCTGTTGTTACTTTTGAATAATTAGCAACTAATTAAATGGTTAGATGCATGTGGTAAGGGTGGAAGATGACTCTTAACAAGGAGCTGATGCTAAAATTAGTTTCAGTTTGCTGAGTCATATTTTTATGTATTGTATCAGTACCATATATGCTTTAAACAGTGTTAATTGATGCTAAATGAGAATCTTCGATGATTTTATATATGAATAATGGTCCCTGAATTAACGTTCTTATGCTGGAACTTTTGAAACCTTGATGATAACATGACCTCAAGATTGAAGGGTGCAGTGAAAGAATTGGTTGTATCAGAATATGGGAACATGTTTTAAAGGAAAAACGTGCTTGCTGTGAATTTATTTTCCCTGTTTTAATTAGTGAAAGTTTCAAAGAAGATTTAGTTGCTGGAAATTGATTTCGACTTGCTGATTTATGCCTTAAGTGTGGGAATAAATTCTTAGATTTAGAATCTATATGAAGGTACTGTCTGATGGTTCCTCAAGATAAAAAGGGTCTTAGTCATATAAATTATGACTCAAGGCATTTAAATAGTGGCTTTAGCCCTCTTATAGAAACTGAAATGTTTAATGATTGTTTCAAACTGTTAGATCACGTTTTAAGGTTTAAAAAGTGATGTTTGGAACAATTTAAGAAATCGGGAAAATTTTCCAGCTTAAAAGTATGGCTGTTTGGAATTGTTTTAAGGTTAGGAACTATTTAAAAGCTTATTAGGTGTATGGTACAACTGTTGTATTGGTTTGGAAGCGGTGGGCTCAAATCATTGAATTCAGAGGGATGAAAACCCACTGCTTAACATTTGGAATATTAGAAAAGTAGTTTAAAATATTAGAAGTACTTGACTTATGATATGAACGATACTCATATTAACTATCTTTTATGGACATATAAATGTTAGGATTTGATTGGAAGATTAAGTTGCTTGCTCTTATGGTAGTATTTGGAATGTATATAATTTATATGTTAGAATGTCTAAGAGTGATGCCTGGATGTTAACTGTAATAGTTATGAGATAGCTACAAGTAGTAAATGATTTGTATTAAATGGATTTTGTAAGTTTCAGAGTTTAAGTTAAAGTAAATGTCAGTGACATTACTTTGGGTATTAGGGGATGAACGAGTGATAATCTTTGCAAAAGCAGCTAGGTAGAATAATGTTATTTATTTGGGAGCGCAACATGTGAGTAAATAATGTCCCATTATAGATTTTAAATAATATTTTTACTTGTTATATTTTAACTAAATTTAATTACCTCATTCTATGGTTGTGATTTTATCAATGAAAGTTTATTTGAATTATCTCAATTTCTTGGTAGATATTGAAATGAGTATAGATTGATTACTTTATTTGTTGTTATTATTTATTCTTCTTCTATTGGATCATATTATAACTCATGATTATACGTTGAAATGATAATAAAAATTTTGAGATATTTGTCATAAATTTTTATGTTGTGATAGTCTTACATTTCGAAATGTTGGTATGTGAGTTTTATTACTTGGGAAAGGTTTTGTCAAAAGCTTGAATTTAAAGAAAAGTTTTGAAAGATTGTTTGTGAACTTTCATGGTAGGGTATATACTATTATATCGAATTTGATACGAGCTAACATGGTATTGAAAGAAGAACTTTTCATTGCTTTTGATAAATTGACCTCGTGCATGTTTGAAAAAGAATTGAGAGGACTGTATCTGAACGCCGGTTACTAGCAGCAGATCTTGTTAGTCTTTGGTGCATCATAGTTAACTTTGAGCTTGCTTGACTTTCGTGGCATAGTACTCATGCTTGATATTCGTGGGAGTTGTTCCCGCGCTTGTTATTTGTGGGCCTTGTTCATGTGCTTGTTTCGTAGCCTCGTGCTACACTTGATTGGTTACTTACCTTATAAACCGTGAGTCCACGCTTGTTTTTGTGGCCTCAAGCTACGCTTGGTTAGTTGCTCTTGTGGACGGTGTGTCCATGCTTGTTTCTCGTTCGTTTAAGTCCTTGTTCGAATGAGTTTTCATATAATGATATAATACCCTAAAATTTGACTTAGGGTAAATATCATTAATTAGTAAATTATAACCTTAGAAAAATTAAAGGGGAAAAATTAAAAAGTATTGTGGGGCCATAATTGACCCCATGATTTTTAATATTTTACATGGGACATAAAATACCAATGTCAGTCCAATAGTTGTGAGATAATAATTAATCTCAATTAAGAAAATTGTCAACAATTAGTAAGTGATTAAATAAATAATTAATGGCTAGTTGTTTAAACATGAGAAAATGAGATATTCAAAGTTAATTATCCAAAACCCCTAAATTGAGATTAATGACCAATGGAGGGTCAAGATTAGCATAAGGGTATATGCTAATTAATTGGAAATGATCAAGAAAATGTATAAGATTAAATACATGAAATCCCTAAAGCCTAATTACAAAACATGGTATATGCTAAAGATTGTTAAGACACTAATCAAGCTTGCTAATAACCTTTGAGAAGTCAAAGTTTGAACCAACCAATGGGAGAATTTCTAGCTAATTGATACAAAATAATATGGGATAATTAAAAAGCAAATGAAAAACTAAATTGAGGAGCAAGAGGGAGCTATTTTCGGTTTTGCAAACTTGTAGAAGAGGTGTTGAGTTGTTTAATAATTAACATAATGTATAAAGCAAAGTTGAAAAGTCAACAAAGTGGGAAAGCAACATCTTCCTTAGCCAAGAAGGAGCTTGGTTCGAAAGTTTGAAGAGGAAAGAGAGAGAAAAGGTGTTGAATATATGTGTGCAAGTGGATAAAGAGTGCAAGTGGATGAGGAAAGATAAAGAGAAGGAAAAGCAACATCTTTTGTCAAAAAGCTAGCATACATTTCGAATGTGAAGAGGGAAGGAGAGAGAAAATGAAAAGTGTTTGTAGAGAGAAGGCAAGTTGGAAGAAAAAGAGATAAAGTAGAAAGGGATTTTTGTGAAAAAGAAAATAGGATAAATGAGAACCGATAGAAATTAAATCCTAACTCAAAATCCTTGGATTAGGTTGCTAACAACTGGACATATTATGAATCAATGGATTTTTGTCCAGAAGTTGACATTACCCGAAGTTATTTCCGTAACCGAAGACGATTATCCGAAAATGTTCGGCATGCAACGGAATGCCCTGAATAGGATCAAAAATTTAGTTAACCAAGATATTTTTAAAGAGGAAGATTAGACCTTGGGCTATATTGCCGTTTTCTAAGATTCTTCAAGATTACGTGATTCGAACACCGATCGGGAACTTTATCGGATGAAGTGTCATAAAGTAAGTGCGAAAGCAGCAAAATGACAACTTTTTGTGGACTTTGGGGGCATGGAGGTCGGCCAACATGTTTGTGTGGTGGAGAAATTGCTTCAAAATTGCATGGCCAATATTAAAGAAGGAGGAGTTGGAAAATTACCAAGTTTGCCCCATTTTTCTCCTATAAATAGCCTTGAGCTCCTTGCATAAATCTCACACCAAAATCATCTTGCCTATTTCGAAATTTCAAGAGGGAAGAGAGAAGTTAGAGAGAGGAGCTGCGGAGGAAGTTGTTGCGAAGTTCTTCGAGGGTAAGTTCTTCGGTTCTAGTCTTTTAGTTCGATAGTTTTAGGTGTAGATGTTATTTTGATCTTTAGTCTTCCAGTATATTTTAGATATCATGTTTTAGGATGTCAACGAAGGTTCGTTCGCGTACTAGTAACCCTAACTCTGATATTTATGGTATGCGTGTATGTGCTATGTGTATTGTATGTTTATGTCTGTTGTTATGGTTGCTGGGTATTGGGATACGCTTGCTAGTGGCCTAGGTGCCGCGGGATATGGTTGTTAGAGGCCTATGTGCCGCCGAGGTTCAAGGGCCTAGGTCTGCTAGGTTACACCGCAGGGGCCTATGTCTTCTTTGGGATACGCTGTTTGGGAGATGCTTGTTCTCTGTGCTTTTATACTGTTGATGTTGTGAGTGTCTGTAGTCCATATGCTGTATATGTAAATATGAGTTAACCTTTACCTGGGGTCCGATTGCAATGGACCTCAGCTCTCCATATAGCTTCAGGGTCGGGAGGACCAAGGACCGAGGAGAAGAGTAGCGAAGACGCTTAGAGACTAGGCGAAGATTCCTTTTGCGGTCGAAGACTTTCATTGTTGTATATTTTTTTGAAACACTCATGTACCATTGTTATAACCACCAGACATCTGCAGTGGGCATTTTGAATACAAGTCTCGGTTACTCTTTTGCTTCGTTGCTTTCTACTCGATGATTTGAAACGATGTTTTGATGGAAAAAAAATATACTGCTTTTGAAAATGAGATGTTACATTTATGGTATCGGAGCGATTGTCCCAGCATAGATCGACTATGTTATTCCGAACCTTTGGTGTCGAAGGTAGAGGCTAGTCTATGTGGGAAGCCAATAAGTCGCCACAGAGACTTAAATTTAGCTAGTAATTTACAATTTAAAAATTAAAAAGCTAAAATCACGAACAAAAAGATAAGATCATGAACTTTGTTTTTTTAAAAAAGAATAGTTTCTAAGTAGTCTGTCTGTAGCTTTTTTTTTCTTTTTTTCTTTTTGTGCTTGTATAAGCATTAAAGACAAATTACGAGCCACTTTCCACCATAGAAACTCTTGAAAATAATCAAATCTGAAAATCTGATGTCCAAGGTATTTCAGGCATATTTTTCAAAAGTACCTTATTTTTGCCTGAAACTTTGTAAAATTACACATTTTACCGAACTTAGTTCTTCGTGCCTCTCAACTCAACTATTTTGAGTCCGTAGGTAGTATTTTTTGGCCCATAAATACTTTTAATTTTCATGTTTAACAGATATTTGAAATGCTTTTAAAAAAAAAAGATATTTGAAATGCATGATGACACTGTCCCGCATTATTTATACTTTGATAAATAAAAAAGGTCCAGATCATATTTAATAATTTGTCCAAATCCCGCATCAATTATACTTTGATAAATAAAACAGCTCCAGATCATATTTAATAATTTGTCTAAATGCATCATCATATATTTTTATAGATTTTATCCGTCTCTTGTTAACTTTAATTTAACCCCATTTTCTTTCTCCATTTAATCAAAGAATACATTGTTTTCCTGTTTTATTTTCTTTTTCAATTGTTTATTTTTCACAAATTTATTAATTTCTTATTAAATAATTAGAACATGGAAAATTTTAATCTTACAGGAATCTTCTATAACGATGGCATTTCAAGGTAGTTTATGATTTTCCTAATTTTCATTTTAATAATTTTACACACTCTAGAAGATAATAAAAATATATTTATTTGTATATATTCATATTTGAGCTGTATACAATTAATGATTTCCATCAAATATATCTTTTTTTGTCAAGGTTTTGTACCCTAAAGGCATACACATAATTGATGAACCAAATGTGTTAGAGTTGATCGTAGGTCCTATTCCTTCCAATATATACGTCATTTCAACATTGACCAATATTAAAGACTTGCTTATTTTAAGTGATTTTATGGTGTATAAAGTAAATATATGAGCGGAATTCCCATGTAAAAAGAAAGAGTGATTTTCCAAACACCCACTAATAAGATACATGTAGTTTCATGTGTCATCTTCAAACACCATAATCACTTGTTTTGGTTTCTTTTTACAAGTCCATTCAATTTTTATTGTTTCGGGTTTTACACCCAAGGATGTCGGGAATCTCGTTATGCTTGAAATCTTAGATTTGGGAGGAAACAAGTTTAATGGACCTATTCCTCCCAATATATTCAACATTTTAACATTGACAAACTTGCGCCTTGGTGATAATTTCCTCTCGGCCTTCTCCCATTATATTTAGGAATTAACCTTCCCAACTTGAAGAGATTATGGCTAGCGGAGAATGAACTAAGCTGGACCAATTCTGAACAACTTATCAAATGCTTCTAAGCTCATTGTCTTACGCTTGTCATTGAATAAATTTAATGGAGTTGTACCCAATGTACTTGGAAATTTGACAAACATGATGGATTCACTACGGATGGTAATGATTTGACTGGGTTCATTCCAAATACAATTAACAAATTACATCGCCTTCAACGTTTAAGTCTCACCAACAACAGATTGCAAGGGTCCATTATAAATGAGGTTTGCCAACTCAAAAGTCTAAGTGAGTTGTATCTTACCAACAACTTGTTTTCAGGAATAATACCGGGATGCTTTGGGAATACATCTCTACGGAAGTTGGATTTTAGCTCTAACAAGTTGATTTCTCATATACACTATTCACTTTGGAGTCTCATAGTTATTTTGCATCTAGACATATCCTCCAATGCACTGAGTGGAATGATTTCACCAAAGGTATCAAACTTGAGAGAAATTACATTATTGAACTTGTCAAGAAATCAAATTTCGGGAAGCATCCCTACAACCATAGGTGACACGCAAACTTAATTTGCTAACTATCTTTAACACAAAACAAATTACAAGGGCCTATTCCCGAATCACTTGGCAACATGATAAGCATGGAGTCCATGGATCTCTCCCATAATTATTTGTCTAGTGTGATTCCAAAGTCCTTTGAGTCATTACTCTATCTTAAATACATTAATCTTTCCTACAATTTATTGTATGGAGAAGTTCCAAATGGTGGCCCTTTTCCAAATTTTCTTGCGGAACCTTTTATGATGAATAAAGATCTGTGTGGGAAATCCCAACTACAAGTCCAACCATGTAGGAAAGGAAACAAGCACATATCAAATATAGCGATGTTGATTATCAAATTTTTACTGCCTATCACGGTTGTGATTTTGATTGTCTTAGGCATTCTCTTTCTAAAGCATAAGAGAGATCATGATAATTATTCAACCACAAGCAATTTAGTCAATTTGGATACACCAATCTGGATATCCTATTATGAGCTTTACAGGGAACAAATGGATTCGATGAGAGTAATTTCTTGGCTTTGGAAGTTTTGGATCGGTATACACAACAACTCTTTCAAATGAAGAGATAGTTCTTTGTCAAAGTATTTAACTTGGACATGGAAGAAGCATCAAGGAGTTTTGAAATTGAATGTGCTACCATGCGCAATTTACGCCATCGCAATCTCATTAAGATCATTAGTAGTTGCTCAAATGATCATTTCAAATCTCTAATAATGGAATTCATGGAAAATGAGAGCCTTGACAAATGGTTGTACTCTCATAACTATTATTTAGATGTCTTGCAAAGGTTGAATATAATGATTGATGTGACGTTAGCTTTGGAGTATCTTCATCATGGTTCTCCTACACTAGTTGTTCACTGTGATGTCAAACCGAGCAATGTTATGTTGGACAAAGGTATGGTGGCTCATCTTAGTGATTTTGGTATTTCTAAATTCTTTAGTGAAAGGCAACTGAAATCTATACCAAAACTTTGGCTACAATTGGGTATATGGCATCGGGTAATGATTTGATAATGATATTTTGGATTTATTTCTATATTCTTTTGTTTGTTGTGATTTATAAAATTTTACATTATCCAATTTATAGCAAATATTTTACATCTTCATGTGCAAAAATTTAAGTGATGATACAAAAGAAAATTTTAATAGCAAAACTTACGTTTTTGAGATAATGACTTTTAGACTAATAATTCAATATGACATATAGAGTATGGATCGAATGAAGTTGTTTCCGCCAAAGGAGATGTGTTTAGTTATGGGATTTTGCTAATGGAAATGTTTACGAGGAAGAAGCCGACATATGAGATGTTTGTTCAAGGATTGATATTGAAAGATTGGGTGAGCAAATCAACACCACATTCAATCATCAACATTATAGATACCAATTTGCTGCTTCATGAAATTCAAAATACTGATAATATATTACCTCATATATCATCAATTTTTGAGTTAGCATTAAATTGTTGCATTGACTTACCAGAGGCACGATGTACTATGACTGATGTTGTAGTATCATTGAAAAACATCAAGTCTTTGTTTATGGAACATGCTACAAACACCTCTAGTTGAATAATTGTTAAATCAAATTATAGCTACTATTTCTTTAACCTTGTGTTGTTGTTGTTGTTTTTTTTTAATGTAACAAGTAATCTTGTAAATTGGAGTGATTCTGTATATATGTTGTAATAATATATAAAGTATATGAAATTTGAAATTTTCTAAGTTGATTGCATTGGTTTAGATTTCTTCATGTTTCATGTTTCTATTTAACATTTTAGACTTCAATTATAAGAACCCTAGGATCCACTCATTTTCTTCTGTTAACTTTATTCAATTTGGAATTTGATGTTGGTAGAAAAAGAGTTTTAAATTAACAAAAGTGAGACTTACATTTTTCTTTTTGTCCTCTATCTTATTCTTATGTTTTGGAAATGCCTTATCGTGGAATTAATTTCTTAACAAGACCAAATTTATAAGTGTCTTATACTCGTGAATAAGTTGAATAGCAACTATTGGCATCGATAATTACAATAGAATCACATCTTTAGCGCTCAAATAAGTTTTTGGAATAAATATTTCAGGAACTAATAGTAATGGAGAAGTTGTTACCAAATATATAAGGGTATTAATTAAGTTTAAAATGAAAAGAATAAAACAGATATATAAAGTGTTTAAAAAATAGATATATGAAGAGGTTAAACAAATAGTTAAAAATGGACTCAATATATTGGGATATAAATAAAAATTAAAGCCGACAAATAAAACAAATGTACATAAAAATATTCTTACAATAAGTATATCAAAACCTAGCCGTTACAAAATATTTGAGAATCTTCAGTCTTGAAGGGTGGGAAATAAGAACAAGATATAAAATAATTCATAAATAGGTATTTAAGGAGGTAGTTGCCAAATATATAGGGATAATAATTAATTAAATTTAAATGAAGTGATTTTGTTGTTGTCAAAGATTTTATGGATTTCCTATCCCTCAACGTGTAATTGCTCTGAAAAATAGAAAACTAAGACTAAAATATTTATCAAATAAAATAAAATATTTTTTAAAGAGGTATATCAAAAGTAAAATTGATTGAACCATATTTTGACTAAAAAAACATATTTTTATATTATTTTTCATAATTAAATTAGGATTTTTAGCGCATTTTCTAGGATATTATTTTAAGATTAAACACTAATTTGAGTTAACGACATTTGTATTGAATTAAGTGGTATTAGAGACAAAATAGTCATAATTTATTGATTATTCATGCAAATGATTTTTGGACTTTTGATGCTACATTGTGTTTAATCTTGCCTTGTATGTGTTTAAAAAGAAGATTTGGAGATATCGGAAAATGTCAAATGGGATGAGAATTAATATTTTTGAGAACAGAGAAACCTTACAGAAAAGTGCCCCAAAGTTTCAGGAAATTATAAATCTGTAAAAAAAGAGGCAAAGAAAAGTACAGAAAATTACCCATAATTGTTATGAGTTACTGTCAAGCCTCAGACACATTTAAAAAAATTCCAATTAAATCCCTTCATGAACTTTTGAAATTTTCTTTTTAGTTCCCGGTCAAAACGCAAACTGGCGTTTTGAACAGAGCTACGCGTCTTCTGCTTCGCCTTGACATCACAGAAGATAGTTTTGAGCGCCGCGCATTAAAAAACCAAAAAGCAAAGCAAAGCTTTGGGACTGAATCAGACGTTCATCACCTCTCTACCTTCTCCAATCTCCATCCTTCCTCTCCATAACACGACCACCAAAAAGCCAACACAGACCCAAGGAACAGAGAGAGAAGCGCCGCGGAGACCAGATCGAGCAAAGAGGGTTGCGGAAGACCAGAGGCGACCTTCTTCAACCCAAGCCCAAGCCTTGACGAGTCTGTATCGAAAAGCAGCAGTGGGAGAACGAGAGCTTCATCAGTTCTGTCATCTTCCTCTTCGCCAGCGTTCTTTACTCCATTGTTCACCATTATCGCCAGTGAGCTTCATTTCCTTCTACCCAGAATTGTATATAATTCTGTAATAGAGATTGGTTTAATATTTGTAGTTGAGATTGACTTGTAGTGTGAAAAATAATATATGTTTGAATTTCTTTGTGGTTATAATGAAATTATAGTAATTAGCATGTTATTGCTTAGTTAATATGGTTGATTTGTGCCATTGAGGGACTATTTAGTATTCAATTTCAAGAAGATTCATATTGTATTGTTATAATTTTATTTGCTAAGTAAGTGGTTTCAAACAATATCTCAAGAGATAGTAGTTAACTATGTTTGTAGAAGCTACTATTAATTAGGAATATTGGTCTCAAGTGTTATTTTGAGGTTTTTATTAAGACTTCATGAATTTTAATTCTCATATTTTTCAAGTAAGGATAGTCATTTCTTCATTATCAAGAACATTCATCTTTGGTATTTTCAAATTCCATACCATTTCATTCACTCATTCACATTTTTATGAAAATACCGAAAACAATGATTAGCATTTAATTAAATTGTATTCTTATTTTAGTTTATTAATTTGAAAAGCTTAAACCAATTTTTCCCTTATCATTGCATGTTATGACATTTGATTACCTAGGAATCAATAAAAGGTTCATCGAGAAGAAAGCGATTCTAGGTTTGCCTATACGTAATCCTTAGTTAATTTTTGATTGTGGATCCTAAGGCTAACGATAAAAGGCCCTCATCAAATGGCGCCGTTGCCAGGGAGCTAAGTAATTGGCTCCCTAGGTAATCTAATTGTCAAATTCACTTTTGACATGGGGTTTCTCTTGTGAAGCTTGTTAGTTTTGCATTTTTATTGCATACAATTTTGGGTTTTTGCATTTAGCTAGCTTACATAGCATTCATTGCATTACACTTTTGACTTGGATACATCTTTGCTGTCATTGGAAGGAAAATTATTGGCACACCATTGGAATTTTGCCTTGTATCATACTTACTATCTCATCTTTTTAGATAATCCAGTTGCTCTAGTCACATGTTGTGATTGTTTGCAGGGAACTATGTAAAAAGTTTCATCTGATATAGCTGTTGGAATTTCTGATGAATTGTTATTACTATGCAACAGTCATAATGATTGGGTCCTTGGATTAGATTTGTGTGTGTTTGAACCTCATTTGCTGTCATTAATCTTCTGCTCTAAATTAAGCTTCCTGATAGTTTTTGCTGTCTAAATAATGTGTATGTGCTGGCATAGTTTAGAATACATTGATGTTGTTCCTGCTTTTGCAAACCACAAATAATTTCCTGAAGTTGAATTTTGAGCTGATCCTAATTTTTAAAGTTGATACTGTGAAATCTGATTCAGAACTTTGTTAACTAGAATACATTGATGTTGTTCCTCCTTCTGCAAACCACAAATAATTTCCTGAAGTTGAACTTTGAGCTGCACATAATTTTTAAAGTTGATACTGTGAAATCTGATTCAAAACTTTGTTAACTACTGTTTTGCTTGAGACATTTTTGCTTGCCACAATTTTGGTTCTGTTTTTGGAATTTGCATTTTCAATTTCAGGAAGCACATTGATGTATTCCAGAAAATTCTGATAAACACTTTTGCTACTACACTATACAACAAAATTTTAACTGCTGACTTTTTGGAGGTCTGACCTTAAGGGATAGACGAAGTTGCATTTTTTCATTGTCTCTAGGCTTTGTACTGCTGTAAACACCCAATTGCCTAACCATTGAGTATCTTGCATAGCCTTTCTTAGTGGAATTTCTTGTAGTTGGTTGTGAAACACCCTGAAATTTCTGAAAATTTGAAAATTCCCCAGGCTAAGTTTGTTCACTATTTTTGCTTGAGGACAGTTACGGTTAGTACATTCACTGGGATTCCAGTTTCTAAGCATAATTTTTTGGTTAGATACCTTGCTGAGCTTTCTTTTCTTAACTTAACATTGCTAAAACTCATGTTGCTTTTCTGGAAGTGCCAAGAATTTTGGACAAATATGAATGAGACTTGATATATTTGGTTGCAAATGAGGGAACTCTTGGACTAAACCTTGTTGATCAGCTGCACTATAAGTTCTTTGGCAACTTCTTGTTACTATCCTAAATTTCTGTTGTTACCTCTGATTAAGCTGTCAAAGAGTGGTTATATCACGTTTTGCTGTAGCAGCTTGCTTCTTTCTGAATCTCTTTGAGTTGGATTTATTCTGTTGTTGAGATTGCAAGCAGGACATTACTTGCTGTTGGAATTGTCTTTGCATTTTGTAAATTGAATTTCCAAATGAGCTACTTGCTTTTAACATGCCGAAATTAAGCATTGCATTTTTTCCTGCATATTCACGTTTTCCTTTCCAAATTAGATTTTGAATTGAAATGTTTTTTTTTTTCCAAATTTGTTTGTGCATCTCATTGTTATTAGCTTGCTGGAATGTAAATCCTAATCTGCAAAATTGTGAGAACTATATGAAGTATAGCTGCTGAAATGAGACTCTAATATGCTGCAAACTCTCACATTTCTTCATTGCATTGCTGACTTAGTGCTTGCTGGAATTTTTCTCAAAATCTTCCCGATTTCAAGTCAACCTTGATATCTTGCAAGATGTCTCCATTTTTAACATTTGCTTGCTGTAACCTCTTGAAGTAGAATCAATTTTCCATTTCTCAACTTTATTGTTTTCATCAAAATTCCTTATTTAACTTACTTGATTTTAAATGATTTCATTCAACCTAGTTAAGAACATAATTATACTAATTGGCCCACTTTCGCATAGCCCTTGTATAACGACACTCTTTTTATTAGTACTATTACTTACAACCCATGCATTTGCGGTAAGCTAAATGGCGAACATTGCTAAAATCAAAATTGTAGTGCTGCAGAGAGATGAATTAATATAGATCTAATATACAAAAAATTGAAATAAATCTATTACAAAAATTAAGATAACATCACTTGAGTCTTACTCTACGTGTTTTCATATTGTTAAATTCATCTATAATTGAATCTGTGCTAAAAGTTGAAAAAAGTGTCAATGAATGATAGCACTCTTCACCAAAATAATCACCTACAAAGAGTACAAATTAATTCACAAAATTTCATATCACACATCCTATTTCACATATATAGAGATATAATTCATAAAATTCCATATCAGAAATTCCATTTTGTAAATTTCATATCACAAACTCCATATCATAAATGATAAATTACAGATTTTCTAACAAACTCTAACTTTATTTTCCTGAAATCAACCACTCAAGTAAAAATATAAACCATATAACTTTTACTCAAGCCTCATTAATTCCATTAAGAGCAAAATGATCATATAGAAGCCTCAAAATTTCAAAATCTAACAAATCCCTAACTTTTTTATTAAACAAATTTCATCCAACTAAAAGATAAGAGCCTAGAAAGATAAACTATATCACTTACCTAAACCCTAATCTTCTGTGCAAGTGCGACTATTGAATTGCTTCTTCTAATCTTCAATGACTGTGCCTGTGTGCCGACTGTGTGAGGATTTGTAGAATGAATTAAAAACGGAAGGCTTACTGGGGTTTTAACTTTTAGTGTAGTGTGTGTGCTGAACTGTGCAACTTTTTCTTTCGATTTCTTTCGATATATGACTGTGCGCCTTTAGTGCATGAATTAATGATAATTGGTGGGCTCTTGGCTTGGTGTTGGTGGTTTGAAAATAAAGTTGGGCCTTTAATGCATGAATTAACGATAAAGCCTCATTTCTTTCGAACTCTAGGCTTGCTGTTGGTAGTTTGAAAATAAAGTTGGGCCCATTACTCATATATGCTATCAGCTTATTCCCATATTTGGTTCTTTTTTTTAGGGCCCCTAGCCCCTGTATCGCCCCCCACTCAAGTCATCTTCTTTAATTTCAAGGGATTAGACACTCATTAAAGAGAGTGGTTTGATCCTCGAGGTTGGTCAAGGCACGGAGGAGACATCTTAGCTCCAGGTGCCTGGTAAATGCTTTGAACGTAATAGACGGCTCGTCCTGCCCAACATCGATATGACCTAGGAGGAAGGGAGATTTCGCACCGCTATTCGATCGTGGGTGAACCCAACCCTTTTTCTAAAATTTTCATATCAAAGGGGGAAAAAATTGCTTGTTGTTTCTCCTTCTTGATTATAGTGAAGAAAATATCAATAGGAGTGAATTATCAGGAAAAACTGTTAAATATAAAAATTATATCTTATATTTATGATCAAAATCAATTTCTTAAATATGTCTTATATTAAAGATCGGAGGAGTAGCGATTTTTTTGTCGCATTGCACATTGATAGGTTAGATTTCACTTGCATGAAAATTTTGGAAAGTGAGGAACACATGAAACATCCTCTAGGAAGAAAGGAGGAAGGGGGCAGATAAATCAATGGAAACATAAAAGAAGACGTCATGAAATTTCAAGCCCATTAAAAACAATTAAAGTGAAAGTGGCCCTCACGGTACGAAACATATATTGCTATTTGCTAATAAATTAGGTTGCTGTGAATGTTTGATTTTATATCCAGTGAATCTAATTTATTACTAACTCTGCGAAACACTTTTGTAGTACAATTTATACTATAAAAGTGTTCCTATAATTAGGAATGAAAGGAGTATTAAGCTATATTATAACACTTAAAAGAAGGGAAAGCTCCCTTGTTGAACTCTACAATACCATGCAACGTTATCCCTGGGTTTGCAACATCCGTTCCACGATGTACGATCGTGTCCTCCGCTTAGAAGGAAAACTCAAACGGCATTATTATGACTATAACCCGTGTAAAGCCGTATGTAAACTCTTATGATATCTAAACAGAGCCTCTATCTGTGAATGTATCTATCACATATATGTATATGAGCAGCACAAAGTTAGTGTTACAGTACGCGAACGTACCTCCGTTGACAAAAATTCAGCACTTCCGGCGAAAAATCAGACTTTTGACTTGAAAACAAAGCAGAACGTCCGACATGCGGCACGCAGACAATGGAAAACAAATGGAATGACGACGGAACAAGATTATTGATATCCTATAATGATAATATCGTATTTATCAATATTTGACATCATAACGGGCATTTTAGGTACAAATTACCATTTTGCCCCTAGTTGCCTAATTGGCGGATTTCGCCAAAGACTTCGTTATTTTTGACTCTAATCTTCCAAAATTTTGCCGAACTTCACCCAATCATGATTTTCGAAATTCACACTTAAAATACCCTTGGCATATGATATCTAATCATACATGGACAAATGTGATCATTACATTTGCTTTATGGAACTTTATCCGATAAAGTTCCCCGATCGGTGTCCGAATCGCGTAATCGCGTAAAATCCCAAAAATCCGGAATTACAACTTTGAAGACATTTTCTCACTTATTAGAAATGTCCGGACTAAATAACTTTTTGATTCCATACAGGGTTCCAACCTTCCTGCGGAAGTTTCTCAAAAACGTGCCCGTTACTGAATTCAACGGAATTGTCACTTCGGAAAAAATTCACTTATGTCCAGATAATCATAAACTCATCCCCAGATGTTGAGTTACAATTTATTTTGTTCAAAATTCTAATTTTATGACTATCTGCCTTTTTATCAGATTTTCCCTATTTCGTCTTATTACTAACTTCCTCTACCGATCTCGAATTAACTCGGAAAAGACCACTTCAAGATAAAATCCACCGATCAATAATATATTTTGACTTTAGAAATTCTATTTCTGGTTTTCTAGATAGGATCCAATCCCTATCGGTGTTTATTTATTTCTTAACCTTTTAATTAAATCAATATTTAAATAAGAGTTTCAACTTAACACTCTTTCTATTTCTTTTTTCCTTCTTATTCCCTAATTCATGTCGGTACACACACATTTTCTGTTTTTAATTTTCTTTATTTATTTAATTATTATATAAAATAATTATTTCATAATTATTTTATATAATTTTATACAAAATTTTCCTATTGGCCCATACTTGTATTTAGGCTTAAAATTACTTATTCTCACCAATTTTTCTCCATATTTTCCAATTAATTAGAAAATATATATATATATGCTAATTTTTAGCCATTACCCACTAATTATAGGGTTTTACATAATTATTTATGGATTTTCCTTTGTTCATGCTTAAGTAATTAGCCAATAATTACTTAATCAACTCCTTATTACTTGTTGCTAATTTTCTTATTTAGTATAACTAATTACCTCACAACCTTTACACTCACATTAGTGTTTTATGCCTCATGCCCTATATTTTAATTTACGGGGGCATTTTGGTCATTATAATACTTTTTAACTTTTTCCCCCTTTATTTTTCCAAGGTAATAATTTAATAAATTACCTAAATTAGGGACAATATTCTTCCCTATTTCAAATAAATATTTTCTTGCCTCCTTATAATTTTCACAGGATATCTTATAACCCGTAAATGCATTTAGGGACCTATTTGCAAACTTCCAAACATTTTAGGGACCTATTTGCAAATTACTCTATTTTCAGGAGTACTTACCCTAAAAATAAGATAAATTCACCACAAGGTCTTTGAGACCATATATTCACCTATTTCCAATAGGTATTATTTACTCAATATGATACTTATCATAAGTGAGATTTTCAGGGTATTACACTTTTTAACTTATTTTTACAATAAGTGTAAATATATATAAACATTAATATATAATAAAATAAATTATGATTAACTGATCAAAGAAATTTTATAATTTGTGGAAGAATGATTTGGAATAATACAAAACAAAGTATCAACCCCAATATTAATTAAATGATTTCTAATTGAACATTGAGAATAAAAAATTTATTTTTTACTTGATTTTTTGTTTATTGAGAAAAAAATGTTAATATAAAAAATAACTTGTTTGATATAGCAAACTGCATATCAAATATTTTAATTAATAATTTTTTAAAAGAAAATATATTTATTAACGTAAAAAAAACCTACATATCACATAAGTAAAATTACGTTGATTAATGAAGATTGATTTTTTTAATTGACAAAAATAATTTGAGTTCTTTCAAAAATAAAATTTTATTCAAAATATTTAATAAAACATTTAATTGATAATGGTGTTATGCGTTTTTTACTCAAAACATTCTTAATCATTATTTCTGAACACAAAACTCCTTTGATTTAAATGAATCATATTTTATTTTATTATATATTAATGTTAATATATTTGCAAACTTATTAAAAAGTTAAAGCCCAATTAAATTCTTTCAAGAGGAAAGATGATAGAGAAGATTAGGAGGGTGTAATAAAGTTAATCTACCTATATTTTAAAATTCTAAATTGAGTCTCTAACTTAATTAGAGATTTGTTTTTTTTTTTGAACACTCAATTAGAGATTTGTTGGATTTAACAACTTGACTTAGAATTTCTCTATTTTAAGCAACTTTATATGAGATTTTCCCTCCCTTCTATCAATATTATAATAAGAGACTTTTCTTAAAAGAAATAAACACTTAATTTTTTTCAAGATTATCTCTTTGAAACTTGTGTAATTTTTTTTAATTAAATCTAACTAATAATTTTAAATATCGACACATTTTAAGAAATATTTTCAAGAAAATTTAATGACTCAATTACATTTTTTTTAGTTTGCGTGATATATAGGATTGGATGTGTCTTATAATAATAATTCGGGGAAATATGTTTCTTTTGTTTTTTGGGGAATCCTCATTAAATCTTTTTTATATACCTAACTTACATTTGGGCTTGCAATTCTAACAAATTTCTAACAAGGTCCAGAGGCCTAATTAGAAATTGGGAAAATTACGTTCAGGTCCCAAGGAAGGAAAAAAAAAAACTACAAAAAAGTCCCTTGAAATCACAAAATTACCCGAAGTCCCAAGAGAATTTTTGTTGTAAATGGTTTGAGACATTTTTGATATTATTTGTATGAAATTAAAATCTAGGTTTTTAAATGTTGTTGTAAATACATGCATTTGTTGTTGTAAATACATACATTTCCGGTTGTAAATCGAAGTCCCAAGGGACTTTTTGATATTATTTGTATTAATAACAGGAAATACATGTATTTACAACAAGAAATGCATATATTTACAACAACATTTAAACACCGACCATTTACAACAAGAAATGTATATATTTACAACAGAAATGCATGTATTTATAACAACATTTAAAAACACGGATTTTAATTCCATACGAATAATATCAAAAAGTCCCAAACTATTTACAATAACATTTAAACACTCGACCATTTATAACAAGAAATGTATGTATTTACAACAACATTTAAAAACTCGGATTTTAATTCCATACAAATAATATCAAAAAGTCTCAAACCATTTACAACAGGAAATGCATGTATTTACAACAGGGAATGCATGTATTTACAACAAAAAATCACTTGGGACTTTTCTGTAATTTTGTGATTTTAATGGACATTTTTATAATTTTTTCCTTCCTTGGGACCTGAGTGTAATTTTCCCTTAGAAATTTATAAATATTGTTTAAAGATCATAATGTTCTTGAAATGAGATTTAAAACAAATATATTTCTGATTTATTAAAACTCGGCTGCCTCCCCTTCCCCTTTCCTAGCTCTCTTCAATTTTCGCCAAACCGGATCAATTCCAGCTAGCTTTCCCCTCTTGAATATATTGTAGCAACGTCGTTGACTCTTCTTTATATATATATATATATATAGTTTGTATACATGTATATGTTTATATATATGTTTATCACTTTCAAGTTTCAACTACTCCCTCTTTCTTTTCCTCCTTTCTTAATTTTATTCTTTCTCTCTCTCCCACGCCCTCCATCTCTTTCCTTTACTTATTTTCTTGTCCTTTTCATTCTTTTCTCTTGCCTATAAAGTATGACTCGATTGAATCGCTTCATCTTGCAAGTGCAATTATTTTGGAGAAAACAAGGCAATTTAACAAAAGGGCCGTCTTCATCGTAATAACGCAAACTTCTATGGATTAAAGTCAACAAACAAAAAATAATGCAATCATAATATGACAGAGTATTTTTTAAAAAAATTTATATGATCTTATAATTATCGTATCTTATAAATAAATTTATTGGTTAAAAATTCTAAATTCTAAATTAAACTATTCATATTAAATTTAAACAGTTGAGATATTGCTCATCATTGTGACAAAGAATTAACGTGGAACTTGGTAAAGCTGGAAAAGGGGGAAGCAGACTCTTTATGATATATTTTTCTCGTTATCTCTCATGAGTTTATATGAGCCGTTGATTGGGAAGATGAGAAGAAAATTAAAGTAGTATTTTGAATTTTCGGATTGATTGGACGAATATGATGTAGAGATTATAAAGAATGATGATAAAATGATGAAAGAAACCTAACCCCATCGATGCCTAGCCTCATACGAAGCTAATGGGTAGAAACTTGTTTTAGGACCAGCTCCAAAACAAAAGGAAAAATTTAAGCAAAAATACATATTTAATCCTCTAAATAATAAGACTTCACTATGGTCTCTTAATTTTAAACAGTATATTTTTAGTTTTCTAAATCCAACACCGTCTGCCTTAAATAATGATATTTTTGTTAACAATTATTTTCTTAAAAGTAAATTTAACATCCCAGCATTTATTAATGATTTTTTAATCAAACTGCTAACAATATTAGGATTAGAAGGATTGAAAAAACAATTTATATACTTAAAATATCAAAATAAAACCTTAAATAAATTTGAAGGATCAAATATCCACACACACAATTTTGCCTAGAATTTAATGTCTAAATGGTAGTTCTGAACGTGAAATCTGATCCACGGTTTGTGTAAAGAAAAGAGAATAGGATTTTTTTAGGATGACTCATGATAAATCTTCTAACAATTTATTTATTTTTTGGATATCTCACTCTATAAGAGAGAGGTGATGGGTGCTGATGTTATGTAAAACGTTATAATATTGTGCAAAAAAATTCATATTCTTCACTCTGTTGAATTGTTCCCATTAATTTGTTTTTGACTTTAAGATTAGCCAGCCAATATAGCTTCATTCTACCCCTCATCTTTTCCAGATGATCGAGATGAAGGAAAGCAATTGCAGCCTCCAACTTTCTTCTTGTTAGTTTTCCTATTGCTCTGTTATTGTGCTTCACAGCTGCTGCTTCGTTTTCAGCTAGCAACTTCAGTTTTTACAGTAAGTAAACTCATTCGATTTCGAAGAGACCGAGTTAAAAAAAATCTTTCAGATTCTTTTCATTAATTTCTTTCTTCCAGAGGGTTTAATTTGCCTTCTCACTTTTACAGGACAAGCTATCATGATGACATACCTGTGTGTCAATATATATTCATATGTGTGTGTGTCAACTAAAAATTAAAAAATTAGTGAGTTGTTAGAAAGAACTAGAAAGTATATCATTTACCCTCTTATTGATAGAGTGATTAGATTTGTACTCACTTTGCCAATTTCTACAGCAACTACTGAAAAGATCTTTCTCTGCTATGAAGATAATCAAGAACCGACTTTGAAATAGAACGAAAGACCAATTTCTTGATGATTATTTGATTACCTACATTGAAATAAAAATTGTTTTGAGTTTTTGCACGAATTCAATTATAGATGAGTTTAACAATATGAAAACACGGAAAGTAAGAGTCAAGTGAAGTTATTTTAATTTATATAATAAATTTTTTTTTTTTTTTTTTATATTAGGTCTATATTATATTTTAAATACTTTTAATTATGATATAATATTTGTTCCCCTTGCCAATACAATTCTTGGGTCCGTCACTGGGTAAGACAAAGATATATATAGCACGTGTCATCTAACTCATTATTTTACTTATGCGCAGGTTATTCCCTTATCTCTGGAAGATAAAGGCTTCAACTTGTGTGGTAGGACAATAAAAGAATGGGACTCCTCAATAAATTTGTAAAAACTTCCCAATGACGAAAGAATTCGATCATTGGAAGTGAGTTTTGACGCTTTTAACAAGATGAAAATGAAGTCTTCCTTGACATTGTTCCTTTACGAAGGAAGAGAATATGACTATGTAAGAGAATTGGAAGCATGTTTGTGGGAAGTTTGGATCCAAATCATAAACATGCCTCCAATTTTCTTACATGGTCCTATTCTCTTCCTTCGTAAAGGAACAATGTCAAGGAAGACTTCATTTTCATCTTGCAAAAAGCCATCAAAACTCACTTCCAATATCTCGTTGATCGAATTCTTTCATTGGGAAGTTTTTATACAAATTCATTGAGGAGTCCCATTCCTTTATTGTCCTACCACACCGCTTGAAGCCTATATCTCCTAGAGATAAGGGAATAACCTACGCATAAGTAAGATCTCTAAAGCACGTACATGCTAATTTTGTAAAAATATGTGTGGCGGACGAGTTTTGACTCGACACGGTCCGACATGCGTGCCAGATGTGGTCAACATGCTCCAACATGTTGATCGATTTGACATGCATTTTTCACCGTGTCGGACACGATCAAGGGGAAAACTGGACCAGAACTCAAAAGGAGAACGAGGAGGGAAGAGCGTCGGCATTGTGATCTGGGTTCGTTGAAGGTCGAAGATAGGCAACCAAATCCTCCATTTGTGGCGAAGGTCCTCCACTATGACAATAGCGATGAGACCTCCTACAGCGACGACAGTGACAAAGGGATTCTAAAGGGGGTATATAGTGAGCCTTTGCCTTCCGTCTTTCCTGGATCCCGCTCACCCATGAGAAAATGAAGGGCTCTTCTGATCGAATCTGCAAGAAAACGATAGTAGTCGGAGTAACAGAGTGTAGGCGAAATGGAAGACTTGACTATCACCCAAGATGGGGGGTGAATTGGGTGTCTAATTAAAAACTTAGAACTTTAAAAATCTTTTCGCAACTTACTGAAAGTAGTTTGAATGAAAATAATTATTTATAAAGTGATAAACAATCATTCGAACATATATGCTGGGAATGTAAGAGATAAGGGAAGAGAGTATGCAAACTATGATTTATACTGGTTCGGCCCAATCCTTGACCTACGTCCATCCTCAAGCTCCACTTGAGATTTTCAATCCACTATCTTTTTCAATTTGATTACACGTTCGTACTTGAAGTAATCCTCTCACTAGGATTCACTCCCCTTACAAACCGTAATCAAAACACCCACTTGATTACACATTCGTACTCAAGTAATTCTCTCACTAGAACTTACTCCCCTTACAAGCTGTATTCAATACAATGGGTTTCCCACTCAAGATCACCCAATCTTGAGTAACTCTCAAATAGAATGATAGGATGATTACAATAAATATTCTCTCTTAGAAGTGAATGGATAAACACTGAAGAACAATACAAATCATTTCACTCTCTATGATAAACTATGTAAACATTGAAAACAGAGAGTAAATAATCTGAATATCAGAGTATGAGCATTTAGAAGATGTAGGCTTGTGTCTCTTCTTCTGTCTTGAATCTGTCTTCTTTTATAGGTAGAGATCAATATATGACCGTTTTAAGATTCAATGACTGTTGGATAAAGAAATATAGCCGTTAGACTCAGATGGAACTAGCCGTTAGAACTTCGTTTTCTGAACCAGCTATGACATCGCATTTACTTTACTCTTGATCTTCGTTTAACATCCTTTGATCATCTGAAACATGTACACAAATTATATAAATAATATTAAGAATTATTATAAATCATTTGGGTATTCATCTGGATATTCTTGATGAAAAACGAGATTTTCGACATGGTGATTTTTCAAGCGAGAGGTGCAAACTGTGCAACATCTTGAACAGACAGTCAACTTTCGAAGGCCATATATCCATGGTCTGAACTCCGTTTTCGTCCATTTAAATCTCGATAGAAAGCCCTTTGAGTCTACATTCATATGCCACCGATTTCAGCTCAATCAGATTTTTACTTTGTGAGATATACTCAAAACATTGAAGGTTGGTCTGCTGAGTGACATGAATTTCACTGTCAACTTCATAAATTCATAGCTCCTTCTGAAATACACCTTGACTCGAGTCATTTAGTGACTGACTCGAGTCAAACCTGTCTAGAGACGCCAAGAACACTTCCTGACTCGAGTTAATGATATCCTGACTCGAGTCAAATCATTCCATACCACCAAAACACGGTAGCGAAGTGGTTAACTCGAGTTGCAACTTCATAACTCGAGTTGGATCGTTCTGAACCTTATATTTGCTTGTTTTTAGCTCTGAATTGAGTCATTCCAACTTCCATTTGACCGTGGAGACTTCTAGAATCAATCTAAGAAATTGAATTCTCATTCCATTCATCAAGTTCTTCCATCTTCCATCTTCCATCACCCATCATGATCATTCTATATAATCAAATTCTTTCTTTCTTCTCTTGATCATTCTCCATCATTCAACTTGGAATTCTTGAACTTGATGACATTCTCTCCAATTTCTTCTTTCTGAAATTTCTTATCTCCTTCTTGATTTATAATTCAACTCGGACTAATCTACATTAAATATAGTAGTTAGTCAATGAAGGAGATAAATATATCATACAAGCTTTTTGCTTTTAATAATGACATCTATATAAGACATCATCAAAACTAATCATATTCAACACAAGCTTTTTCCTTCCTATCTCCTTAAATAGCCTTATATTGACAACACTTTCTTTTTCTTCTTCACTAAAGTTTACTATACTGGTTGTAATGTGAGTTCAAACTTGATTGTTTGGTTCGAACTTGATTGTTTGGTTCGAACTTGAATGTGTTATTTTGTGAGTTCGAACTTGATTGTTTGGTTCGAACTTGAATGTGTTATTTTGCAACTTCAGTATATAAGACATCATCAAAACTAATTATATCCAACGCGAAAGCGTTGTACCATGAGAAGGATTCTGAAGGGAGCAGTGAGAATTCGCCTTCCATTTTTCTAGGATCCTTCTCAGCCATGAGAAAAGGACTCTTTTGATTGAAATCTGCAAGAAAATGACAGTGGTCGGAGTTACAAAGTATAGGCGAAAGCGTTATGCCATGAAAGCACTGTGTGAAGGTCCTCCACCGTGACAACAACGATGGACCTCCTCCAGCGATGGAAGGGAGCAGTGAGCCTTTGCCTTCCGTCTTTCCAGGATCCTGCTTTGCCATGAGAAAATGTAGAACTCTTTTGATCGGAATCTGCAAGAAAACGACGATGGTCAAAGTAACAGAGTGTAGGTGAAAGCGCTGTGCCACGAGAGTTGGATCTTTTTGGTTTGTGCATTTTTTTGAACTCTGATGAACGAGTCGACGATGTGGAAGAACTTGAAAACTCGTTGTTCTGTTATAAGAACACAAAATTCTAGCCCTAGGTGGACTAATATGTTGATATTGGATCTAATAGCTCTCTCCTAGGTATCCATGGATGAGATACCTATCAGAATAGTGGATCACTGTGCCCAAACATGAAGGCTTTTTCCTAAGGGAGTGGGGTGTGTGCACAAAGTGTAGACCGAATAGTAAATTAGAGAGAGGCTAGAATCGTGTACCTTAGGGTTTACCCTCTATTTATAGAGTGTATCTTAGGGTTAGGGCCTCGGACCGTTAGACCTCTTGTGCCTTTAAGCCGAAGTGTTGTGCCATCACATCTATGCCATATTGGTTGTCTCCCGTTGGGCCACACCTTGAATGGGCCTCATATTTGAGTCCATAACACCCGTAATCAGTCTTCACGTGATATCTGCTGTAGAGAAAAGACGAGGCCAAGCAAGATTGCTGTATAGAAGGCAATGTAAGACGCTATGAAGCTCTCGTAAGGGTTTGTTTGGTATACAGATTTGGTGGGAAGGGAAAGGAAAATTAGTAAGTTCCTTTGTTTGGTACACATTTTGGACAAATCTTCCCGAAAACCCAAGTTCCTGTGCCCACCAATCTTCCCTTATATGTGGGAAGATTAGATCCCACAAAAAATGGTGGGATCTCAAGTTTCCACGTGTCTATTCACATTTTGACAAATTTACCCCTCAAATTCAAACTTGGCGAGAAATGTTTTTATACAAGTTCGAAATTAATAAGAGCATATTTTTTAAAAATATATTTCAGCAAAAAAATTATTTTTCTTTTTTATTTTGAATTGATTACTTTTGAGGGTAAAATAGACATTTCTTGATTTTTTACTAACTACTACTCCGTCATTTTCTTCTTACCAAACAACTCATCTTTCAAAATCTTCCTTTCCTTCCTCTAAATTCCTTTATTTCCTTAAATTTTCCCCATACCACACGGCCAAAGTCTCCCAAGCAAGACGTCTTTTCTTGGTCAAAAATCACGTGATCTCTGATCTGCCCTAAAGAAGTGACAATGCAAAGCTATATTTCTGGACAATAACCATGGGATAGCTTTTGCCCAATGAAAGAATGACAAGTCGTGATCTTTGCTCTAAAGAAGTGACAATGCAAAACTTGATTTCTGGACAGTAACCATAGGATTTCTTTTGCCCAATGAAAGAATGACAAGTCCCACCTTCGCTTGATTTCTAGTCTTCACATGATATCTTTGATATTCGCATGATATCTTTGATCTTCGCGTATTAGGGGGTTGGAGACCTAATTGTCTCGGTTTAACTCCCACACGTTTTGTATTAAATGTAAATTAAATTATATATATTAAAAATATATATTTGATATCAAAATGTGTCCTAACATATCAAAATTTAGATTTTTTAGGATTATTATGTTGAAGTGTCGAGTCGTGTCATATCTCGTGTCTTGAATCGGTGTCGGTGCAACATAGATTGATGGAGGATGCCCATGGTACCTCGGTAAGTTTTTACCTTTATTTTTTTTCCCTTATTCTCAGATCACTTTTTGTAGCCATTGTCTTCCATATTAATTAGCCACATTGCAATTATTTATATTTTATATCCAGAATTCCACGAGTGTTGACCAAGTTAATGCTCTTCTCCCCCTTTTCTTTTTAAAAATCATTCTGATGCATACATATGCCATTTTCGAAAAAAATTAAAGGAATAATCATATTTCAAGGTTCCTCATTAGTGTTAAATCATGATGCCTTTCTAATTTGATTACTAGCAAAACAATATATATTACAAATATGTTGCTGCAAACACTGTTCATTTTAATTGCAATATTTTTTTAAAGATTAGTGGTTCTTGAACCACTACCTCAACCAGTTTTAGTACATGTGTTTTGAACATTTATTAGAAGGTTTTTAGTAGATCATTCTCAAATATTTTCCGTAGGGTATTGACTATGAAAGCAAAACACAGAGAACAGACATTGAATCTGCCAGAAGAAGTAGAGCAAACGAAGATTCAGTTCATGTAAGGAGGCCAGAAGATAAAGGAGTTTGTTGGACACAAGAAGTCGAAGCTTTAACCGATGATGACCATCAGGTGAGTTATGAAGAAAATTTCAGAGTTGCAATGAAATTTCTTAACAAGTTTTTTGTCAAGCGAACAAGATACATTTACATATTAAAAAAAGAATGATATACTTGTTTTTTATTTTTTTTTTCATGTTTGCATTATCAGGTGAGCAGACAGGACTACATATTTGACTCAAATAGCAATAATAATAGCTTAACATGGGAATGGAATGCGATGAAGGAACGAGTCATAATAATCATAATAATAAGGATCCTCGTGAACAAAGAAGAGATCATCAATGGACAAGGAGGCTTTTGTGTTTTAATCTCTTCACTCTTGTTGCCTCCCTCTGTTCTTCTTCTTAATCATCTCTCTCTACAATATGCATATATATGCTTTTGTATCTTCCAAAAATGGTAATTCATATTAACATAAGTCTTCCATCTTATATATATGTCTCGTTTTGTTAATGTTTCTGTTGGTTGTATTTATCAAGATTCATTTTCTTTCCAATATTTTTATGCTTTATGTTTAAAAAGAAATGTATTGCAGGTAACATGCATGGTCGGATTCATGAAACTGGAAAAGCTACTCATCAGAAGGTACATCAATGAAGATAATGCCATCTCAAGTTATATTTGGGCTCATTTACAAGACACTAGAATGAATAATAATCAATGGACTCTTAAATTTCAACTCTTTGTTTTTTGCTGTATAATTTCTGGACTTTGGACTCTTTGTATAATGATTTCAGTTTCCTTAGCCTTTTGAATTCACAGCACATTGCTTGATGCAAAATTTTTATTCAGCGATTTACATTTATTGTTCAATTTTCTATTCTAGCCCCATTATAGGTCTCTTGTACATCATTATAGCTATTACTCCATCCGGTGTTTAACATAAAACATATTTATCTAATTTGATCATATTAGAAATGTTAGTTAAGTTAATTAATAAGATATTTATTTTCTAAAACATACTAGCTATCTTCCTTAATTTCCTCCTTTCCCCGGTTGTTGAGGGAGCAACAATAAGAATGAATTGAGAAAATATTGACAAATATTATAAATATACCTTATATTTATGACCAAAATCAACTTTTCAAATATGTTTTGTATTAAAGACCTAAAGTTAATATGTTGATGATGCATCATTAATGGTATTACCTCCGGTACTAATTATAGGAACACTTTTGTAGTGTAAATTGTACTACGAAAGTGTTCATATAATTAGGACCGGAGAGAGTATGTATTAAGTAGAAGAGGGGACTCGCTGTAACACCCCAAATTCCGTAGCATAAATCGTGTCAGTTGACACTTGGTTTTAGAAAATTCAACAGAGTTTGGGATGCTACATCAGAGTACTGCGGAAACAGAGAGCATGTATTAACAAATGGACAATGAGTAACTGAAATAAATAACCCCGACATATGATGATGTCAGGCGTATGCTGGTAAAATTGAAAATCTCGAAGGAATATTCATGTGATACAATATACAGAGTTTTGTATAATTACATTTCTCAAAAAGTAACTATACAATCTAGACCAAGCCTTAACTAGACTTGGGGCAATGAACCGAACTCAGTTAACCAAACAGAATGGTCAGGTAGGTGTCTATCATGGGGGCCTCACCGAGTTCACGGCGACTTATTGGTCGACCCACATAGACTAGCCCGCCTTCGGCACCAAACCTGTTCGTAGTAACCTTATTAGATCCATGCCTGACAATAGACTCTGATAACTTCTTCCGGCTCTTGCCTCGACCCGGTTCATTATTTTGACTTTGCCCCTTGGTTCCTCTTTATGGCTCCATCTACCGGTACCCTCTCTGATATTTCTGCTTGATCCTTTCTTGTACTATTAGTTAAGACTGGGGTCCAATGCCCATCGGACCTCAGGTAACGGTTAACCTCATGCTTATGTAAACAATATATGTATGACAGGTATTCATGACATTTCAACATATTCTCTACAAAATCCCATAACAGATGTAGGAAATACATAATCAGATATGTAAGGCAATACAGTGCCACGATGTACGGTCGTGTCCTCAGCGCTAGGAAAACTTAACGGTATTAATATAACAATAACCCATGTAAAGCTGAATGTGAAAGTAATGAACTAAGACAACATCTTAGTTTATGAATATCATTGTCATATACAAACATACTATAAGCATTAGAGTTAGTGTTACAGTACGCGAACGTACCTTTCACCGTGTAATGGCCAAACGTCCGGCCTTTTGAACCCAACTCCGGACTTCCCGGATATCCTAAAGGGTAATACCGTATCTATTAACTCATAAACAATATCCTAACAGATATCTTAGTCATAAATGACTATTTTACCCCTGACTTCGCTAGCCGACGAAATTTTGCCAGAGCTTCGCTACTTTGACTCTAATCTTCCAAAATTTTGCTATATCTCTTTCTCCATCATTTTTTCGAAATAAAACTATATTTAATCATAAAAACATGATAACAACAATATTTTGGAAGATTAAAGATCAAAATAACAAAATAGCTAAGAACTTAAACTAGAACTCTAAGAACTACTAAACTAAAAACTCAAAGCTTGCTTACCTCTTGAAGAACTTCCTCCTCCTTCTTCCCACTTCTCTCTAACTTCTCTCTACTCTTTCTTTAGAATGATTTTGGTGTGAAATTTATGAAGAACTCAAGCCCGTATTTATAGCAAAAGCCAAAGGATCTCAACCTTTGGATCAACTTTTCATCAACGGTCAAGATGAGCATATGTGGCCTCATTAGAATCACACAATTTCTCCTCTTCTCTTCCACAAATTCGTTCCTCTCCCTCTCTCCCTCATATGTGTAATTTGCATGTGCTTATAAACCACAAATATTCTTAGAGGTAAAGTTTGAAGTTTATATAGTCTCCTGAGAAGCACTTGAAATAACAAGCATTATGGTTCAATTTGGGGTTTTTACTAGCCCTTTAGTCATTTTAGGATAAATTCCAAAAGTTACGGAAATGACTTCGGAGATAACCTACTTTGAGCTAAAAATACACTTATTTATAATAAAGTCCTTATATTTGATCTATAGTTAACATATTTCAGTACACAATTTATTTTCTATCGGTTCTCATTTACCTGAGTCTTGAATTAATTCTAATAGCTTTTGGAACTCAAAATATCTTCTCCTAATGCTAGGTCCTCATTTGGCCACATCACTCTTCTCTCTCACACCACACAACTCAGCTTTCCTCTCTCCTCCACTACACACACACACACAACTCCTTTTCTCTTTCCTCCACTACACTCACAACTCTCTCTTACCCACACACACACCAAAATATCTAAGTTGTATGTGCTTGGTAGAAAATTCTTGCACCCTCTTTCAAGCTACAAAAATCTTCCCCTCGGCTTTTATTATTTTAATTTTGTATTTCAACTTATCTAACATTATTTAGAAGAAAATCTCCCATTAATTTAATAAATGGAGATTTAATTATCTACTAATTGTTGACAATTTTCTTTAATTGGATTAATTATTTTCTCACAACTTTTGAGTTTACTTTGGTCATTTATGCACCATGCATTATTTTAAAAATCATAGGGCAACTTATGGTCCCTAAAATAATAATGGATTTTTTCCTCTTTAAATTCCAAGGAAAATAAGTCAATAAATTACTAAAATTAGAGACAACATGTTTTCCTATTTTAAATAGGTATTAATTTCTAAAATATAAATTTTGGGGTATTACACTCACAAACAACACCCTACATGAAATGTTTTCGGGGATTTTATAAAGTTTATCATTAAGTTAAATTCAAAGTTTAACATTAAGACCAGCTTCATTTTTTTAGTTGGCTAGCTTACCCAAGCGTCGTTTTACATTGTCTTTTTAGTTTTTGCCGAATTCATTGCCTTAATTGATGGAATGTGAATTTTAATAACAAATAATTGAAATCTATCCTAAATGAGAAAATTGTATCATTAATTATATCATTTTATTAGTATTTTAATTAGAATTCAGATTCGATTATATTTTTTATAGGGTTAAGAGGAAAAAATACTCATGCTTTATCAAAAGTGCGTTTGGTACCATATACATTACTAGGGGGCAAAAAAGGCTATGAACTATTTAAATGGGGCCAAAATGTCATCTTTGGGTTCTCATTCCATGCTTGTTTTTATGTGTTTGTTATATACATAACATTTGTTTGTATTAAATTTATTTGATAAATTAAATATCTAAAACAAATAGAGATATTGTATCTCAATTTAATTTTCGAATAAAGATATAATTTAATTTCAAATTTAATATATATTAAATTCGAAATTAATATAATAATATTATTTAATGAAGATTATAATATTATTATATAACATATTTTGTATTTAATTTATTTGATAAATTAAATATCTAAAACAAATAGAGATATTGTATCTCAATTTAATTTTCGAATAAAGATATCATTTAATTTAAATTGAGATATAGTATCTCAGATTTAATTAAATGGATAGAAATTATTTATCGGATTTAATTTATAGAGATAAATTAAATCAGAAAGGCTTTTAATTTGGATTAAATAAATAGATTAGATTAGATCTATCAGATATATTTAATTAATATATATTTTTAATCCATATTCAAAATTCGAATTTCAAATTAATGAGGATTAATTTTGAATATAGTACGCCTGCTAGGTTTAGAAAAACCTGCGGGACTTTTGTCGAGCGTATAAGAAAAGCCGCGAGAAACCTTAGAGAAAAATTAGAGAGACGCGAGAATACTGAAGGCGCTACCACGCTGCCGTCTGTGTTCGAGGCTATTCGTGTGGATACCGGTAGAGGAAGGCAATTTGAAGAGTCGACTTCTGCTGATCGAGAAGGTAGCCCACCAGTCCAATTGGTAGGCATAGGTATGATTCGGAAACCCTAAACCTTGATTTAAACGCCGTTGAGCGATCCTTTGGATGAGATTCGTAAAAGTTTTACTCCAGCGTGTACGGATCCCAACATACTCGTCCCTCTAATTAGAGGGATGAGACATTTTTTTATATATATTTTTTATTTAGATTAAATTATATATTGCATCATGAAATATTTTTTGCACACAGTATCTCAAATTAATTAATTTCCAATCCTGTCATAGAATGAGAACCCGTCATCTTCATTAACTAAAGAAAACAATGATTACCTTTTGGGTTAATGGGCCCCATGCTATAAATTTTAGTGAAAATTACGCGCAGGTCCCAAGGAAAAAACAATTACAAAAAAATCTATTGAAATCAAAAAATTACACAGAAGTCCTAAGGGACTTTTTTGATATTATTTGTATTAACAACAGGAAATGTCATATTTACAATAGAAAATGCCTATATTTACAACTAAATTTAAACACCTGACCATTTACAACAGAAAAAACCATATTTACAACAGGAAATGCCCATATTTACAACAACATTTAAACACCTAGATTTTGAACGTAGATAGATAATTTACAACAGAAAAATGCTAGATTTACAACAGGAAGTGCTGTATTTACAACAAAAATTAAAATATTGACATTTACAATAGAAAAATATATATTTACAACAGGAAATGTCTATATTTACAACAACATTTAAACACATGGATTTTGAACGTAGAGAGATCATTTACAACAGAAAAAGACTAGATTTACAACAGGAAGTGCTGTATTTACAACAAATTTTAAAATCTGGCTATTTACAACATAAAAAGCTATATTTACAATAGGAAATGCATATATTTACAACAACATTTAAAAACCTGGATTTTATTTCTATACAAATAATATCAAAAAAGTCTCTTGGGACTTTTGTGTAATTTGGTGATTTTAAGGGATTTTTTTTTTTGTAATAATTTTTGTTCCTTGGGACCTGCGCATAATTTTCCCTAAATTTTAAATGATTATTAAAAAACTCCTCACATCCCCTTGGGGTGCTCTCTCTCCTACACTCTCCCACACCCTGTGAACAAATTGTTAGTATAAGCCTTTCACTTAAGAGGGATAAATTGGATGATTTAAAAAGTTTAAATTTCAACACAAGCTAAATAAAGACAAGAAAGTTAGAAGAATATCACCGAAGGAGAACACAAGAGATTTATACTTGGTTTGGTCCAATCCACTTGATCTATGTCCAGTCCCCATAAATTTTTTATGAGACTTCCACTATCTTTCCAAGATTCAGGGCTCTTGGTGCCTCAAGACAAGCTAGTTCTTTTTCAAAGAACATATACTCCCTTTACACTTTATAATCAATGCCCACTCAAGGTCCCACTACCTTGAGTATCTTAGATGAAATAAATTCTTAAGTATAATCTCTCATAAGAGTAAATAAATGATCACTGAAGTACAAATTCACACAGAGATTGAGCTTTGAGACTTAACAAATGAATGTAACAATAAATACAAAGTGTTGGTTGTTGCTCTGTCTTCAATGCTCTTCTCTTTATAGTGTGAGAATGTTTGAAGACCTTTGCTCTTTAATTGTAGCCGTTAGAATGTATGGTCTTTGTTTATAGTCCAGATGGTCCACCGTGTTGATGTGGTAGTAATGCATAAATTAGAATCACTTGAGTGGTCACTGAAGTGATCTTGTTTCTTTTGAAATAGATCACTAGATAGTTCACTATGGTGAGCTGGTGGTGATAAATATAACAGGATCACTTGACTGGTCACTCGAGGATCTTGTTTCTTTTTCTTTTAGAAGAAATAGATCACCAGATACCAACACTATAGTGTAGTGGTAGTGATGTTCTTTTTACACATCACTCAAGTGGTCACTTGAGTGACTAGTCTTGGAAATTTTTTCAAGAATTTTGAGACTACCAGAGTCATTGTGGTGCTATGCTAGTAATGCACTTTTCACACATTACTCGAGTGATATTTTCTTAGAAAATTATTAGAAGCCTGATCACTAGGACTTATCACTGTGGTGTAGTATTAGTAATGAAAATTTTCACATCACTCGAGTGATCTTCTCTTTGAAATATTTTTAGAAAATTCATCACTACGAAGAATCACTGTGGTGCAATGATAGTGATAAAAATTTATCACATCACTCGAGTGGTTACTATAATGATCTTCACTTTGAAATATTTTTAGAAAACTAATCACTACGAAAAATCACTTCTCTAGCAAAATCAAGAGGCCCCCGTTTTATGTTGAAAATCGTCTTGTTGGAGTAGACTATCGACAACAACAAATAAACTCACGATTACAACTTGGATCTAATGAAGATGACACCGTGTATGGAGATCAGATACTCGAATTTATGAGGACTCGGTAAGATAATGGGCGGAACCCCGTCGGGGTGGCCCCCGCCTCCCTATTTTTTTAAATTATGTGTGTGTGTGTACATATGGAGTTACAACATATATGTGTGTCTATATATATTCATATGTGTGTGTGTCAACTGAAAATTAAAAAAATGGTTAAAGTGCAGATTTGCCAACGAACTATTACCCAAGGAGCATCTGGCACAAACATTAATTGACAGTACCAAAATTACCAATCAACAATTAAAAAGTGAAAAAAAACTCAATTAACTATTAAAAAAACAACTATCACAATTACGTTAAAAATATGAGGCACTGGCGTAGGATGGTGGTGGAGACGCAGGAGAAAAGAGCGGTTAAGCCTTCTTGTTGGATATGGAAAACACCAACATAGATGGTACCCATGCGAGCAGGCGCTGTGGCATCGGAGGGATGGAACCAGGGTGCAAGGCGAGTACCGGTCGGAGGTTGTGGACTACTAGATTTGGTTTCGGTGCGTGATTTTTACCCTCAAACTGCATACGGACCTTGATGAGTTCAAGAGGGTGATTGGAACACCCAGCAACAATGGAAGCTTTGGAGACGCCGACGTCGCCGACACTGTGATAGTCAATGGAAGACGGAGACACCAAGACAGTGATGGGGTAATAGTTTGTTGGCCAATCCACACCTTAATTGTGTTTTTTTTCACTTTTTTATTGTTGATTGGTAATTTTGGTAACCTCAATTAATGTTTATGCCAGATGCTCTTCGAGTAATAGTTCATTGGCAAATCTGCACCTTAACCCTTAAAAACATTAGTCGATGCTAGCAAGAACTGGAAAGTCAATTATTTATCATCTTATTGATAGAGTGATTAGACTTGTACTTACTCTTTCAGTTTCTTCGGTAACTACTAAAAAATATTTCTCTGCTATGAAGATAATTAAGAATAGACTTTGAAATAGAATGAAAGACCAATTTCTTAATAATTCTTTGATTGCATACATTGAAATAGAAATTATTTTGAGTTTTAACACGAATTCAATTATAAATAAGTTTAACAACATGAAAACACGTGAAGTAAGAGTCAAGTGAAGTGATCTTAATTTCTATAATAGATTTCTTTCAATTTTTTTTGTATATTAGATCTATATTGTATTTCAAGTATTTTTATTTATGATATAATATTTTTTTTGCCCCTTATTATTAAAATTCTTGGGTCCGCCACTTGGATAAGACAAAGATATATATAGCACGTGTCATCTAACTCATTATTTTACTTATGCGCGAGTTATTCCCTTATCTCTCAAAGATATAGGCTTCAACTTGTGTGGTAGGGCAATAAAGGAATGAGACTCCTCAATAAATTTGTATAAAAACTTCCCAATGATGAAAGAATTCGATCAACGAGATATTGGAAGTGAGTTTTGATAGAAGCGAGATATTCTACCCATCACTCCTCCCATCCCTCCCGTCTTTGATCTCGATTGTTGAAATATTAATACAAGGGCAGAACAATTTTTAAAAAACCGCATGCGGTAATTAATACCGCATGTGGTTTTAAAAAAATAAGTCTCGGGCCTTGATCATGATTTCGGCGGCCGGGATTTGCGGATGATGAGGGAGGGCAGAGAACCGATAATGAGAGGATTCATACTCGAGTTTTGATGGCTTTTAATAACAAGATGAAAATGAAGTATTCTTTGACATTGTTCCTTACGCACTAATTTTGTAAAAATATGCGTGTTGGATGAGTGTCGAACTTCGAAACGGTCCAAATACGTGTGCCAAACATGGTCAACACGCTCCGACACGTTGACTGGTCTTACACACGTCTTTGACCGTGTCAGTGGTTAAGGGGCAAACTGGACCAGAACTCAAAAGGAGATCAAAAGGAGAACGAGGAGGGAAGAGCTCGGCATCGCAATCTGGGTTCGTTGAAGGTTGAATGTCGAAGATAGGCTACTAAATCCTCCATCTGTGGCGAAGGTCCTCCACTGTGACAATAGCGACGGACTTGCTCCAACGATCGCGCGGCGATGGAAGGGATTACGAAGGGAGTAGTGAGCCTTTGCCTTTGCCTTCCGTCTTTCCAGGATCCTACTCAGCCATGAGAAGATGTAGGACTCTTCTGATCAGAATCTGCAAGAAAACGACAGTGGTCAGAGTAACAGAGTGTATAGGCGAAAGCACTGTGCCACGAGAGTTGAATCTTTGTGGTTTGTGCGTTCTTCTGAATTTTGATGAACGAGTAGACGGTGTGGAAGAACTTGGAAACCCGTAATCAGTCTTCACGTGATTTCTATTGTAGAGAAAAGATGAGGCCAACTGGCCAAGCAAGATTGCTTTTCTTTCTGCTGTAAAGAAGGCGGTGTAAACGCTATGAAGCTCTCGCAAGGATTCGTTTGGTATACGGATTCGGTAGAAAAGGAAAGGAAAATTAGTAAGTTCCTCCATTTGGTACACATTTTGGACAAATCTTCCTGAAAACCCAGGTTTCAGACCCACCAATCTTCCTTTATATTTGGGAAGATCAGATCCCACTAGAAATGGTGGGATCTCAAGTTCCCACGTGACTATTCACATTTTTTTGACAAATTTACCCTTCAAATTCAAACTTGGCGGGAATTTTTTTTACACAAATTCGAACTTGATAAGAGCATATTTTTTTAAACATATATTTTAGCAAAAAAATTATTTTTCTTTTTTATTTTGAATTAATTACTTTTGAGGGTAAAATAGACATTTCTTGATTCTTTACCAATTACTACCCCTTCATTTTCTTCATACCAAACAACTCATCTTTCAAAATCTTCCATTCCCTTTTTTTTCCTTCTTCTAAATTCCTTTCCCTCCTTAAATTTTCTTTGTATCAAATGGACCCTAGGCCCCGTTTGGTTCAAAGAAAATTGGGGAAAGGAAAAGGAAAATGGTCATTTTCCGGCGGCAACGGTTGTTTGGTTCGCATGTTCCTAGGAAAATGTTTTCCGGCGGCGGCTCATTTTCCCTTGTGTGAGTTTTAGTGTACCCCACAGATATCTCGCTTCTTCTCTTTCTTAGATCTCGGTTTTTGCTTCCAATGGAGAAAGGAAACTATAGCGGTGGACGAAGAAACCTGTGGTCGTGCATCGAATCGAGTCCGCCAAGAAATGCTCGAAAGGCGGAACTCTAGTTGGACGCTTGGAGACTCTGATAAAAACCTTAACAAAGGCATCATTATCTCCATATTGTCTTCTTAATGGAGACCAAGAAGAAGCATTCTTATGTTAGCGTGATCGGGCGAGATGTGGCTTTGATGAAGAGTGGATTATTGATCCGAGTGGGCTTAGTGGGGGTCTTGCATTATTTTGGGTGAAAGATACTATTGTCAACATCTTGTCTTCATCCAAAAATGTAATTCATACGTCTGTCTCTGACCCATCTATTGATTTTCCTCACTACATTTCCTTTGTCTATGGTCCCCCCACAAAAAATAACAGGCTTATTGTATATGAGAGTATCATCACTTATGCTCTTAGAAGATCAGGGAGTTGGATTTGTTTAGGGGACTTTAATGACATCATATCCCATCAAGAGAAACAAGGAGGGAATCCAAGAGCCATTCGGAAAATCATCAACTTTCAAAAATTTATCTCAGATTGCGCTCTCATTGACTTGGGCTTTAATGGATCTTGGTTCACCTGGTGCAATCGCAGGCATGGTGAAGCAAATATCAAAGAACGAATCGACAGGGTTATGGGGAACGACAATTTTTGTCATAGTTTTCCTTTTGCTCAAGTTTTCATATTGATCCTTTAAAGTCGACCATCATCTCGCATGTTTGTTAATTTTAATCATGCTTCTTCTAATAAAATCGGCCAGTTCGGGTTTGAGGATTATTGAATTGCTCACAATGACTTTTTGCAGGTTGTTCATGACAGGTTGGAATGGGGGTATCCCCAAGACAATAGTTCTATTAATTGTTTTGCTCTAACGTTAAATAATTGCAGAAAATGTCTTATTAATTGGAGCAAACAGACCTTCCCAAACAAAAAAAAGATAATTGAAGTCCTGAATTCCTGTCTAGCCTCACTGTGACAGGACTTCCGAGATGAGGAAAGCAAACTGGAAGAGGCTAATCTTTTACACCGCATAGAAGAACTGATGGATCAAGAGGAGAATTACTGGTGGCAGCGTTCACGCATTTCTTGGCTCAAGCAGGGGATAAAAATTCCAAATTTTTTCACCTGTCTACCCTTATTAGACGAAGAAGAAATGCGATATTATGCATTAATGATGATAATGGTGTATGGTCTAGGGAGAAAGGTATTATAAATGGCATGTTCACTAATTTTTTTAGTAACATGTTTACCTCTTCAGGACCGCGATACCTAGCGGATGTTCTTAATTTAGTAAATACAAAAGTAGATGAAGCCTCAAATACCGCCTCTGCGCTCACGTCACTCGTGAGGAGGTCCGTCTAGCCTTTTCAACTGGGTGGATCCAAGGCCCCACTGGCCGGACGGCTTCTCAGGTAAATTCTACCAATTTTCTTGGGAGGAGGTAGGTGATACGATGTTTGAAATGGTTAAGCATTTCTTTGAGAATGAAACACCTCTTGATGATATCAATGGCACGAATATTACCCTGATCCCCAAAGTTGATAAGCCAGAGACATCTCTCACTTCCGTCCTATTGGCCTTTGTAATTTCTCATACAAAATTATTTCCAAAGTATTGGCCAATAGAATGAAATGTTGCCTTGATAAGTGCATATCCCCCAACAAGGGAGCTTTTGTCCGGAAGATTGATCCAAGATAACATTATTATTGCCCATGAAGTTTTTCATTATTTAAGGCGAAGGAATATTGGCAACAGGTATGAGTTTGCTTTAAAAATGGATATGAGCAAGGCGTATGATAGGGTTGAGTGGGACTTTTTGAGAGATGTCTTATTAAAATTCAGATTTTCTCAAAAGTGGGTGCGACTTGTCATGAATTGTGTGGAATCGTGCACCTTAACTTATGCATTGCAGGTGAAAAAATAGCTTCAATTTGCCCTGGAAGAGGACTCCGTCAAGGCGATCCCTTATCGCCCTATCTTTTTATATTGACCTTGGAAGCCCTCTCATGCATGATACACAACTCATTATCACAGGGTCAACTAACCGGGATAAAGCTAAGTCATCTCTGCCCAGTAGTGTCTCACAGTTTTTTCGCAGATGATGCCTTGTTTTTTATGAATGCAAATATATAGAATTGTCAAACCTTGGCTAGAATTATTCAAAGCCATTGCAGCGCCTCGGGACGGTTAGCAAACCTAGAAAAATCAAGCATTGTGTTCTCCAACAATACCCTCCTCCAATAAGGCGTGACATCACGCAACATACTTGGCATTGAAGAAAGCCGGACCAAGGCAAATACTTGGGCATCCCGAGTGTTTGGGGGAAAACCAAGCATCAAGCACTTGCTTATGTCCGTGAAAATGTGAGCAAGAAAGTTCTAGGCTAGAGCAGCAAGCACTTATCATTTGCAGGGGAGAGATCATGATCAAGGCGGTCATCAATGCCATTCCTATTTTTTCCATGACGTGCTTCAAGTTTCCTATTAAATCTTGTAAAGAGCTCAACAACATGGTGGCAAATTTCTGGTGGGACGGCCAACATAAAATGCATTGGGTTGCATGGAACAAACTTACAAGGCCCAAAGCTGAAGGAGGCATGGGTTTTCGAGACTTCATCAAATTTAACAACGCTCTACTTGCAAAGACGACTTGGCGTCTAACACAAAGCCCAAATGACCTATGGGCTTAAGTCCTCGAAGGGCTCTACTTTCCCAATACAACCGTGCTTGATGCTAAAAAAGGCCATAGAGCCTCATGGTGTTGGTTGAGTATACTGGAGGGTAGAGACTTCATAATGGCGGACCTCTGTTGGCAAAGAGGGAACGGGTGGTCAGTGTGCATATGGAAGGATAATTGGATCCCCCCTTGCCCACCTTCAAATTAAATACAGAAGATGAAGAATTACAACAATCTAATCATAGAGTATCATCTCTTATCTCTTGTGAAGGTGGGAGTTGGGATTTAACTACACTTAGGCCCTACGTGGAGGATCATATTTGTGAGGCTATTCTGGCTATTCCAGTTCCCGGTCCCAGCATGAAGACCGACTGCGGTGGGTCTTATCAAAGCAAGGAAGCTATTCAGTTAAAATGGGCTATCATCTGATTGGAACTACGCCTTCTATGCACAACCTTTCTGCAGGTCCCTCGTCTTATCTCCCTAGTGACATTTGGAAAAAAACATGGAAAGTGAAGGTGCTCCCCAAAATAGTCAACTTCATCCGGTGCATTCTCGTCAAATGCCATAGCCACCAATGCAGCCCTTGTAGGTCGTCGAAGGGGGCACTCGGATGTATGTCTCATTTGTCAGTCTGCTAGAGAAACCACGGAGCATCTCTTCTTCCACTGCCCTTGGGTTCGGTGTGTATGGTTTGGAAGCGAGGCTTTCTATTAAATGTGATCTAGGCAGTATCCTCAACTTCAGGACATGGTGGATAGACCTTATGAACTCCCAAGTTCACCTCAATGACTTTGATATTGCCTATATCTACTGGCTCTTATGGTTCATCCGGAAAGGGCGTAACGAGAAGACCTTTCTTGGCACGAGACTCGGACCCCAGTTGTGATTGAGCATGCCCATAGATCCCATGTCGACCACCGGCGACGTGTTATCCACGAGAGCAACAGACAATGATTCCAGAACCCCACCAAGGCGGTAGTTCACTGGGTCCCTCCACCCGATCAAACGTTGAAAGTGAATCTTGATGGAGCATTTAAAGACACCTCAAAATCTGCAGCAATTGGCATTATATGTCCTGACCATTGGGGAATCATGTGATGGGCCTTTGTTGATAAGGTTAAGTCCCTCTCGGCATTTATGACCGAGGCTCTAGCTCTAAAGAGAGCCCTGATGATTGTTCAAGATCTGAGAAACAAGAACGTTATCTTTGAGACTGACTGTCTAGTACTAGTGCACTGCCTGGAAAAAAGCCAGCCTGATCTCGGTGAGTGGCAATCTCGTGGTATTATTGAGGAAATTCTTGGAACGCTTGAGAGATCCCGACTTCTCGGTTCGGTTTATCCCTCACCAAGGGAATAAAGCAGCGGACACCTGCTTGCCATTACTTGTAAGGGGTGTGCCCAACCGGGTGGGTAGAGATACCCTTACCCCCTTTGTCTCCTGTTCTGGAAGAAGACATGAAGAGCTCCAGGAATCAGTCGTATGGTACCTCGTCCCAGCCCAGGCTTGTAGATCCTGGTTGACCATCATGCTTTTGTTTTTGTTTCAAATTTCATATTTTTTTTTTGCAGTTTCTTGCTTGTAGCGATTTGTTTCCCGCTTCAGTGTATTTTTAGCTTAACGCCTCTGTAATACCCTGAAAATGTCATTTATGATAAGTATCATATTGAGTAAATAATACCTATTGGAAATAGGTGAATATGGGATCTCAAAGATCTTGTGAAGAATTTATCTCATTTTTGGGGTAGTTTCTCTTGAAAAAGAATAATTTGCAATTAGGTCCCTAAAACGTTTAGAAGTTTGGAAATAGGTCCCTAAAATATTTACGGATTATGAAATACCCTGTGAAAGTTATAAAAAGGGCAAGTAAATATTTATTTGAGATAGGGAATAATACTAGCCCTAATTTAGGTAATTTATTAAATTATTACCTTAAAGAAATAAAGGGGGAAAAGTTAAAAAGTATTATAATGACCAAAATGCCCCGTAAATTTTAATATAGGGCATGAGACATGAAAACACAAATGTCAATTCAAAAGTTATGAGGTAATGAGTTGTTCTAATTAAGAAAATTATCAACTATTGGTAAGAAAGTAATTAAGTAATTACTGGCTAATTACTTAAGCATAGGCAAAGGAAATTCATAAATAATTATGTAAAACCCTAAAATTAGTGGTTTGTGGCCTAAAATTAGTATAAACATATTTGTTAATTAATTGGAAATTTTGGAGAAAAATAGTTGAGTTTAGGTATTTTTAAGCCTAAATACAAGAATGGACCAATAGGAAAATTTTGTAAAAAAATCATATAAAATAATTATTTTATATATTATTAATTAATTAAATAATTAATTAAAACGAAAATTAATAAAATAATAATAAAAAGGATAAGAAAATCTTAAGAGGATAAGATGATAGGATTTTGTAATATAATAATCTTATAATTAAGTACGGTGAATAGTGATCGGGTAAATAGGAAACGGATCCTATCTAGAGCCCCAGGAATTTGTTTTACGAAGTCAAGGTAAAATATTGATCGGTGGATTTTTATCTTCGGTTAGACTTTCAGGAAGTTGATTAGAAGTCCGGTTGTGCATTTTCCTAATAAGATGAAATAAGGAAAAATGCGAGATAGGCATATTTTTGGATCTAAAGAAAATAAATTCTAACTCAATATCTAGGAATGAGTTTGAAATTATCTGGACATATTTGGAATCGGTGAATTTTTCGAAGAAGTTGATGATTCCGAAATGCGTTCAAGCTTAGGATGCTTTCGGACACGTTTTCGAGGAACTTCAGACTGACAGTTGAAGCCCTATATGGAATCGAAATTTAGGTTAACTTGGACATTTCTAGTAAGTGAGAATATGTCTTCAAAGTTGTAAATCCGAATTTTGAGATTTTTCCGAGATTACGCGATTCGGACACCGATCGGGAACTTTATCAGTGCAAAACCATAAAGCAAAAGTTGGTGACAATGCAATAATGACCTTGGGGAGGGGAGCACGTTTTGGAGGAGTTTTTGTGGTGGAGAAGTGGTTTGAGCAAAAAGATGTGTTATGTGGCCAAAATTGAAAGTTGGAAGATTGGAAAAAGACCAAAATGCCCTCACAAAAACTCTATAAATAGCAAGCTCCTCCTTTGCATTCTTCACACCAAAACCATTTTCTCTAGTTGAGCTATCCTAGAGAGAAGTTAGAGAGAGGTGCTGCGGAGGAGGAAGGAGTCCTGGGGAATTCTACGGCGAAGCTCAGGTAATTTTCCGGTCTTTAGTCTTTAATTCTTTCGAGTAGTTTTAGTAGTAATGCTAGATAGATCTTTAGTTTTATTTTAAGTATGAATTTGAAAATCATGATGGGGTCGGAGTTCGGCAAAATTTTGGAAAGTCGGAGTCGAGTAGCGAAGCTCGGCGAAATACTAGATTAGGGGAATAGGGGCAAAATGGTAATTTTTACCTAAAATGCCTGTTATGACGTGGATCATTAATTAATATGATTTATATTTCGAAAATTATGTTGGAGTAGGAGTTATGTTGAAATTTTGAAAGATTAGGGTCAAAGAAACGAAGTCTTGGCGAAATTCCGGCGATTAGGGGGTCGAGGGTAAAATACTCATTTTGATAAAAAATGTCAAATCGTAATGATAGATCCTTAACAAGTATGTTGTTATGTTGATAGGATATCCCCGATTACGTTTTAACCTCTTGTCGTGCCGTATTCCGCCAGAAATACCGTATAACGTCAACGAAGGTACGTCTGCGTACTGTAACATTAACTCTTATGTTTGTGGTATGCATATATGTGCTATGTGTATTGTTATGGTATGTTTATTGAATACAAATATGATAGAACAGTTTGGTGCTAGAAGCGCAAGGCTAGTCTACGTGGGTGTGCCATAAGTCGCCAGTATAAGTCGGTGAGGCCCCCATGGTAGACACTTACACGGCCATTACATTCGGTTTACGGAAGTATGTACGTTCGTGTATTGTAACACTAATCGATGCATATAGTATGCGTGTATGTGATGTGAGTATGGTATGTGTATATGTGGTGTGTTGTGGGAATGCATATTACGTTAGAATATAAGCGTATGCATCTTTGGGAGCGATATATCTGTAAAGTGGGAGCGATACATCTATAATCTTTGGGAGCGATACATACGTAGTCTTTGGGGGCAATATAACCGCATCTTTGGGAGCGATACATGTGCATTGGTTGGGTGCAGACTTACGGCATTTTATAATTATATATCAGTTACTCTTCCGCTCAAATGCTCTACTCTGATGATTTGAAAAGATGTTTTGGAAAAAAAAAAAAATTTATAATGCTTTTGGAAAACGGGATGTTACTGACCTCCAAGGCCTCTGTTTCTGTTTGTATTGCCTCTTTGGCTCTGTAACGCTCTTTTTATCTAATGAAGTACCTAGAAGTGTTCAAAAAAAAAAAAAAAATTCTGTGACCTTAATCTTTCATATTTTGATTATCAACACCACCATTAAAAGAGGCATTAAAATTAACGGTTTATCCCATATAATTTTTTTTGCCTTTTTAAATTATATGCCATGTCATTTAAAAGGTACGCTTGACATTTGGCCAAATGGTCTCTTGCAAAAGGGTTTGAAGCATGCGATGAGGGAATCTGACAATCGCATTATGATAACCAAAAACATACATGAGAAATCAAGCATAAAAAATTGTAATAATCTCTTTTACCGAGAAAAAACAAACAAAACAAGTACACAGAGTGATACTAATGGGAATCTGAATTATCAAAAATGTTCAAAGTATATGTTTGAAAAAGTTGGTTCAAGTCGTGTTTTAAGACAATATTTTTAAAGAGCTATTCCATTATACATGGCAAGAAATGTGAACTATGCAAGAGTGGTTAAAAGAGTGATTTTGTTAATTGGTAAATAAAAGTTATTAAAAGTTGATAAAATGTTGTAAATAGCTATACAAAACTTATGAACGTGCTTGATAATCTCTAGAAATTTATACAGTTCAACATATTTTCCCGTATTTGATAGGTTTTTGGAATCATTTTGTGCATAAAATAGACATATATAAAGAAAAATGTGATTTGGTGAAACTATGTTCAAACTTTAGAAAAAATTCAACTAACCGTGAATAGTTTTTATTATTTAAAGAGTTTTAAGGAGCTCATAAAATCCTCCTTTCTGTAGGAGGATGATGACCAGTTGTGAAAGCTTGAGAAGATCATGAAAATCTTAGGAAAGAAGGAAAAGAATGCATGAATCAGATGAAAAAGGAAAAAGATAATGCATGCACTTGCTGCAGGTTTGTCACGGCAAAAGCATGACGAAAATCAATGATTGTTCTATGCAATTCAATGCCGTTTCACCGCCCATTTGCCACAGCAAAACTACAGCGAAAATCAATGACTGTTCTATCTAAATTAGTGCAACTTTCGCTACTAGTTCGCCACGACAAAACGATGGCAAACTGCCCAAAAATGAAGTTGTGTGTTTTGATTATGTGATGCAAAAACCTAGTTAAAAACCTGACAGGAAGCACCGAAATGGAGGATTCTAACTTGGAGAGGCCGAAATTTAGCTAAGAAGAGCTTGAGAAAGGAGAGCCTTGAAGGTTTGGAGCCTTGGGTTGGAGTTTCAAAGATATTTTAGCCAAAAATCTTGGGTTTTTCTTGTTCTTCTCCCTTTTTCTCTCATTTTGCTGATATGGTTGATGTTTTTGTGCTGAGATTTTGGCATGTACAGACCATGAGTGACTAAAAACTCTCATTTAGGATTACTATTACCCATTGTATGAATTTAAACTACTTGGTTTAATGAGTATATATAAGTTGATTTTTCTTTGTGCTTGATGCTATCTTGCTCTTGATCACCACATGGTTAGAGTAGTTCAATTGGAAGATGCTTGAGAGAGCTACTTTAATTCAGAACTTAGGGTTAAGGTGCAAAAATACACTTGGGCTTTTCCCAAAAGAGCACCCAGCACCAAGTGCTTTTTTTAGGGCCAAAAGTAACTATGAGGTTACAAAATAGGAGCAGAAGTCACATAATTTGTTAAATGGGTTGACGTTGATCGTTAAGTTGAACAGTTTGACTTAAATTATTGATGATGTGTCTGTTGAGTTGGAGTTTGTAGGAGGCAAGTTAAACCCTAAATTGCTGACTAATTACTGACTAGGAAATTGCAATAACAGAATTTGGGAAAAAACTGATTTCTTTTTAACGCTTATAAGGAAAAAAGAGGGGAAAAGTGCATCTGATTTCTTTTTAACGCTTATAACGAACTAGGGTTCAATGAATTTGATTCTATGATTCACTCAACGAATTGACAAAGCACTGAATTGATTCGATGATTCACGCACGAACTAGGGTTCAGGCGACGGCCAAAGCGATTTCACACGACGGCGAGGTTGTATGTCTATCCGAAGTTGGCGACAACGAGATCAAAGAAGCGAAATCGAGAGAGTAAGGCAGAGAATCTGGTTTGCGGAACTGGGGAATCGAGAAAGTGAGGCAATGGAAAAGCGGGATTTGCATGTGAGTGGGGAATCTTCCATTTCACTAAGAACCAACAAATATTTAATCCAGGTAAGCAACGATAGGACCCATTCATGTTTTCTTGCTTTGTTTGTTGTCGGTTAGTGAAATGGCATTGAGGCCCTTGATTTAATATTTATTGTGTACTGTGTAGTGGTAATGGCATGGAAAGGCAAGGACAAAGTGGTAATCGAGGATGAAGACAATGGGGAAGACAAGGTCAAAAGGTCAGTACAAAGTGTTATTGAAAACTTTGTTGTGGGTGGGGAAAGTAAAAGCATAATGAGTTGAAAAGCTGGAAAAACAGTTGATGAAACAAACATAGTTAAAGGAAATGTGGAAGGTTTGATTGAGGAAATGGGGTGGGGTGATGATTTTGATGATATTTATTTCCTTGATGATGACGAAAATGCTGTAAGAGAGGAAACAGACGAGTGAATCAAGATGGTTGTGACAATATAATTGAAAAGGGAAAACAAAAAGTGGTAATTATAGATGAAGGTGTTGAAGAGGATGACGAAGAGAGTCATCAGAGTGATGAAGGCTCTAATAGGTCAGATGTTAGTGATAATGATGATGATCGATTGGGCCAAGAAATTGTTGATGGGCCTATGCTAGAGCTGACTGTGCTTCAGAGGCCGAGGTAGCAGCCATGAGGCCTCATTTTTTTTGTTGGCATGACATTTGAAGATAAAAAAGAGCTCAAGAGGGAAATAGATAAGTATGCTATCACCTGTGGCGTTAACTTGAAAACTGTCCGGAGTGATAAGAAGATTTTGAAGGTGCTTTGTGAAGATGGATGCTCCTTTTCATTGTATGCATCAACATATGGGCTAAGTATAGGGTGGCAGGTGAAGTCGTTGGCCTATGAACATATGTGTGTACGTGTATATAAAAATCCAAGAGCTTCTACTATGTGGTTGGCTGAGCATTTCAAGGAGAAGGTGCAAGAAACCCCTCAATTCAAGACAAAAGAGATGAATAACGAGGTGCAAAGGGATCTAAAGTGATGTGTGAGTGATGGAAGGAAGTTTCAAGGATGAATTTGGAAAGTTAGAGGCTTATTGCAATGAGTTAAAAGTATCAAACACCGGTTCAGATGTGTGCGTGGAGGTGAGCACAGAGGCGTTGGAACAAGGAAGAAGAATATTCAAGAGGATGTACTTATCTTTTAATGCTTCAAAGGTAAATTTGAAAATTTGTAATATTGTACATTCACTGGCCAGTTTAATAAAATTTGTAATATTATACGTTTTTTTGTAGGTTGGATGGAAAGAAGGACGTAGGCCATTGATTGGTGTAGATGGGACGTTCTTGAAAGGGAAAGCAAGAGGAATACTATTGACAGTCGTGGGGATTGATAGTAATGACTCGTTGTACCCTTTGGCACTTGCTTTGGTTGAGAAGGAAAATGCACTTCACTGGTCTTGGTTCCTACATTGGCTCCGTAAGTCTCTGGACTTAGGCAATGGTGAAACAGTTACCATCATGTCTAATATGCAAAAGATAAGTGATAATGTTGATAATTACCAATGTCATCTGTTTTACTTCACTGTATGATTTACTTATGCAACTCTGGAGTTAGTTCTGTTGGACTTTAGTTCTGGAATAGGTAATGGTGAATAGTGGCTGAAAGATTGAAGTACTTAGGGTGTGCATGGTAATGCTCCCAGAATGTGTTTTTTGTTAATTTCTGTTCCCTGGAACACAAATGGATGAGAAATCTGTTTGGTAAATCCGGTTTTTTTTTGTTCCCGGGATGAACCGGTTCAATTTTTGTCTTTGGGAATAGAAAAAAAAAGCAGAAAATTCTTGCTTTTCTATTTCTGGGCACAAAATTAGAATTTATTCCTCAACCTACAACCTCTCTTCTTTCTCTCGAAAACCTTTCGCAGTGTCAACTACCCTCCCACCCCCACCGCCACCGCCGCCGACACCGCCACCGCCACCACCACCACCCCCACCGCACTGCCGCCGCCACCACCCCCACCCCCACCGCACCACCACCACCGCCACCGCCACCGCCGCCGCCGCCGCCACAACCACCCCCACCCCTGCCACCACCACCACCACCACCCCCACCGCCGCCGCCGCCGCCGCCACCACCCACCGCCACTACCACTACCACTACCACCACAACCACCGCCGCCACCACCACCCCCACCTCACCGCCACCACCACCACCCCCACCCCACCGCCACCACCACCGCCACCATCACATAAATAATTTTTTGAATATAAAAATTACAGAAATAAAAATAAAATGTGTAAACAAACATAATTCTGATTATCGGAATGAAAAAAAATTGTGTTAACAAACGTAATTCTGATTCTCGGAGTAAAAATAAAATGAGTTAACAAATGTAATTCTGATTCTCAGAACTCTTCCCAGGCACAGAATCAGAAAAAACTGTTCCATCTCAAAAACTGTGCTGGGGAACAGAATGGTTGCCATGCACAGCCTTATTAACTCTGCTTTAACTATAGGATCAAATTCTTGTTTTGCGATATGAAAAATGATCAAATGAATGAACCCTTGTCCATATGGCTATTGCTGGTGATAATACAATATATATGATTATATACAATTTATGTGTTGCACTATGTCACTTCTTTTACACATTACGTGCTCACCTCATATGATCATTGGCATCCCTTTGATGTATTCATTTGTGGTCTGCCTCGTTTTATATACTTATAGTGACCTACATAATTAAAATGATTTATTGTTAATATACAATTTAATTGCATCTTTACTGTTAATATACAACTAATTACTTAACAGATTTTGATTATCCTTTATCTAATTACTTTACTTATTTACATTGCATGTGGCATATGGAAGGGACTGGCTAATGCAGTTGGTGAGATGCTTCCTTGTCTGAACACAGATTTTGTGCCTACCACATTTATGTAAATTGGAGCAAGAAGTGGAGAGGGAATGTGTTCAAGAAGAAGTGCTTTACTTGTGCATGGAGTTCATTCGTTCAAGAATTCAAAGACAATCTCACATCTCTGGGAACGTTGAAGAAGGAGGCTACAGAGGATGCTGTCACTTACAATGTTAACACATGGGTAAGAGCTTATTTTAGTACAAGATGTCAGTCTTGGTTGGTGGATAACAACATTAGTGAGTCGTTTAATGCGTGGATAGATGAGTATAGGTTCTTACCCGTGATTAGGATGTTTGATGGGATTAGATTGAAGATGATGGCTAAATGGGCAAGAAGTGAGTCAATTGTGCTTGGCTGGAAGAGTGATTTCAGTCCTAAATGTATGGATTTATTTGAGTCTAATAGGTTCCTTGCTGTTGAATGTAGAGTATTCTTTGATTAGGGTTATGAGGTTGTAGAGGGACAAGATAGGCACTTAGTTTATCTTTCTAGCGAATGTGTACGTGTAGAGGTTGGGATTTAACAGGAATACCTTGTCAACATGCAATTTGCACAATGCTTCATGCTAAGGTAGATCCAAAATCACAAATCTCACACTATTATCACAAGGACACCTATCTTGCAGCCTATAGAACAAAACTACAACCGGTTAGGGGAAAGAAATTTTGGGACAAGGAAAATTTCCTCCCAATGCAACCTCCACTAGTTGCTAAATTTCCTGGAAGACCTCAAAAGAAAAAAACCAGAACAAACGAAGCATCTAGAAGGAGGAAATTCTCAAAATCTGGTCCTAATGCAAGTGGACCAAGTGGGACAGCTCCTGCTGATATTCCTCAAGAAGGTGGCATTGAAAGGTTGACCAGGCGAGGTAAGAACCACAAATGCACCTGCTGCAAGCAACCTGGGCATAACAAATCTACTCTTACGGAGGTAAGTGATACTATTGTCATTTGAAAATTTAGCTTATTTCAAACAATCAGCCTGTTTTAAACTTATCTATATACTGATTTAAACTTGTTCAATGTCAGCCTCCTATAGCAAACAATGAACAAAAGGGTAGGAAACGCAGGCGCTACTCATCTAAACAACAAGAAGTACCTTCAAATTCCCAGGACCTCTCAATAGCCACCTAAACCAAACCAACATACCCAAGAAGCACCTAACAATAGTCAAAGATCCCAACCACCATGCAAGACCAAAACCTTGAATTCATCACACGGTACAACAAGAAGAAGAAGAGGAGAATGTGGTTTTGGATAAGATATGACGAGACCACGGGAGGTAGTGTTTACAATGTAAGTATGTTATTTACCCTTACTATGTTATGTAGTGTACAATGCAAGAGCTGAATTTATTTACCCTTCAAATGTGTTTACACTTGTCTGCTTTTTTTCTTACAGCTTGGACTTCCATTTGAGGTGGTACTCCAAGAGGGCACAGTCCATAAGAAGATACACAACACTCTTTGATCCACAAACGAGATTTCCCATCCCAAATGAAAGGGAATTGAGAAGGTCCAGGAGCTGTTCCTTTAGCACAACAATGAAGGATTCAAGATTAATTTAGTTTGATCCCCAACCACTCAGTATTGCTGTGCCATCGGACCTTCCATATCAACCTCCAGGTTTTCAATGGAGAGGATACCCATGTGTGACAACATCGCAACTCTTAGCACAGAGACAGTCACAACTTCAAAGGCACAAAGACAAAGCAAAGAAGCCTACTTTTGCACTTTTGGAACACTTGTTGTCATTATTTTGGTGTAAATAGGCTTGCTAGCCTTCAGTTTGGTGACCCAATGTATGGGCACTTTAGGAACACTTTTGGTGTAATGTGCACTCTACCAACTGTTATTACTCAATATTACATGCTTGGTTTATTTTGGTGTACAAGAGCTTGGTGTAAATCTGGCCATGAAGCAAATCTGTTTGGTCTGTGCTCATTGTGATGATTGGTTTTAGCTTACTGCATTACATGAATCAAATCTGATTGGTTTGTGCTCATTGTGATGATTGGTGTAAATCTGGCCATGAATCAAATCTAATTGATTTCATGAATTTGGCAGGGGGTGTGAAAGTGTTTAATGCAGTATAAAGAATCAGCTTGCCTTCTCATTTCTTAGGTTTACTGGCATATTTTGAAGGAATATTTTATAACTTTTCTATAGGACCTAGTGCCTCATCTATGTTGGTTGTTCTTTTTGAAACCTGATGCCTCTTCTATGTTGCCTTCTGCATTAAAATGAAGTCTTCTGCTCATTTACAAAGAAGCCTTCACTCTTAAGATCTCTCTTGAGGATCATATGTTTTTTCTTGTTCTTTACCACCTGTTGATTGCATTCATTTTCTCCATAGAAAGCTTGTCTAGGTGGATTTGGTCGTAATATTTATAAGAGCATTTATAGTTCTGTTTACTTGTCATGTGTACACGTCAGATATAATGTAGCATGTATATGTTGATTGTGGTTCAGATATAATGTAGCATATAAATGTTATAACTTCTATGCACGTCAGTTTTGTTTAATTTAATCTTTGAATGTGACATATTAGCAATATAAGTTACTGGCATATTAGCATTGTTCAGGGATAATGCAGTAACCATATTAGCTTTTCAAGTGTCAATGCCAACGTGAAGAAAAGCCAAGCATTGTAGCATTGCTTCTCAGGGATAAAGAAGAAAAAGATAATGCATATTGTTCAATCTGATACAGTATGGACATATTGTTCAATCTGATAGGACCTGATAGTAGCATATTGTTCAATCTGATAGGACCTGATAGAGTAATACAATCAAGTGCAAATGTGTAATACCCGGATATTTATTATCTGGAATATTATAAATAAATTGGATATTTCTGATAAGTGAAGTTATGACCTTAAGACTTGTGTAAATATAGGCTATTTTTCTAAGTTAAATTCTGTAGGAAATTAGAGAATTTAAGGGCCAAAGTGCCAAAATGACGAAAATGCCCCTAATGGACATAAATAACTTAGAAAAATTATGAAAAATCCTAAAAGGCAGTAAAATGACCAAGTGAATTATGAAAGTATATTATCTCTAATTATGGTAATTTAATAAATTATGAACTTGGAGAAATTGAATAAGAATGCTCAAAAAGTATTGAAATGACTAAAATACCCTTGTAAATCCTAAAATAATGCAGAGGACATGGAAACAAAAATGTCAGTGTAAAAGTTATGAGGTGTTGAGGCATTCTAATTAAGAAAATTATCAACTAGTGATAATAAAGTAATTAGGTAATTGTTGGCTAATTACTTAAGCATAAGCAAAGGAAATTCATGAATAATTATATAAAACCCTAAAATTAGTGGTTTTTGGCTTAAAATTAGTAAAAATATATTTTCTAATTAATTGGAAATTTTGAGACAAATAGATGAGTTTAGGTATTTTTAAGCCTAAATACAAGAATGAGCCAATTAGGGATTTTTGTGGAATTTTTGCGAAAATTAAAATAAATAAATCATTAAATAATTAATTAAATAAAAAATAATATTTATTAAATAATAAAAAGGGCCAGCCGAAATTGCCCAAGAAAAAGAAAAAAAATGAAGATAAGATCAAATTTAAAATATGTAGATATTTGTATAAAGTTGTAATATTATATAATATAATTAAATATAGTGAATAGTAATGGAATAAATAGGAAACGGATCCTATCTAGAGAACTAGGAATGAGAATTCCAAAGTCAAGGTAAAATATTGATCAGTGGATTTTTATCTTCCGTTAGACTTTTAGGAAGTGAATTAGTAGGTAGAGCATTTTCCTAATAAGACGAAATAGGAAATTCGAGAAAAGCGGATAGCCAAGTTGAAAGTTAAGGATTCAAAAGTCATGTTGCGACATCGGGGAAGAGTTGAGAGTTTTCCTGGACATATTTGGAATCAGTGCATTCTTGTCCATAGGCGGTAGCTTCCGGAATTTCGTTCCGAAACCGACACGTTTTTCCGTAAAACTTCCGTCAGGCCGGAGAAGGCCTTGACAGTATTAAAAGGTTAGTTAAATTAGACATTTCTAATGAGGAAGGAATTGTCTTGAAATTGTATAATCCAGAATTTTGAGATTTTCTGAGATTTCGCGAATCGGACACCGACCGAGGTTTTATCAGTATAAAACCTTCTTGAACAAGTCAGTGACATCATAATTGATGATGCAGTCTTGTGCCACCTAAGAGGGAAAGGACGAATTGGACAAGTGGCATGGTGAGGATCTTGACATTTGGCAAAGTGCGATCCGACGGTCGATATCCGGTCTGGTAAAGCATGAATAGTGTTTTCCAAAAACCTATAAATACCCCCCGTTCATTCAACTCTTCACACCACTTCTCACTAAGCTAGCCGAAATCTAGAGAGAGGAAGAGAGAAGGAGAAAGCCGGGGAAATTTATAGCGAAGCTCTGGGTAAGTTTTTCGGTACCGAGCTTTAAGCTTTCGTAGTTCTTTCAATAGTTAGAGTAGTAATGCTAGTATAGCCTTTAATTTTTCAAGCATGATTGGATATCATATGATAGGGCTATATTAGTCTAGAATTTCGAAAATTATCATTGGGTCGAAGTTCTGGCAAAATTTTGGAAAATCGGAGCCAAAGTAACGAAGTGCTGGCGAAATTCCACCGATTAAGGGTATAGGGGCAAAATGGTAATTTTTACCTAAAATGCTGTTGTGATGTCAAATCACTAATAAAGGTGATATTACTCTTATAGGACATCGAAACTTTGATCTCGCTGCCGTTACGTTGTCCGACGTGCGCTGTTGGACGTTTATTGTTTTTCCAGTAAACGTGCCGTTTCGCGAATTGCCGGCGTTCGTCAACGGAGGTACGTTCGCGCATTGTAACACTAGCTCGATGATTATTGAATGATTATATGTGATAATATGCTATGTGAATAGTTTGGTGCGAAGGCAAGGCTAGTCTATGTGGGTGTGCCAAATAGTCGCCGTAAAGTCGGTGAGGCCCCATGATAGACACTTACAGTCATTACATTCGGTGCTATTTGCACCGTGTCTAAGGAATCGTACTTAGATACACTGCGTCTATGGAGCCGTACTTAGATGTACAGTGACTATGGAACCGTACTTAGATCACTGATTACAGCTTTATTTGGGTTATAGACATAATAATGCCGAAATGTTTTCCTAGCGCTGAGGACACGACCGTACATCGTGACACGGGTGAATGGTGCAGACGGACTTAACGTTACATGTTAGTGTAGTTGTTATTAAATGATCATACGATGTACCGGCTTGATCAATGCTGTAAAATTAGTAATGCCTGTTGTACATATATTGTTTATAAGCATGAGGTTAACCGTTACCTGAGATCCAATGCGCTAAATTGGATCTCAGCTATAGCTTCAGTCCCGGAGGACCGAGGGCCGAGGAGAGAAGCAAGCAGGCCACGTAGATCGAGAACAAAGGTAGGGAGCTAGCATGAAGACCAGAAGGAGACGCTTTAGCTTTGTTGTACTTACGTTAGATGTAAACACTCAGAGGAATGTACGGCCTTATGAACAGCCAGATACACTATTATCAATGTTATCCAGTTACTCCTTATTATATAAAAAAAAAATTATGTCGCTCAAAACTCTGATCAAAACGCTATAAAAACAGTTGTGAAAACCGGGGTGTTACAAAATGAAGGACCTGATAGAGTCATACTATATTTTACTATATGCACTAATCCTATTGTATTTCTTCTTTTCAAAATTAAATAAATTATCTAATGGATAAATTACCAATCTAAATACAGGATTTATATAATGAAAATTCAGTAAGGAAATTGACTCTTTTCTTATTAATTGGTGCTCATATAGATCCTGGATAGGAAAAGTAAACGTAACTAATTTCCAATGTAAATGCAGGAGTTATGAATCATCATCCCATGAAGCAAAGTATATAGCTATTTGGTTTTTTCTGTCTCATCTGACAAAGATTGTATAATATGACAGGATTTGCTGAAGCAATACATTTAACAACTTGAGAAATCACAAAAAACAATACATTACCTACTTTGCATTAACAATACATTACTTTCATAATTAATACCAGTTGGTTGCTTGCTAAACAATGGACTAACAACTACACTACTTTTTGCAAAAATACAAAATACAACTGAACAATACATTACAAATTCATTACAAAAATTTACACAATGTCTAATCCCTCACAATAACATGTAAAATACACATAAACCCTTACAATTTCATTACCACTAACACTACCTAAGTGAGTAACAATGTTGCTAATGCAAGTTTCAACTTCCATTGCCCCTTCTTCACTTCACTTTCTTTCACTTCATGTCCAACTTTCAGCTTCATCACCTCACCTTCAAGTGCAACAAGCTCTTCGTACATTCAAAATACCCACAACCTCCATCCTATAATTTCAGATCTAAACCAGAGGTTAAAATTCAATAACCCAACCCATTTACAATTATTCCACATCTAACAAATCTTACTTGGTAGTAATTCCGACACCCGTAAAACCTCCTTCCTGGGTTTCCTTCTAACCACAACGTCCACCAGAGAGCCAACAAATTGCGATGACAATACCGATTCTGACCTTCGTAGTGTTCCTCGAGACTAGTATGTCTCAGCAAACCACCTTCCTTCGCAGTTTCTCACTTCTCCCCATCGTCGCCGTTGAAGACGATTCCATCGAGCTCCCTCTCGATCTCTCGTTCCTCACGGCTCGTCGCATCTGTGCTCGACGCTTTGCTCCTTCTTGGTTGAACGATTGAATGGGGGCTGGAAACACGACTTTGGGTTTTTCCAATATTGGATATTTGAGTGAGTTTAATTGATAGAACATGTCACGTTTCATTCACACTGGACAAATAATGCACAGTCACTTACCATTAACGGACCCTCAACCCATTTAACAGGTTATGTGACTTCTGATCCTATTTTGTAACCCCATAGTTACTTTTGCCCCTTAAAAAAGCACTTGGTGTTGAGTGCTCTTTTGAGAAAAGCCCATGTGTATTTTTGCACCTTAACTCACTTAGGAACTTATGAAAAATCATGTTAGGGATTAAATGGATGGTTTGTCTTTAGAATATTGATATATCTAACAACCTAGCATAATATATTGAAGGATTACTTTGGAAAAATGATTTTCATTAATTATCAACAGGAGATTAAATAATTTTAATAAAAATTAAAAATTAATCTTGACTTGAGAGAGGTTAGTTGATGATTTTAGAACCTATGACTAGCATACAGACTCGTTTAACCAATATAAGCGAATAATTGCATAGTTTTATGAAATACAATGGGGGAATAAGTAATCCTAAGCTTGTAACTTCTTGAAGTAGAATCAATTTTCCATTACTATTGTTTTCATCAAAATTTCTTATTTGACTTACGTGATTTTAAATGAATTAGTTCAACCTTTTTAAGTAAATTTTATTTTAATATATGTAAAATTAAAAATTAAAATAATCTTATAACTGTCCTATCTTATAAGTAAATTTATCGGTTAAAATTTGTAAATTATACATTTAAACTGTTTATATTAAATTAAAGGAAAATTAGAATGAAGGACCTAGAGGAAAATATATTTATAAAAAAGGACCATAAAAATTGTAATTATTTAGAAAGACCAAATGTAACAATATAAAATTAAAAGTACTAAAATGCCTCTAACAAAATTTTCTACATTCTCTCATACATTCTCTTCCCCATTAAATTTCTAAAGCTAATACAAAATTCTAAGTTTTATTAAATTAAACAATAGTTTTCTTAATTTTCAATTTCACAACTTAAATATCATCTATGAAAAAAATTACACATTCTTCAATTTGTTAAAATCATAATTTTTTTTAAATCAACAAAAAATTCAATTAAAAATGGAATTTTATAATGTTAATAAAAGTCAAGGTGTTTTATAATTTATCATATATATGTTAAACCAAGAAAGTTTGTATGATTTATTTTTGTTTTAAAAGCAATTTATGTGGGTTAAAAAATTCATGTAATGTTATTAAAATTAAAAAATCTAATTAACCTATTATATAATGAAAAATATGAAATAATTTTATTTTTATTTTTATAAAAAGAGCTTAATTGATATCAACATTGACAATATAAATCGGGCAACTCAATGATATAAATTGCTGAAAAATAAAAAATTAAGAAAAATATGAGTTCAACCGTTGTTAATTAAATAATATATTGAAGATACAAAAAATATGATCATATCATGATGGGCAATTTTAGTTTTTTTAATTACAAATACAAGAGATAATACATGAGGTTTGATTAGGGGCAATTTAGTAATTTAAAATTTATATTATGATGTTCGGTCTTTCTAAGTAATTACAATTTTATGGTTCTTTATAATAAATTTTTTTTTTCTAAGCCCTTTATTTTAATTTTCCCTAAATTTAAACAGTTGAGATAATGCTCATCATTGACGAAGACTCACTTGATGCGGAACTTAGTAACTAGTAAGGCTGGAAAATGGGACCATGTCAAAAATAAAAAGCGGACAGAAATTTTACCTTCTTTTTCGAAAGCTGACGATGCCGCAAAATTCGGATGCACATAATTAGGTGCCTAATTATGTGCTCATACCTCTATTAGAGGTATGAGCATATTTTTTTAAATTTTTTTTAATTTTTTTATATATTGTATTTATTTAGATTTAGATTATATGATGCTTTCTGAAAAAAATTTCACCCAGTATCTCAAATTAATTAGCTTCCGGTTCTAGAGTTATACGTAACACAAGTATCATAGAAATTAATTAATTTTGAGAAAAAAAAATTCAGAAAACAACATATAATCTAAATCTAAATAAATACAATATATAAAAAATTAAAAAAAAATTTAAAAAAATATGCTCATACCTCTAATAGAGGTATGAGCACATAATTGAGCACCTAATTATGTGCACATAATGTGCATTCGAAATTCTACCCTTTCGTTTCGTACAAGGCGAATTTTGCGAATGCACATTATATGCACATAATTAGGTGCCTAATTATGTGCTCATACCTCATATTTTTTTAAATTTTAGAATTTCGTTTTTGGACCAGCTCCAAAATAAAAGGCAAAAATTTAAGCAAAATACATATTTAATCCGCTAAATAATAAGACTTCAGTATGCTCTCTTAATTATTAACAGTATATTTTCAGTTTTCTAAATCCAACACCATCTGTCTTAAATAATGATATTTTGTGTTAACAATTATCTTTTAAAAAAGTAAAAATATGTCAGCATTTATTAATGATTTCTTAATCAAACTGCTAACAATATTAGGGTTAGAGGATTGAAAAAACAATTTATAAACTTAAAAGATCAAAATAAAACCTTAAATAAATTTCTATTGCTCTGTTATTGAAATTCACAGCTGCTGCTTCGTTTTCAGCTAGCAACTTCAGTTTTTACAGTAAGTAATCTCATTCGGTTTCGTAGAGACCAAGGTGAACAAAAATCATTCAGATTCTTTTCATTTCTTTCTTCCAGAGGGTTTAATCTGCCTTTTCACTTTTACAGGACAAGCTATCATGATGAAAACACATGCATCAACATCACTTTCCTTCCATGATGATTGGACTTATGATGTCTTTCTCAATTTCAGAGGCAAAGATACACGTTATGGTTTCTCTGGTAATCTTTATTATGCTTTAAATAAAAAGGGAATTAGCACCTTCTTTGATGATGAGGGAATAAGAAAAGGCGATGAAATTACTCTAACACTGCTCAAAGCAATGGAAGAATCTAGGATGGCCATTTGTGTATTTTCTAGAAACTATGCATCCTCAACATTTTTCCTTGACGAACTTGTCCACATCCATCAATGTATTAAGGGGAAGGGTCGATTGGTTTGGCCAATTTTTTATGAAGTAGAACCTTCAGAAGTGAGACATCAAAAAGGGATCTATGAACAAGCTTTGGCTGACCATAGAATAAAACATAGGGCTGATGAAAAGAAGATGCAGAGTTGGAAGATAGCACTGCATGAAATAGCCAATATTTGTGGCACATATCACAATCCTAGGTGATTTGCAAATTTAATCCTTGATTTTTCTCTGCCATCTTCATATTAGATCATAAACGAAAATTATAATGAATTTCTTGCATAGTTAACATGGCTTAATATGATTTTTCTTGAATTTGTGTGATGTTCCAGGCATGGTCCATATGAATTCCAGTTGATTGAAGAGATTGTGAAAGAAATCTATAGCAAAATCAAGAGGCTCCCATTTTATGTTGAAAATCGTCTTCTTGGAGTACACTATCGACAACAACAAATAAACTCACGATTACAACTTGGATCTAACGAAAGGGTCACCATGTCTGGAACTCAGAGAATAGGGAGAATGGGTAAGACAGGGAGATATCTATAGCACATGTCATCTAACTCATTATTTTACTTATGCGCATGTTATTCCTTTATCAAATTCGAAACTGAATTCTTGTTACAAGACATTGGAACAGAGATTGTCGGTCAAGAATCACAAAAATAAACTTAATATAATCAATTTTTATATTCTTATCCGGGTGTCTTCACAATGCTTTAATAAAACTGACTATTGATTGGCCAACAATCTTCCAGTTTAGTTTTGCTATAGAATACAGCAGAAAACCATCCTGACTAGGTGCCTTAAATCCTCCCATTTGAAAAAAAGCTTGACGAATTTCCTCTCCACTTACATCCCTACCAATACACCTCCATTTTTCCCCATCCACCCCTCCTCATGACTAATTGGTTGCAATCCATTCCCTATCACATATGGTCTCTTTAAACAGGTTGCTTTAAAAGTCGCAAAATAAGTTCACAACTTCACCTTCTTTCTCAACCTACTCCCCAACACTATTCTTTAGCATAGAAATCCTATTTTTCCTTCGCCTAAATAGAGTCTTAGAGTGGTAATATTTTGTGTTCCTATCCCCTTCTTCTAGCCATCTTCCCCTCGATTTTTGGAACCATAAAATCTCTTCTTGCCGTAAAGTATATAACAACTCCTCCTCTAACTCCTTTTCAAGATTAATAAGGAAAGGATTACTTCGTTTGTGATCTAGGCATTACTGTATCCCATATAACCTATTATAGAGTCTTCTCTTTCGGCCATCAAGCTTTCCAAACACTTCTACCATCTAAGCAAATCTTGTTGTAAAGTTGCAAGCTTAGATGGTGCTTCCTCATCTCCCCCGCCAACTAGTCACCATTACATTGTCAAACTGTTTGTGCATTTTCCACATGCTTCATATATGAAATTACGTTGCCGCCAACTTTGATTTTCCACGGCTGAACTCACCAATAGAGGATGATGATTGGACCTAACTGTGGCAGCACCCTAACTTCAGCCCCTTCAAACTTTTTCTTCCAGCTAACAGAACATAAACAACGGTCCAATCTCTTGAAAACCCTTTTCCAAACCTTCCCATTTTGGTCCCTTCCATGTATAGAAAGGGCCTTGAGTCCCAATGTCAATAAGGCTACAATCTTCAATCTAGTCATTAAATTAAACTTACGACACTGTGTCTCATTTACACGTCCTCCTCCCTTTTATTCCAAAGGTTTTTTTTATATCATTGAAATCCCCCGCTAGTAACTACGGCTCAGAAATATCACATGCCAAATTATAAAGTGTTTCCCAAAGCTGATGCCTCTTATGTTCAGTAGGACTAACATAAATTGTTGTAAAAAGCATATCCTCCCCCCTAGATGCACTTTACAGTGGAGGAATTGTTCATCCCTTACTTTAACATCCACTACTAAGTCTTCCAAATCCCACAATATCCAAATACCTCCTGAAAAACCCTCAGCCTCCATTCTAACTGATTTTTTGAATCCCCAATTTTTGATAATCTTACTTGCATGGCTACCACTTATCCTAGGTTCCAAAATCACAATCAAATCCAGTTTATAACGATATTTAAAATCTCTAATTATAGCTGCAACCCCTTTGCTCGTTGCCATGTGCACATCTAGACGAATAGCTTTACGTACCAATGGAATTTCCCAAATTTAAGAGAAATTTTTTGTCAAAAAGAGGAGCAGCAAACTGGGAACCAAAAACAAGCCATCACAGACTTAATTCTCTCATATTTTGGACTAAAATTAAGCCTCCATCGCCCCACACTCCTTACTATTAGGGAGAATGGGTAAGACAGAGATATATATAGCACGTGTCATCTAACTCATTATTTTACTCATGCGAATGTTATTCCTTTATCAAATTGGAAATTGAATTGTTGTTACAAGACATTGGAACAGAGATTGTCGGTCAAGAATCACAAAAATAAGCTTAATATAATTGTTACGGACCTAGTCAAGGCCCACTATCTCACTAGCCAGTGCAGGGGGCAACCCATGTAGTGGTCACAACCCACTAACTGTGGGACCCAGCCACGACCAGGGCGGTTGGCACGATCCCAGCCACGACCAGGGTGATCTGCACGATCCTTGGACATGCACGAGATGGGAGCCAAGGAGCTAACCGACTGTATACTCTATATATATAGACGGAGGAGATAGGCGCTGTGTACACAATTTCTAAGCCCTAACTAATCTACATTCGCCGCATGGTCCACGAAACCAAGACCGTGGGCCCCAGAACTCCAATCCAGGGGGTGGCCGAGACATCCCAGCCGCCGAACCAGATTTTCGCTCTCTCCAAGCTGGGATACTTGCGATAATGAGGCGGGTGGACAACATAGACAAGCGACATACCCTTCACTACCAGCGAGCGGAAGAGCGGGAGAAAAGACGGAACCGTGCTCTTTCCAAGAAGGACTGGGAAGATAGAACGTGGAGAGAGGACGATGAAGACGAGAGCTCGGCTCGTCGCGCAGACAAGCAGAAGACGGAAACCGTCAATAGCAGGAGGCGGACTTCCCCGGGCAAGAGTGCCAATAGGAGAAACCCAAACCGAGATGAAGAAGGCCGACCTCTGGCAAGGAACCATCGAGGTGACAGGGCGATTCCGCCAAGTGGGTTCCAGCGGCGGAGGTATGTCAGCCAAATGCACAATAGCTTTTTCTCGGAGGAAATCCAAAATGCCCTGCCTCCAGAGAAGCTAAATTTGGGCGAGTTGACGAAGTATGACGGCACACAGGACCCGACAACTCATTTAGAAGACTTTGACGTTCACATGTCGGTTAGAGGCCTCAAGGAACCGATCGTGACTCGCATCTTCGCGGCGACGTTGAAAGGACCGGCGTTGAAGTGGCTCCACACTCTTCCTTTCGGGTCGATCCACAATTTTGAGGACCTGGCCGAGGCCTTTGAGTTTCACTTCGCAACTAGCAAACGGCAACCAAAATCCCAAGATTCTCTGTCCAAAATCGTGCAAGCCGCCAGGGAGAGCTGCTCCAAAGTTACCTTGACCGCTTCAATCATGCGGTATCGCAGTGCGCGGACTCAACGAGGACGTACACGTTCACTTGTTGGTAGACGGCCTCGATAAAGAGTCCCGCCTGGCAGAATCTTTCCTAAAGGAGCGGGCAAAAAATCTCAACGACTTCATAACTCGCTCAAAGAAGTACTTGGACGTTGAGCAGATGCGAATGGCAAACAACCCCAATCCAAGGCGGGACCAAGACAGAACCACCCTCCCGGGGTCGAGACTTCACCGATAATGTAAATAGGGACTCTCGCAAGGGAACGAAAGCAAGAGCCGGTGGTAAGTTTGATCACGGAGAAGGTACGAGAAATATGCGCCTCGACCGTGCCTCGGTCTCAAGTGTGGAAGGAGGTGTCAACAACCGAGATGAAGAAGGTTGACCGACCTCGCTCGTCCTACCGAAGATCCGGTAAACCAATCCAAATACCGCGTTCCATGATGGGCGAGGCCATACAACGGATGAATGCTACGAGCTCCGTGATGCAATCGAACGATTTGTTCGTGAAGGCAAACTTCAACAATATGTCATAGAGCATCAAGGAAAAGGTGGAAAACGAAAGCCCAAGAACCGCAGCAGGAGTCCCCCCCGAAAGTTCAAAAAGCAGGACGATAAGCGCAAGGCTCTTGAGGTCGATGACGAATTTCCAGAAGCGGAATTCGACTGTAACGTGATCAGCGGAGCAATGGGCGGAGGCGGAGATACTATGAGCCAGCGAAGGAAATACCTCCGAGAAGTCCTATCCGTTAGAGACCGACCAAAATTCAAGGAACATCATAAGGAGCCAGCACGTTCGCCCTTATTTTTCACAAGCGACGACCTCAGGGACGTTGTCCCCGGCCATCAGGATGGGCTAGTGATCACCGGGATAGTAGTCAACTGCCGAGTCAAGCGGATATTCGTGGACGCCGGCAGCTCGGCTGACATACTAAGCTGGGAGGCGTTCAAAAGAATGAGCCTGGACCGGGAAGACTTAAAGCCATGCAAGACAACCCTCATCGGGTTTAATGGAGAACAGTCGCGTCCGAAGGGGTTTATCGACCTTCGGTTCACCCTGGGAGTTAAAAACGCCTTCAAGTCAGAAAGAGTGCAGTTCATAGTGGCCGACTTCGTTTCACCCTACAACATAATCTTGGGAAGGCCAACCATTCACAAATGGGACATGCTGGTATCCACTAAGCATCAAAAACTCAAGGTGATGGGCAACCAAGGAACCGTGGTCACTGAATCTGGGACCAAAAGAGTCTCGACAGCTACTTCGAAACCTGCGAATAGGGGAGGGCGGATCTTCGTCACGCCCCAAAGAGACAAACTATCCGACCACTCGGACCGGGATTCTCCAGACGATGAAATTAATACCGTGGAGTTAGACATCCGCGATGAGGAGGTGCGCCGTGAGCCGGCAGAGACCTAGAAGATCCGGTGGTAGGAGACCCTCTCCGCACCACTAAGATCGGCAAACACCCGCTCCCGAACTTAGAAACAGCTTTGGTGGAGTTCCCGAAGAAAAATCGGGATGTCTTCGATTGGAATTCATCTCAAGTACACGGAATAGACCCAAAGTTTTGTTGTCACAAACTAGAAGTCTATCCGGCTCAATCCCAAGATCGCAGAAAGAGGAACCACGGACCGTAAAAGGAAAGCATTGGACATTCACGTCCAATAATTACTGGAAGCCGGATTTATTCGGGAAATTCGTATACAACCCGGTTATCAAATGTGGTAATGGTAAAAAGCCAAATGGGAAGTGGAGAGTTTGTACAGATTACAAGAACCTGGATAAGGTGTGCCCGAAGGATTCCTACCCAATGCCGAACATCGATCAATTGGTGGACAGTGCGTCGGGATTCCAGCTCCTATCCTTTATGGACGCATATTCCGGATATAATCAGATAGCAATGTACCCGGAGGATCAGGAAAAGACGGCCTTTATTACTGAAAGAGCCAATTACTGCTACAACGTCATGCCTTTCGGATTGAAAAATGTTGGAGCTACATATCAAAGGATGATGAACAAGGTCTTTGCAAACCAGATCGGTCGTAATGTGGAAGTGTATATAGATGACATGATCGTTAAGACTTTGGACCAGCAACGTCATATACACGACCTGGAGAAGACATTCGCTAAGTTCAGAACCTACGAATCCGACCGAACCCGCCAAGTGTGCTTTTGGCGTCCTCGCCGGAAAGTTTCGGTTTCATGTTAACTAACCGAGGCATTGAGGCCAACCTGACAAGTGCGGGCGTGATGGAGATGAAGGCTCCGAGTAATAAAAAGAGGTCCAAATAGCTTAACAGAAGATTGGCCGCCCTAACTAGGTTTTTGCCAAAATCACCGAGAAGGCTTTGCCCATGTTCGTGCTCTTAAAAAAGGAGGCGTCGGTGGAGTGGAATTCAAAGTGCGATGCCGCATTTGAAGAAATAAAGCAATGTCTGGCCAATCCTCCAGTCCTCTCAAAACCTCAACTCGGCGAGAGTCTCGTACTGTACTTATCCATTGGCGAGGAGGCCGCGCCGCGGCCTTGGTAAGAGAATGCCGAGGTCCGATATCAGAAGCTGGAGAAAGTGGCATTCGCTCTGCTCATTGCGGCCCGTCGATTAAGATCGTACTTCCAGGGTCACCATATTGTTGTTAGAACAAGCCAGCCGATTCGACAAGTCCTACATAAACCGGACCTAGCGGGGAGAATGACAAACTGGGCGATAGAACTCTCCGAGTTCGACATCACCTATGAAGCTCGCCATGCAATCAAGTCACAGGCATTAGCCGACTTCATCAGAGAGCTCACCCCGGCTACTAAAACGGATGATGCGGTGGCGGGTGAATGGAAGGTATATGTCGACGGATCGTCGAACATAAAAGGAAGTGGAGCTGGAGTCATCATTGAAAGTCCAGAGGGGGTTACTATTAAACATTCGTTGCATCTTAACTTCCCAACTTCGAACAATCAAGCAGAATACGAGGCCTTGATAGCCGGGCTTTTTCAAGCCAAGGAAAATGGGGCCACAAGAGTTAAGGTTTTCACCGACTCCCAACTGGTGGCGGCTCAGATCGAGGGTACGTATCAGGCTAAAGGCCCGCTAATGGCAAAGTATCTCCTAAAAGCTAAGGACATAATGTCAGACTTCGATGAAGCAACTGTGCTACCCATATCCCTCGAGGAGAAAACGCAAGAGCCGACATCTTGTCAAAGTTAGCAAGCACTAAGCAAGCTGGTTGTCACCGCACGATTGTTCAGCAAAATCTCGAAGATCCAGTGTGCATGATGGCTATTTCGGTTGAAGCAGACTGGAAAAAGCATGGAGGCCAAAATGTTGGTTCGAGACGCGGCCAAGTATACAATGGTGGAGGATCAACTCTACCGAAAGGGATTACATTCTCCTATGCTAAGATGTTTGAACCCAAATGAAGCCGAATATGTCCTGGCCGAGGTACATGGAGGGGCCAACCACGCATATGGGGGCTAAGGCGCGCCGAAAAACCCTTCGAGCAAAGTTATTACTGGCCAACGTTAGAAGCGGATTCTAAGACCCTTGTTAGACAATGTGATAGCTGTCAGAAGCATGCCAGAGTTATTTGGGCGCCCCCAGCCGAGCTACATTTCATCTCGGCCCCCTGGCCATTTTACAAATGGGGCATGGACATCCTGGGGCCATTCAAGACAGCGTCCGGGCAACTACGATGGCTAATTGTGGCGGTGGAGTACTTCACCAAGTGGATTGAGGCCGAACCTCTCACTACGATCTCCTCGCGCGTGTGCAACGTTTTGTTGAAGTCAATATAATTACGCATCGGAGCACCACCGAGATAGTAACAGACAATGGAACTCAGTTCGCTGGAGTCGGATTCCGCGATATGATCTACGAATACGGAATACAGCATCACTTTGCTTCCGTGGAGCACCCGCAGTCCAACGGGCAAGCGGAAGCCGCCAATAAGGTTATTCTTGATAGCTTGAAGAAACGTCTGCTGGATGCTGAAACCTCTTGGGCCGACCAATTACCCTATGTTCTTTGGGGAAACCGAACAACGGCCCAGACGTCCACTCAAGAAACTCCTTATAGGCTGGCCTATGGTTGCGAATCCATGATCCCAGTCGAAATAGGGTTGCTGTCATGGCGCAGGAAGAGCATCTTATCGCAAGGTGAAGCGGCAAATAGTGAGGCGTTGTCAGTCGAGTTGGATCTGGCAGACGAAGCCCGGGTCACCGCCCACTGTCGGGACATCGCAATGAAGCAGCTAATCACGGCTCGCTATAACAAGAAGGTAAGACCTCGGACATTCCAGCCCGGCAGCTTGGTCCTCAGAAGGGCCGACATTGGGAATAAGAATTCCAAGGACGGCAAGCTCGCGGCTAATTGGGACGGACCTTATCGCGTCCGGGAAACTCTTGAGAAAGGAGCTTACATCCTGGAGAAGTTGGACGGAAACCCAATCAAGCGAACATGGAATGCGGACAAGTTGAAAGCGTATTACAGTTAGGCCTATCTGTTATCAGCCTTAAAGTATCTATTTCTGTTCTGTTTTTCATTCAATGTTGGCCTGCTGGCTTTTCTCTTGATTACAATTGTTTTGTTGATTATGAATGAAACTCTCGTTAGAGGGTATTTGTTGACTCCCAAACTTTGTCTTGTTCAAAGATGAAATTATAACCAGCTTTTCAGCTGAAGAAAGTAAATCTGGCTAGCTATCGCAGCTCGAACACATATTTACTCCGGGCGGGACAAAACCGAACCCGGCAGGTGGCAATTTTCATTTGCCTTTGGATGACCCGGTTAAAACACCCGGATTTTTCTAAGACAAAGTGTAAACACTAGCACTTTAAAACGAAATGGTTTCGTCACCAAATGCGCGTCGCAGACTCGCTTACTTTCGTATGACCTTGGCCCGGTCAACCACGACACGCCAAAGAAAGGTTCTTATCTCATGGTGATTACTAGGTTATCGACAACCAATAATTACGTGCAAAAGGGGCCAAATTGGCCAAAATATTTAATAAAGAGTTTAGACCGGTAACAGAACCGGCCGGAATACACAAGTTTAAACAAAAAAAAATATTTTAACCCACAGGCTTGGGGACAGTCGAGACCTCTTCACCCCTGCTCGGCCTCCAAGACGGCCGCATCACCATCTACTCGGGTCTCAGAGACAGCAGGAGGATCCACATAAGGGACAATCTGCCCATCTTCAACGTAGGATCGAAAGTGATGCCCTGTGGTGTTGAGCTCGACCCCCGGGTTCAAAGCTTGGATCTGGGCCAGAGAGTTCCTAAACGCCTCTACCATGGATCCTAGCAGCAACTCTTGAAGCCGGGTTACCTCCGCGGTCAGATGCTTTGAGGACGCCTCCTTCGCCTCTAATCCCGTCCTTCTCCGCCACAATGGCCTTCAACTCTTCTTCGCTCTTAGCTTGAGCCGCTTTAAAACCCTCAATTATCACATTGGAGTCAGCCAAGATCCCCTGGGTTTTTTCGAGTGAATTCCACCTTCTCCACTGGACTTCACGAGCTTGGAATTCATTAGAAGCGATCCGTCATTGCTTTAGAGCCTCATTACGATCCGTCTTGGCACGCTTGTGTCGCAACCGCTCCTTATACTTGTGGTGAAGAGTGAGAAAAGCTTGGGTCAGGCCGGCACCTCTCAGGAAAGCATGTCCAGCAGCCTGAACATCTCGGACATCTATCTCCAGCAGGGGTACGGGCTCTTGATAATGGGGAGGAGGCAAGAGTACGACGCTCAATTCTTCTGTAATCCCCTTACTCCACAGAAGGGAGCGGGGAATAACAGTTGGAGGACGAGGAAGAGCCGAGGTAGTCTGCACAGATGAAGGCCCAACGTCAACCGACTTGGGAGGCGGCATGGCAGCAGTGGGAGAGGATCGGATAGGAGAAGCTGGTGTGGCGTCATTCGAGGGGCCGGCCTTGTGTTTCTTTGATTCGGGCGGCTTCGAGGACTCACCAACCTTTGATTTTCCCACATCACCAGCCGACCTCTTTCTTCCTTTGGCAGACGGCTCTGGGATCCCAAATAGGTATTGCGGCCCTTTCATTTTGAGACCTACACAAAACAGAGACATCATTTTAGTTACTAGTAAGGGAAACACAGTACTTGACTAAAACACGGAGCGACGTCAGTATTAAGCAACGGAAATATCATACTCGGCCGCGATTCTAGCTCTTCCTGGTGCTAGGCCTCGTCCCGATACTGGGCCACCAAGGACGCGGCCCCAACAGTACCGTTGGCCTTCACGTGGTCGGTTATGGCGTCAATGGCTTTCTTCTCATGCTTCATCAGAGTTGACCGCTCCACCTTATAGGCGCTAAGGGAAACGTCATGGTGATCTTTACACCAATACAGGTTAAATTCCCATTCGACTTTTGCAGAATCAAGTCCTTTGAGGAACCAAGGTTGTACGCCAGACTTAGCGACCACCTTAAAAAAGTTACGTTTGAAGTACTTGAAGGAGTCAGAGACAGGGGTGAATAGACGCCGGTGGGGTATACCCCGGATGGACGTCCAGCCTTTGAGCTCCGGTGGTTCCCTTCTAGAGCGAGCAGTGTGGGGGGTAAAGAAGTAAAAGAACATTGAGGTGGTGCAAGGCAGACCAAGGGTCTTGCAAAACCATTCAAAGGCAATCACGTACCCCCATCCATTGGGATGCAACTGTGAGGGAGCTACGCCAAGGAATTGAGGATTGCCGCCCGGAATTCGGAAAATGGAAAACGAATTCCGAGCCCGGTGATATAGTCAAGGTAGAAAAAGAAAAGGAGTTGTGGCTCCCCTCCTTATGGAGCACACAGCTCTTCCTCTTCCGGAGGCAAAAAGAGTAGGAGCTAGTTTCTCGTACGGGAGATTTTCCAAGTCGGCCATGGTCGCCTTCGACCGATAGACAAGATTTCGTGGGTAACCCAAGGGAATCGCTCAACTAAATCCCGTGAGGGCTAGCACGGTTCGCGTTTCCGGACCCCGACTCTACGGTATGCGAAGAAGAGGATGACGCCATTATACCTACCACAAATAAAAATAAAAGAAAAAAAGATCGAATCTTCCTAGCATACATGATGTCAAAAATTGAAGGCGGGATTCCACAAATAAGTAAGATTAAAGTCTAAGTCGCCAGGACTCGCGATGTGGCCTGGAGGAGCCGGACAAGATTGTGTCGGGCAGAGCCCAAAAGGAAGTCGGCTGTGGAAGAATCCCCGACAGAAAGAAGTCGCGAACATTCGTACAGACAATCATAGCAGGGGCCGATGTAGGAATCCACCTCGGCCCTGGGACTCGAGCTTGCCACATTATCGTACGGGTCAGTTGGGAGGACAGGAGAAGCATACACGTCAGATTTCTTGGAAAGCACCCTAGGATTGGTACGGAGCGAGGGGGAAACGTTCGGACTTCCCTACGCACGAGATGCCTTCTCGATCTTCGCCCGGCCGCCGCTGGGCTACCCCCATGCCTCCTCGGTGGTGATCGGCTAGAAGGGCGGTTCGTGCAGATTTATCGCCCCAAGCCACCAACGGCTGTTCCCGTGACGGTTTTGCGCAGCTTCTTCTAGTTCATCGGGGTCATATCCTTTATGTCCTTCGACATTTAAAACCACTCTCCCAAAGGATTCGCAATCAATCCACCAACGGAAAAGGTTCACTCGAAAAACGGGGATTTGTGCAAAAAATGTGGGAATTATGAGTAGGACCACGCAGAAATTCACTTAATGAAGAAATCTAACCAGAGATTCAACTATTTACAGACGCAACTTAGTAGTGAGACAGAGATTACGGAGGCTTGGACGAATGGCCACAAACAGAATGAAGAAACTACAAATCAGAGCATAACCAAAGAAAAAGGTAGGGAAACAAGAATACCTATCTAAGAAACGGAGGTTGCTCAAGAAAGTGCGAAATAGAAGCGGATGGCTCGCAAGATTGAACTTCCTCGTGAAAGCGTAAAATCAGAAGAGAGAAAATCTTCAGAGCAAAAGGAGTGAAAGTGCATTATGGAAAAGACTTGGCGGGAATAAAGCTTTCGAAAACCCAAACGACGGGGGCAAAAACGCCTTTTCACTCTGTAGTAAGGGTCACGTCACCCGCACATTTAATGCGCGTCTGTCAGGCATTAAATACGCATAGGCTAGCATCTCCTCGGTTCGGCTTCACGACGCCGAGGGATGCCAGCTGGTAGAAACTAATGATGACTTAGAGAAGAGGAATCGACGATAGAAAATGCCCGGGAACAAGGGGCAGCGCTCATAGGGAAATGAAAGGACACCGTATACCACGGTTTCCCGCAGAAAGTCAAATATCCCGGCTCATAGGGAAAGCTGATCCGCTACCGAAAGACCTCGGCCCTCGATCGCTTCCTCATATGATCTCGGCTACTATGATGGCCAAAAACTCAATCTGCTCTTGCTCAGGAAATCTCGGATTTGGGGATCTTGACCATGCAAGAAAATATCCCGGATACCCGGAAAATTGAAAAACAACGAGATCTAGACGATCGCAAAGGTAACCCGAACCACATGTCTGGGGGCAATGCAATCAGAAGACAAGTAATTCTGATGTTCTTTGAAGCTCGGATAGACACTTTATCAAAGTAGAAACGAATGGTAGCAACTCCGATACGAAATCTGGATTCAACAACATATCCACCCTACTGACCAGAGACCTGGACAACCCGGCTGGGGGGCAAGGATATCACGTTATCTCGCGATCAACAAAAACTCGGACGTCCGTACTCTAGTCAAACAAACAACTAAACTCGGTAGCTCAGAGACCTGAACAACCGAGCTTGGGGGCAACTGTTACGGACCTAGTCAAGGCCCACTATCTCATTAGCCAACGTAGTGGTCACAACCCACTAACCGTGGGACCTGCCCACCACTGTGGCGGTTGGCACGATCCCGCACCACGACTGGGGTGATCTCGCACGATCCTTGGACATGCACGAGATGGGAGCCAAGGAGCTAACCGACTGTATACTCTATATATATAGACGGAGGAGATAGGCGCCAGGTACACAATTTCTAAGCCCTAACTAATCTACATTCAGTCGCACGGCACACACAGCACCCCTTTAGGCGAAACGCCTGCTTGTGTACCGTGATCGCACCTTCTCCTGGACGCTTGCCCCATAAGCATACAGGAGGAGCACCTAGATCCTATATCAAATCACCGGCCCTTCTATAGGCCGGACATCTGAGTTCTATACCAGAACAATAATCAATTTTTATATTCTTATCCTAGGTGATTTGCAACTTTAATCCTTGATTTTTCTCACCTATCTTCCTATCGTAAGAAAATTATTGTGATTTTATCAGGCATGGTCCATATGAATACCGGTTGACTGAAGAAGACATTGAGAAAGAAATTTCTAGCATAATAAGTCAGACACGGTAATTTTTTTTTACATCTTTGATTTCAATGTTTTATTTTTTTTTCCTTCTTATAATACTGATACTAATTATTATTATTTTCTTCCGTAACTTCAAGGACAGTTCTTCAACATTTCTTCTATAATCATCAACATTCATTCCATAATCAAATATCATCTAGTGGACAACATAATAAGCCTTTGTTATTTACACATTCTCAATATTATTCATGAGTTTCCATACTAATTTTTTCGTTCACTTATATGTATAATTCTTTCATAGGAGAGCAGCAAATGCTAAAAAGGAGGCGGTTGATGGAGGATGTCCATGGCACCTCAGTAAGTGCTTACCTTTCCTATCACTTTATGTACCAATTGTCTTCCGTATTAATTAGCCACATTGCAATTCTTTATATTTTATATCCAGGATTACATGAGTGTTGACCAAGGTCATGTAACCTCAATGCTCTTGCCCCCCCCCCCCTTTCTGTTTTTTAAAAATCATTCTGATGCATACATGTCATTCTCGAAAACATTGAAGGAATAATCATATTTCAAGGTTCCTAATTAATGTTAAATCATGATGCCTTTCTAAATTGATTACTTGCAAAACAATATATATTAAAGATATGTTGCTGCAAGAACTGTTCATTTTAATTTCAATATTTTTTTTATTTGTTTTGGCCATGTTTATTCTGTAATATTAAAAAGTGGAATTTTGGACTGAAAAGAGAATATTTTCGAGTTCAATTTCAGCCCTATTATCTAGGGAAAACTCCAGAAAAATATCTTTAAAATATCATAATTCCAAAGTATTAGTTTTGTTTTCTGCCATGGTTTAGGTATTGACTTCACTTAATAAGCAATTGACAATTTATTTTAATAGAAACACTACTGTAAAAAAGTGCTTTTTATCATGGTTATTATCGACCGTACATGACAATTCCATACCTTCATATATCAAGACGTTATATATGCTCGATACATAGTATTATGTATTGAAGCTTGGTGATATCATGATATGCACAGTGTTGTGATAATAAATTACGAGTGCACATAAACATTGATAATATATTTGGTATAATACATAACGTCTTAAATATATCAGATCATGGGTGACAATTTGATTGTTATAGGGATTAGATAAGATTATGGGCTTTATACGATATTCCTAATAATTAATGAAAACAAATAAAATATGAAAATAATAAATAAACACGTCTTAAAATACCTACATGGGCTTAAGTGCTTACTTAAATGTCCAACCCAAGGAAATACATCAAATAAACAACCCAAAGAAAAGACTCAATAACTTAACCTTGAATGGCCCTCTTATGATACCATAGTAAGCCATTTAGTCATTTGGAAGCTCTTGCATCTCTTCCCAGATGGAAAGCATGGTTGGCCTCATTTCTATATATCTTTAGATTGGGGCCTCACTTGAATTCTCACTCGAGTGATCATGTTGAGTTTAGTTTTAAAAATAGATCACTGTCACTACTAGAAAATGTCATATTTGCGACGGACTTTGCGAGGGAAATTATTTCCCTCACAAATTTTTGACATTTTGCGAGGGAAAAAAGTTTCCCTCGCAAAATGGTGATTTTTGCGAGGGAAATTAGTTTTCCCTCGCAAAAATGACACTTTTGCGAGGGAAAACAACTTCCCTCGCAAAATGGTGATTTTTGCGAGGGAAATTAACTTTCCCTCGCAAAAATGTCCATTTTGCGAGGGAAAAAATGTCTCCTCGCAAAATGGGGGGAAATTGTCACCCACTTTTATGCCAATTCCCCCTAATTTGCGAGGGAAATAATTTTCCCTCGCAATTTTTGTGAGGAAATTGCGAGGGAAAATAATTTTCCCTCGCAAATGTATTTTCCTTTGCGAGGGAAAGTGTTTTCCCTCGCAAAATTGATTTTTTTTTAACTTTTAAAAATCACGAGACTTAGGTTTAGTACTTTACTCTTCTTGCTTCTTGCGTCTTCAATTCGCCGGAGTCTCACTCGTGCGACTCGGGCTCTCCACCCCTGAGTCTCACGGTCGGGCGACTCAGCTCTCCACCCTCGGAGTCTCACGGTCGGGCGACTCGGGCTCTCCATCCTCGGAGTCTCACGGTCGGGCGACTCAGCTCTCCTCTCTCCGTCTCCACCCTCGGCTCTCCACCGTAGATCCGGACTCCGTCTCCACTCTCCACCTTAGGCTCAGGCTCTCGACACTCCGTCTCTCGCTAAGACTCTTGGCACTCCTGTAACATCCCATTTTCTAAAGCGGAATTTTTTTTTTTCAATCAGAGTAGAGCATTGGAGCGAAAGAGTAACTGATCATAACAAAACATGAACCATAGTGTAACATAGTATTGACTTTACAGTGATCCTACTGTTCAAAAGGTAAGTACAGAAAGCGATAATTAACTTCGGCCGGTAGCCTACTCCTGCTGCTTGTCCCTAGCACCGATCCGTGGTCCTCCGGATCCTCGAGCATAGTGAGATTCAATTCACCGCATTGAATCTCAGGTAACGGTTAACCTCATACTCAAATACAACAGTATACAGACAACAGATATTCAAAGCATAACAGTAGCATAACATCACATAAGCATATAGTAAATTGCATGTTTGCATAATTGTGACACAGACAGAACATAAGCACGGGGCAGTATGTAAAGTCCTACACAATATAAAGTGTGACATGCATGTGACATAAGCATAAAGCAATATGTAAAGTCCTACACAACAATAGCCTGCACTATTCACCAGTGCCACGATCACATGTCCACAGCGCTAGGAAAACTCAAAACGGTGTTACTATGGCTATAACCCGTGTAAGGTTGTACGTATTACGACGACCCTAAACAGAGCCTCGGTATATGAACTATCTATCATGTATATGTATATGAACAGCATCAGATTAGTGTTACATAAAGACGCGTCCGTACCTTCGTTGACGTACGTAGATGTTTCGTGAATCGTACTTTCGACGGAAAAAATGGTTTGTCCGACATCGGCACGTTGACAAAGTAACGGCAGCAGATCGAGTTTCGATGTCCTATAAGGGTAATATCACTTTTATTAGTGATTCGGCATTATAATCGGCATTTTAGGTAAAATTACCATTTTGCCCCTATACCCTAATTGGCGGAATTTCGCCAAAGACTTCGTTACTTTGGCTCTGATTTTCCAAAATTTTGCCAGAACTTCGACCTAATGATAATTTTCAAAATTCTAGACTAAAATAGCCCTATCATATGATATCTAATCATACTTGAAAAATAAAGGCTACTCTAGCATTACTACTCTAACTACTGAAAGAACTACGGAAACTAAAAGCTCGGTACCGGAAAACTTACCCAGAGCTTCGGGGAAAACTTTGGAAACAAGTTTTCATCTTCTCCTCCCTTCCATGACCGACTTCAAGGGGCTGAGGTGGCAGCCCATGATTGGTCCAAAAATGGTGACTCACAGTCACTTTATGCCCGGTCTGGCCGATTTCCCCGATCGGTACCCGATTCGCGTAATTTCGGAAAAACCTCAAAATTCTGGATTTACAACTTTGAAGACATATTCTCACTTAGTAGAAATGTCCAAGTTAACCTAAATTTTGGTTCCATATAGGGCTCCAATAAATCGATTCAAGTTCCTCGTAATGCGTGCCTGATTCGTAACGCATTTTCGGAATCATCAACCACGGACAAAAATTCACTGATTCCAAATATGTCCGGATAATTTCAAACTCATTTCTAGATGTTGAGTTAGAATTTATTTTCTTCAGATCCAAAAATGTGCCTATCTACATTTTTCCCTATTTTGTTTTATTAGAAAATGCACAATCATTTTAATTAATTTCCGGAAAAGCCTAACGGAAGATAAAATTCCACTGATCAATATTTTACCTTGACTTTGGAAATCTCATTCCTAGATCTAGAGCCAGGAAATCGGGCCAAGCCCATCGGGCCGGCCCGTTTAAGCCTTGGCCCTGTAGGGCTCGGGCTTGAAAAATATGTTAGAATTTTGAAATTGGCCCTACAGGGCCGGCCCTGTAGGGCCTCGGGCTTAATCGGGCCGGCCCTGCAAGGCCTCGGGCCGGCCCGTTAGGCCCGTTTTACTGTAGCATTTTCTTTAAAAAAAATTAATTACCTAGACTTCCACTTAATGAATGTATTTATTTGTAATTACTTAGATTTTTTAGTTTAAACTATAACCCTTTTTTTATGTTTATTATTATTCTGTATTAAAACACATAATTAGTTATTATAAATTTTAAAGAAGGGATGTTTTCATATTAAATAAACACATACTTTGGTATTACAATATTATATAAGTAATAAATTATAAATATATTTTGTGTAAAATAAGTATAATTATTTTTACTCGTCAATAAAATCATGCCTAAATCGAAGGAATCTGCAGACACATACAAAATTACGAGAGGGAAAGGCATTTTTCAGGCATACACAAAGGAATTCCTTTGTTTAATACTTTTGAAAAAAGAAAAAACATATTCTTTGTGTTTATTTGTTTTTTATTACGAATTAATAAATGTGTTTATTTGTTGAATGATTTATATTGTTTAGATATTAATGTTGATAACATTTATTTGATAGATTAGAACTTTAATGGTTGCAATTTACTAATTATATTTCTTTGAAAAAAATCAAAGGAAAAAAGAAGGAAAAATAGTTAAAATCTGGAATAGTAATTTTCAGACCCGTAGGCCGGCCCTGGCCCTGGTACTATCGGGCCGGGCTTTCAAAAACATATGTTTTTCTTACTTCAGGCCCTGTAGGGCCGGCCCTGTTGGGCCCAGGCCCTGTAGGGCCAGGCCCTGTCGGGCCGGCCCGGCCCTGATTCCCAGCTCTACCTAGATCTCCAGATAGGATCCATTTCCTATTTATATGATTACTATTCACTCTATTTCACTTTAATTAATTATATTATTAAAATAATCAAACTTATAAACTAAGTTTCCATATTTTTTTTCTTTTTTTTTTCCTTTTCTTGGGGCAAAATTCGCTGGCCCCTTATATTATTTAATAAATATTTATTTTTTATTTAATTATTTATTTACTTATTTACTTATTTAATTTTTTCCAAAAATTTCACAAAATTACCTAATTGGTCCATTCTTGTATTTAGGCTTAAAAATACCTAAACTCAACTATTTTCTCCAAAATTTCCAATTAATTAACAAATATGTTTTTACTAATTTTAGGCCAAAAACCACTAATTTTAGGGTTTCATATAAAAATTCATGAATTTCCTTTACTTATACTTAAGTAATTAGCCCAATATTACTTAATTACTTTATTATCACTTGTTGATAATTTTCTTACTTAGAACACCTCATTACCTTCATACTCTTGCATTAACATTAGAATTTCCATGCCTCTTGCATTATTCTATAATTTACAAGGGTATTTTGGTCTTTTTATTACTTTTTGAACATTCTTATACAATTTCTCCAAGTTCATAATTTATTAAATTATCATAATTAGAGATAATATACTCTCTTAATTCAGTTGGTCATTTTCTAAGTCTTTTACCCTGCCCAGGGGTATTTTGGTCATTTTGGCAGTTTGACCCTTAAATTCCCTGATTTCCTACAGAATTTCAACTTAGAAAAATAGACTATTTTTACACAAGTCTTGCAACCATAATTTCACTTATCAGAAATAGCCTATTTATTTATCAAAATATAACATTTCAGATAAATAAATATGCTGTTATTACACTCCACTCTCAGTGCTCAATAATCTCGATTTGTATATCTGGTAAGTTCTGCAACATTTGTGAGCACCCTGATCCTCTTTTCTAATTTGAAGCATGTCTGACCCTTAGGTTGTTGATTCCGTTGTCGGTTTACTTGTTTCTATGCTTTTCTGTGTGGATTTTGAATTTTTGTCAATATTTGTTTACCAATGTGCATGCTTGCAGAACAATCCCTCTCCCCCTCTCAGTTCCAAGTTTCGGCTATTGATTTTTTTTTTTCCAAATCTGGTTGAAATTAAATTAAACGCCTCTCGGAGAATAAGGCTTGTTGTTGTTGTTCTTGGATTATTTGGTTTGTAATTACTTGTCTCTCTGATATGTGTTATGATATTATAAACAGGTGCAAGGAAAAGATCGCTCAACTGTAAAATGCATAGCCCAGCAGCTTGGTATGGAAGGTTCCTATTTGCTCGTACATACATTGAGCAAATACAATTGGAAAAGATTGTAGATGAGGTTATGGTACGACTATTTCTCATCTGCTAATGCCTTTTTCCTTTGTCAGTGCTCTGTATCTAACTATTGCACAGGCCCTTCCAGATGATTTAAAAACAAAGCTTGGCCTAGATGGTGTCTAGCCCAAAGAAGCAATTTCTAAAGCCTTTGCAGATAGAATTCCTGTGAGAAAAACGCCCATGAGGTGAAAATTTCTGTGCTTCTATTTATTTTCTGAGATCAAAACATTATTGACACTCACACTGGCTTGAAGAATGCATTCATGTTCTTGTAATTTAATAAGTAGGTAAGTGCTTATATATGTAGATTTAGTCCATAAATTTAACATCTAAGGTATTTTCATTACCATTTACAGTAATCAATAATGTTAGTTTAGAGAGTTCTGCTTGTAGTGGTCATAATAGAAAATGGAAGATATGTGATGCATCAACTGCATTATTCTTCATAGCTTGTCATGTTTTTTGGAGAAGCACTTTCTTGAAGTAACATTGCATTGTAGTTCAAGAGTTCTGCTTCTTGGTTGAACTATGGAGGAAAAGATGAATATTAGTGGTCAATAGATCATGTCCTTTTGAATTTTGAAGTAAGGGGAAGGCACATGGGAGTTCTGTTAAATTTACTCATAGAAAGGTGTCAATCTTATACTACTTGAAAGTAAGTATATTTTGCCCTTATCTAATTGATTGACTAATGACTAATGACGAATGGGCATCTTCAACAGTGGTATGTCCCGGTCGTATACAAGCCAAATGGACAAAAGCTACTTAAACATACTCAATATGGTGCCGGCAACAAAGGGTCTGGTGAAAGAAATCCAGATTCCTCCATAGCGCTAACAAATGAGGTAAATGCATTTAAAACAATTACTTCTGAGCATGTTGCAGTTGATTTGAACCTTCACTTGTCTGTCTATTTTCAAATTATTATTCTTTTTTTTTTCCTTTCTCCATTATTTTAATATATTGTCTGGCCAAAAAAAATTCTCTTAATATATTCCACGGGGGCCTTCACACAGCTTTCAGGACAAATTTCTGGTGGTTGTTTAGTCTCCTTCTTTTCTCCTTAGTGAAATAATAACACAAGGAGGGGTGCAATAATAAAACTTGACTGGCAACAGAGATTTGGTTTTTAAAATAGCTTACTTGGGCTTTTTAAAATCAGCAACATATGTTATTTGCTTATGGATAGAACTTGAGGCACAACTGGAAACTTGGAGTGAGATGTTAACAATAGAGAAAAGCTGAAAATTACATTGCTAAGAACTTGAAGCTCAGAATATCTTAAGATGGAAAGGAGAACCAATTAATGTAATATAATTGTTATAGTTTTATTAGATTGCCTCACCTTAGTGTTGGTCCCCAAATGAATGTCGCACCATTTTATTAAAGGATATTTGGTTTTGTCTACATGATTTGGAAATGTGAATTAGTGAAAGAAAAATCCTTTTCCTCCAATTTTGAAGGTGTAATGTTGTATGCACCAATACGTTGAAGTCTGGAAATATGACTTTTTGACTAGAGGAGATTGATGAAGATGCTTGCTAGTTCAAACCTTCATAATGTTATCTGAATTGACCAATGCCACTTACTTGTTACTTATTCATGGAGAGATATTATTCAACTATTTCATTGAAAATCTTACTTGGATTACATCATGGTTATGACATGCTTAATTCCTCTAATATGTTTTAAGGTTTCCATCCACTTCCAATAATAGAAGGCTTGTCTATGAGTCTTTGATGTGAGTTGTAATTGTTAAGTTGGTTTTATATGCTATGCTTACATATGTGGTTTACTTTAGCCAATTTTTACTACAGCAATTGGGGTAGTATGTGATCCGTGGTAGGTGAGAAAATCATCCGTTTGATTGAAATATAGTGCCAATTTTTACTTATCCATGGATTGCTAATAGGTGTAAATAAATTTATTACAATCTAAAATGTTTAAGATACCATATAACTAGACAAAGTGGCCAGAAAATTTGAGTTGAACTGAGTGCGTAAGGATGAAAAAGAAAAGTGAGTAAATGAGATCATAGACTTGACTTTGCACATTAAATTCACTAATTTCAGTTTGCTGTTATAATGATAAGTTGGGGGCTATTTTGCAGGAATTTATCAATTTCTAGGCGTCCCCCAGAAAAAAGACATTAAATGTACAAAAAATTGGACGTCGTATCCCTTTTTTGTAGTAGTGACATAATTTGTAATATTTTGTTTTTCTTGTTATGTAAACTCTTATGATTGTTATAGTTTATTTTTATGATATATATAGAAATCTTTTTATTTCTTAATTTTTAATATATTTTTTTTATAATTATTTTATTTTTTCTGATTTTTTATATTTTTTTTTAAAAATAAATTGAAATTTGCGAGGGAAAATTTGTTCCCTCGCAAATCCTCGATTTTGCGAGGGAAAAGTTTTCCCTCGCAAAATTCCAGGATTTGCGAGGGAACAAATTTTCCCTCGCAAAATCTTGGATTTTGCGAGGGAAACCTTTTTCCCTCGCAAATTCCAGGATTTGCGAGGGAAAATTCTTCCCTCGCAAAATCCAATTTGCGAGGGAAAATGGAATTTTTCCGTTGCAAAATGATTTGCGAGCCCATTTTTGCGACGGAACTTTTCCGTCGCAAATTCCGCCGCAAACCAATTTTGCGACGGAAAATAGCTTTTTGCGAGGAATTTTTCCGCCGCAAAACAGTTTTTTTAGTAGTGTGTCAAATTCACTTGAGTGGTGTGAAAGTGATACTAGATTGGTTGGTCACTCGTGTGGTCACTCAAGTTATTGTTTTGAAACTTATTTTGGAAATTAGTAATCACTGGCAAAATCACTTGAGTGAAAGTGATGCAACTTTGTTGGCTCACTCAAGTGATCAATTGGAATTTTTTTTTTTGGAAAATTCAAATCACTTTTAGTATTACTGTACTGATGTGAAAGTGATGATAAATTGATTCATCACTTGAGTAATAACTCAAGTGATCATGTTAAAAGAATAGATCACTTCCAGTGTGTGCAGAGTGAAGGGAGATTTTAAAAATACATTACTTGGGTGCTTACTTGAGTGATATGTAACACTAGTGCAAAAAAGAGCTTTAAGACCGCCTCATTTAGACCGGATTATAGAGAATTAAGTTTTAAAAGTATGACCTGGCAGCTTTCAAATATAAAGAACTTTTGGACCGGATTATAAAGGATCCGGTCTTAAAATATGACCGGTGGCACTTTCGTAAATATATAGAACACTTTTAAGACCGAATTATAAAAATCCGGTCTTAAAAGTATGACCGTGACAATTTCGTAAATATAGAACACTCGAAGCACCGGCTATAAAATATCCGGTCTTAAAAGTATGATCGGTGGCAATTTCGTAAATATTGTGAGAAGACGATCGATCGAGATGAGTCCGAGAATGCGATGATTTATTCCTTCGCTTAATTGGAATTATATACGATGCTAATAAGTAAATAATCTTCGACCTGGCGGTTCCTATAATCTAGGGATTACAATCGGGAATATAATTACGAAATTCAAAAATCATGATCTCGCTAACTTAATTCCTAAAATCTCTCTAAGAACTTAATTAAGATGATTACAATCAGGAATATAATTACGAAATTCAAAAACTCATGATCTGCTAACTTAATTCCTAAAATCTCTCTAACAACTTAATTAAGATGATTACAATCAGGAATTTAATTACGAAATTCAAAAACCATGATCTACTAACTTAATTCCTAAAATCTCTAATAACTTAATTAAGATGTTTACAATCAAGAATTTAATTACGAAATTCAAAAAACCATGATCTGCTAACTTATTCCTAAAATCTCTAACAACTTAATTAAGATAATTGCACAATATAATTGTATATGCTAACTAATTAAATCTTAACTTCCAACAAATATATAGAATACTTTTAAGACCGGATTATAAAAGATTCGGTTTTAAAAGTATGACCGGTGGCAATTTTGTAAATATATAGAAGACTTTTAAGACCGGATTATAAAAGATCCGGTCTTAAAAGTATGACCGGTGGCAATTTCGTAAATATATAGAACACTTTTAAAACCGGATTATAAAGGATCTGGTATTAAAAATATACTTTTAAGACCGGTGTTTACAAACAACCGGTCTTAAAAGTGTTTAAAAAAAAAAAAGTTAAATTCACTAAACTCGTTAAGTCCATGAGTGTGCTTGTCTTCTTGGTGATATGACATTTGCTTAGTTATAGATTATAGATTCAAAGAGTGTCCCAAGAGCCTCACGACTCAAATCTTCAGCAAGAATGACATCCTCTTCCTCTAACCTACTCGTAATCTTCGTAAGTCATCCTAAGAGCCACACAATCAAATCCTTGGCAACGTTGGCAGTGAGATGCTTCGAGGGTTTTGCGATGGCATCAACTCCAATCCTCAGCAACGGCACAAGCGTACTGCTTCGAGGATTCTGGACGACGGCGACTCCTTCCTCTTCGATTTATGGCTCCTCCCAAACTGCCCTCGCACAGATCCGACTTAAAATCAAACCCAGATTTCTTCTTGCTTAAGTTTGTTTGCTCCTACCTTGACCGCTCCTGCTCAAATCTGGACTTTGATTTTGGTTGCTTGAAGCTTTGTCAGGGTCGACAAGAGGATCCTACTTAGATTTGGTTGCTTTAAGCTTGTGATTTTTTTGTAGATCTGGACTTCAATTTCACCTCTGATTTTATATTGATTCAAATTCGATTTCCATGGTGAATGATTTCTATTTCTTATTATGTTTTCTTATTTCTGGACTTTGTATTCATCTTTTTTGTTTTTCTTGTTGGTGTTGCTTCCAATCTTCTCTTCTTTTTTTGTTTTTCTTGTTGGTGTTGCTTCCAATCTTCTCTTGGTTCTCCATCACTGATGACAGAGGGACATTCAAAATGTTGCCAGATCTGGTGATTTGGGACCGGTTGTTTCATTTGATTTTTTTTTGAAACACTTTTAAGACCGGATATTTCAAAAGTTCGGTCTAAATTTTTAAGACCGGTCGTTCATCCGGTCTTAAAAGTTACAGACTTTTAAGACAGCTTGGAACAAGACTGGTCGCAGATCCGGTCTTACGATACCTTTTTCGTCCGGTCTTAAAAGCGTTTTTTGTACCCGTGTAAGGATTTGCATAGCTGGCTCAATCACTGGCAATGTGCTAAAAGTGACAAAGTTTGGACACATCATTTGAGTGCTCACTCAACTTATCAAGTGATCCAATCATTTTAACATCACTGGAGTGCTCGCTCAAGTGATTAGCCATTATTAGCTTTTAAAATGGTTTCCCAGTTTTCAAAATTAAGCACATTTCTCCTTCAAAAATAGTATCCCTATGATATGTAACACCCCATTTTTAAAAGCAAAATAATTTAAAATTTATCAGAGTAGAGCATCGGAGCAGATAAGAGTATGAGTAACTAACAAGTATGTGTCCAAAAACTAATTGTGGCTTATCCGGTTATTCATAATAGCGGTACATTTATCCAAGTATCCAAAATTCTAACTAAGTAGGAATAGAAATACATATCCAAAATAACTCTCCAGCCGAGTCCTTACGCGTGCTGCTTACCCTTCTCTCCGGCTCCTGATCCTCCGGATCCTGAAGCTATGGTAAGTGCTGAGATCCAATACCTATCGGACCTCAGGTAACATTTAACCTCATGCTCAAGTAAAACAATATATGGCAGACAGATATTCATAACATTACAGCATTCCATACATAGCACACAACAAATGTAAGGCTATAACAACACAACAGTACATAACACACAGCACATGTAAAGTTATCCACGTTTGCACTAACCAGTGCCACGACGGCCTCTCGTGTCCTCAGCGCTAGGAAAACAATCTCACGGTATTATCAAGACTATAACCTGTATAAAGCTGAATGTATAAACAGTGACCTCAGATAGAGTCCTAGTCACGATGCATGCATTTCCCAAGACAAAGTCTTGTCCATGACTCTATGAAATAATCTATCGCACATAAACATACAAGAAGCATCAGAGTTAGAGTTACAGTATGCGTCCGTACCTTAGTCTGTAGAGCTTAGCGGTACGTTTGTCCGTTCGGTACAACTTCTGCTTTTCCCGGATATCCTATATTAGTATCACCGCATTATTATCTTAAAAATAATATCTTAAGAGATATTTTAGCCACTTCTGACGTTTTTACCCCTGGTGGATTTGATATTCCAATTGTACCCTTACATTTCCTTAAAAACGTCATTTCAGCATTTCTGGGCAGATTTTTTGATAACTTTGAAAAATCATTATTAATTCCAAAAAAATAGAAATAAGGTGATTCCAAATCCAAAATGACCCTTAATAAGTCTATTTTCTAGGAAAAATAACGGATTTAACTCGAAATCACTGAGTCATTCCCAGTTTAATATTTTCCAACCTCTGTCCAGAATTTTCCCAGAAAACATAGCCCATCTCCAAGAATTATTTTCTCCTACAGAACTCAAAACACAACATATTTTATATATATATAAAAACCTGGATGTCTAATTTTTTCATGAAAAATTTCATGATTTTAGAACTTCATTTAATGTATAAAATAATAGCTTTAATAACGCTGCCTTCAGAAAACTCCCAACCGTAAATGTTTCCAGAATTTCGCTACTTTGATCTTCCACTTCCAAAAATTCTGCTCCATCATATTTTCCATCAAATTTTAAAAATAAAACCATTTTTAACCATAAAAACATGAAATCAAAAATATATTGGAAGATTAAAGATCAAAGCACCACTTATCTATGAATTCAAAGCTAGAACTCCAAGAACTTACTTGCTTTTGCTTCAACTCCTTCAAGCTTTCCTCACTCACTTCCTCTTCTCTATATCCAGATGCTATTGCTTGTGTTGGTGTGAAGAATGAAGTGAACCCAAGCCTCCTATTTGTAGTAAATTGCCTAGGCTTATGTTTGGGTCCAAACAACCTTCTTCTTCAACCAAACACTCCCATTCCTCTTGCCAAACACCTCTTATTCTCCCTCCAAACACTCCAAACCGTCCTCTCCTCTCTCTCTCCTTATCCTCTTCTATTTCTTTAAAAACCTTATCCCATGGTACCATATCCTCTTCCATTTGTTCCCTTAATTATCCCATGTGCTCTTTATTAGAGTATATTGATAAAATATTCCTCCTTTTCTTCATCAAGCTAGCCATCCCCCCTCCCCCTTCTTTGGCTTTTAAATTGTGTTTTCTTTTGTTTCTAATAATAAATACTCAAGGCCCCCATTGGTCCTCCAATTATCACATGGATTTAGGTTTATAATGTAATTAATTAAGGCCATTAGATTCCACTTTATTAGATTTAATCTTGGCCTTCCATTTGTGTTAGAAAAATCCTAATTACTATTGAAGATCTTTATTTCCAATATCACATGTGCTCATATCTACATAATATCTTGATTTTTAAACAATTTTTCCTCTCTCCTCCCATGTGCATTCGTCCCTTTTGTGGACTTTGGGGGGATTCAATGTTTGATCCTAATTAACCTTCCTAATGTAGTGTTTTACATGCCATTAGAAATAATTGCCATGGTGTGATTGATTCCTTAATTGATTATGATCAATAGAAACTCATTCCAGGCTTAATCTTGTCTTTTAATTTATCCTTGCTTTTTAATTAAGACACTCCTTAATTGTTGCTTCTTAATTTGCCTCTTGATTAATTATAAAGATTTACACAATTATCTAATTATTGAAAACTTAATTGCCCATTAAAATTTGTTAATTTCCTTTATTTGGTTTAGGTATTTCCATACCATTTTATTGCTCTTTTTTATTATATTAGGACTATGTGCTTTAATATGATAATTTTATGGTATTTTATGATCCCTAAAAGAAAATTAGAAAATTAGGTCTTTGGTTAACTTAATTCTTAGAGAAAATTCCCTAAATTAAAATAAATAAGTTACAAAATTTTGAGACCACATATTCACTTTTATTTAATAGGTATTATTTATCAAAATATAATATTTATGATAAATAAATTTTTTTTGGGTATTACATCTACTACATTCATATTACAATTAGATATCAGGCAGATATACAATGTTACCTTGACAACTATACTTTTTTTAGCTCTTATATAACATTAAATTACACATTTAACCTTTATTCAAGAAGGCCATACGTTACAAAGTCCCTGAGAATCATTTTATCTTTTGGGCACTTTCGAGACTCTTGTTTAATTAGGCTTGGTAGCTTGTTTTTAATTCATGCTACTTCTTGAACTTTTAGGCCCAAAATATGACATATGACATTCTAATTCAACTACAGTAAGATTAGTAGCCCTTGAACCACTACCTCAACTAATTTCAGTATATATATTTTTGAAAATTTATTAGAAGATTTTGGTGAATCATTCTTAAATATCTTTCATAGGATATTGACTATGAAAGCAAAATGCAGAGACGAGAGATTGAACCAGCTAGAAGAAGTAGAACAAATGAAGATTCAATTTTTGTAAGGAGGCCAGAAGATAAACGAGTTTGTTGGACACAAGAAGTTGAAGCTTTAACCAATGATGATCATCCAGTGAGTTATGAAGAAACTTTCAGACTTGCAATGAAATTTCTTAACAATTTTGTTGTCAAGTGGACAAGATACATTTACATGAAAATAGGATAATTGACTTGTTTTTTTTTTTCCATGTTTGCATTATCAGGTGAGCAGACAGGACTACAGATTTGACTCAAATGGCAATAATAATAGCTTAACATGGGATCCAATGGAATGCGAATATGAAGGAACAAGTCACAATAATCATAATAAGGATCCTCGTGAAGAAAGAAGAGATCATCAATGGACAAAGAGGCTTTTGTGTTCTGATTCAACTACAGTTCCATAATATGTTAAGATAATTCAACCATTTCAGCATATTTATTTTGAATTTATTTTCTTCATATCCAAAAATGTGCCTATCGCATTTTTCCCTATTTCGACTTATTAGGAAAATGCACAAACTGAATCTTCAATTAACTTCCTGAAGAGGTCACTTAAAGGTAAAAACTCAAGATCAATATTTTACCTTGACTTTGGAATTCCTATTCCTAGATCTCTAGATAGGATCCGTTTTCTAATTTTTAAATTACTATTCACACTTTTTTACTTTAATTAATTATATTATATTTTATTGCAACTTGCAACAATTGTTTTCTCTTTTCCTTTTCATTTTTTTCTCTTTCTTGGCCCATTTTCTAATGGCCCTTATATTTTTTATAAATATTATTTTTTATTTAATTAATTATTTAATCATTTACTTATTTAATTTTTCCCAAAAAATTCCACAAAATTATCTAATTGGTCCATTCTTGTATTTAGGCCTAAAAATACCTAAACTCAACTATTTTTCTCCAAAATTCCCAATTAATTAGCAAATATATTTTTACTAATTTTAAGCCAATAACCACTAATTTTAGGGTTTCATATAATTATTCATGAATTTCCCTTGCTTATGCTTAAGTAATTAGCCCTTAATTACTTAATTACTCTTTAACCATAGTTGGTAATTTTCTTAATTAGAATGTCTCATTTCCTCATAGATTTTATACTGACATCTCTGTTTCCATGACCTCTGCAATATTATATAATTTACAAGGGTATTTTGGTCATTTTAATATTTTATAAGCATCTTTTCTCATTTTTTCCAAGTTTGTTATTTATTAAATTACCGTAATTAGAGATAATATACTCTTTTAATTCAATTGATCATTTCATCGCTTTTCAGGATTTTCATAAATTTTCTAAGTTAATTACCCTTGAAGGGGTATTTTGGTCATTTTGGCACTTTGGCCCATAAACTCCCTAATTTCATGCGAAATTCTACTTAGAAAATAGGCTATGATCACACGAGTTTAGAGATCAAAACTTTGGTTATCGAAATATCCAATTTATTTATAATATTTTAGATAATAAAAATCCGGTATTACGGAGAAAGAGAAAATATTACTCTTGAGAATGCAAGTAGAAAATCTTTCTTTCCTCGAAAATCTCATTTGTGATGACTATGCTGTTTTTTAAAGAAAATAATTCATATCTCACTAAAACTCTTGAAAAGTTTACAAAAGGCAGTGAGATGCTTAATGTAATTTTAAAAGCACAAAGGTTTACAAATGATCGTTCGTGGTTAAGCTACAATCCCATGTTTGATAAAAAAGAAAGGAAAGAAGAAGAGTGGTGGAAAATTTTATTTAAACTCTTTTCGAAAAAGCTGTACACTCTTCCAATCCATTTGCTCACCGTAATTATTGCAACAGAAGGGTCATAACACTTCATCATGCTTTCATAGGAAAGATAAGAATGATAAACCTGTTGGAAATTATCAGTGGGTGGCACTCGGGATCTACTACTTATTTAATTACGATAAGACGACTAATCAAAATTCAGTTTCCTTCCCTTCCAGAGCAACTGAACCTTCGCTACGTTCCAGCTAGTCGAACTACCTAAAAGTGAACCAGAGAAAGCATCTCTATTCAAAGCAATCCACCCAAGCCACGGAAGGAACCTATGCTCCTAAGGCTCGAACTAACCTCAAAGGACCCAAGAAAAGATGGGTACCTAAGGCTTGATCCTTTCTGATTTGCAGGTATGTCTAAGAGCATCAAAATCTAACAAATGGTACATCGATAGTGGATGCTCAAGACACATGACCAGGTGATCAGTCCAAATTCGCAACAATCAAGCAAGAGGATGGTGGAAGAGTAATCTTTGGTGGAAATCAATCTGAAAGATTCTTTGGAATAAACAAAGTTGGAAACAACGATGGGCCTCAAATCAAAGACGTTTACTTTGTTGAAGGACTTTGCCACAACCTCCTCAGGTGTAAGTCAAAGCAGATAAAGGGAACATAGTCATCTTTGATTCGAGGAATGCTTGATTGTGAGTAAAGATATTCTTTCATTAGACAATATAAAAACAAAAGAAATTTTTAGAGCTCTAGAGAAGGTAATCATATTACTCTTAATCTCTCTAGAGATGGTTCTACATTTGAAAGATGTTTTGTAAGTAATTTGGATGATAGTTGGTTATGGCATAAGCGCTTTGCACATGTCAATATGATTCAACTTGATGATTACTCAAAAGGATTTAGTTATTGGTATTCCTAAACTTCGCTTTAAAATGATATGATCTCGTGATGCATGCCAAAAGGAAAACAGACTAAATCTTCTTTTAAATCCAAAAATGAAATTTCAACTAATAGACCTCTTCAACTACTTCACATGGATTTAGTTGGACCAAGCTAGAGTTAGGAGCCTAGGTGGCAACCTTTACACATTGGTTATAGTGGATGATTTCTCTAGATTTGCATGGACTATTTTTTCTGTCATCAAAAGATGAAACCTTTGATCGATTTTGGCCATACGTAAAGCCTTCGAGTTTTTAATCGAACAAAGCAAACTCGAGTTATAGTTTGAAAACTCGAGTTTTGGTCATACACAGAGCAACCAAGATTTTCAAGGAATCCAAAACTCCAGTTTCCATGGGAAACTCGAGTTTAGCTTTTCAAAGGATTTTTAATAAGTTTTCAATGTTCATGAAAACTCGAGTTAAGATATAAAACTCTAGTTTTGTATTTTGAAAGAAACTTACTCAAAATCCAACCTTGCGAAAAACACTATACCTCATTTAGATAAAGTCTTTCAATGTTTTCTCATTAAAGAGAAAACTCGAGTTTTGGTTTTAAAACTCGAGTTTTGATTTTACAGACGTTTCCAAAGTTTTCAAAATAAATGAAAACTCTAGTTAGGTTTTGAAAACTCAAGTTTCGAGCGGACAGAGAGCTCGAGTAAGATTTGAACTTTTGAAAACTCGAGTTGTGTTTTGGAAACTCCAGCTTTGAGATTTTGGACTAGAACTTGATTTTTCATTAAGAGTCCAAAACTCCGAGTTAGTCACTTCATGACTCGAGTTTTACACTATTCACCAACCATGTCCAAAATGCCAAATCGTGATGTTTGTCTCTCAGAAGAGAAAACTCGAGTTCGTTTGAAAACTTCGAGTTTAGCTCTTTTGTTAAAAGTTCATCTGGAACGAGAAAACTCGAGTTTGGAAGAACCAACTCGAGTTTCCATCGCGAAGTTTGAATTTCGAACTCGAATGATTTTGCCAAATCTTCCTGTTTGACCTTAATACCATATATCATCATTCATTACTACTCCTAACTATGTTTAATCAGTTTGTTAGTGAGTTTCAGATGATTTAGACAGGATTTAATGAAGATTTGAGTTAAAGCAAAAAGCAAGTCAGAACATTAAATGCCAAGCCCAGAAAAGTTGTATACTTCTGGTTAATCCGCCTGCACACATTTGGAAGCAGAAAGGATGATTTCCACTTCAAAGATTAAGTACTCCAACGGATTAATTTGCAGAGAAACAACTACGAACAATCATAATGTTGGATTAAGTGAAGATTAGAGAGAGAAGAAGACCAAAGCTTAACGGAATCATCTCCCAACACCTCCAACGGTTACAATTGGGATTACAACGGTCAATTAATGATCTCTACCTATAAATAGAGATGCATTCAATTCTTAACAACAACCAATCAACGAAAACGAAAATCATCCTAGATTCATTTATTTCTTGAGTTTTTACGTGTAAAGTATCTTCCGATACATTCATACTTCGTTGTTTATCTTATCTACTCTAAAAGAGAGTTCATTGATTGTAAATCATTTATTGTGAGTTATCTCAAGTCAAGGGGACTTGGAGATTGGGTTCATTGATTACAACTTGTAAGGGGAGTAAGTTCTAGAGAGAGAATTACTCTTGAGTGCAGAGTGTAATCAATCTTGTTAGTGAGAAATCCCAGAGAGTCTGGTAGTCGGACGTAGGTCGATTGGACCGAACCGAGTATATCTGTTTTACTTCTATTTCATATCCGAAAAACAGAGTATTCGAAAAGAATTTTTAGAATCCCCAATTCACCCCCTCTTGGTGATTCAAGCTCCATTTTCAATTTAGTTTCCCAAGGAAGGATAAACAGAAAAATCTTGAACAATCCAATGCCTATTAATTAAGCATAACAAACCCCCAATCATCGTCCTTCTAATTATGTAAAACAATTTGTTTATGATTTTTTAGACATGATATTGATGCGGCACTTATAAAAAAGATTTAGATAATTCATATTTAATATGTGAATAATGTAACATCTTGAATTTTGGGCCTAAAAACTTGAGGATAAGACTAAATTAGGCAGATGATTAAGCCTAGTTCAGGGAAGAGTCCTAAGAATGTCGAGAGATAAAATAGCTCTAAGGGACAATATAATTCAGTCATACTGGGAAGATGACCTAGTATGGTAGGCCGTGAGATTAAAGTGTATTGCGGAAGGGCATAGAATGTTTGTTCGGTGTTATTGGGTTGGTAAAAAGATGCCACCTAGCTATGTCATGAGGCATGAGATGATTGGTCGAGCAAAACGTGCCAGTATAGTAGTACACATGGTGTTTCCAAGGCATATAGGTGCACCCTGCGTTTTTGGGAGAAGACGCCGGTATGTGGTGCCATGTGGGGCCCACACACAAAGTCTAACTTGGTGTCATTTGACGGGTCTCGTGCCGCAATCCCGTAGACTCTCAGAGCAAGCACCTATCAAGTGACTTTAATAACGTAAGTCATGATAACTAATGATGACAGAACTTTTGTGTTGGTCTTAAGGGAATGTGACACATGTCCCCTATCATCACACACTTTTGAGTTGTTGCAATAAGAACATGACACATGTCCCATCATCATGATAAATTATAAGGCTACTTTTGTGTTGGCAGCACTAGAATGCGCCATCTAGCGTTTGAGTTTGGGGAATCCACCGGTCTCCGGTCTGAATATGTTCTTGACTTTTCTAAACACTGAAATCGGGAGTCAGGGGAGGTGCCACCTCATCCCTCTTTCTCTCTAAATTTTGGCCAAGTGACCACATGGAAGAAAAATAAAGAGATAAGAAAGGATAAGATTGGAAATTGTTGTTGGTGGTATACTTGTAAATAAGTCAAGTATCATGCCCAATATGGCTCCCTCCTTCCTTGCCACCATAACACACATTAATGTACATTAAATCCTATTCTTCATTCATCCAAGTCGGCCAAAATGATAAAGAGAGGTGAGAGGCCGAGAGAGAGAAGAGGAAGAGGAAAGAGAAAGTAACCAGAGCTGATTTCGCCTCAGATTCAATGTTTCTAGCCGAAGTCTTCTCTAATGTTGTTCCTCTCAGCGATAGAAAAATTTTTGTGGTTTTAGATTTTGATCTGAGGTGTTTAGTGCTATCTACAAGGGGTAGGTGCTGCCGAAATTGAGAACCGGTTATAGAATCGAGTATAGGTAAGCGTATGCTTTGTTTTGAACCGAATATTTTGAGGTTTTCATAAGTGGTTGTGATTACCCTGATTTTTGGTCAGTACTGGTTGAGCATAAAGGAGTGTGAGTTTGTTAGTTTTGATGCTTCCAATGAGTTTAGAATGAAAAATTATGCGGGATAAAGGTAAGAAACCGATCCCAGAAGCATTGGTAGAGAAAATTGAATTTTGGCCAAAAATCCTAAAGTTTTAGTCATCTTTGGTTCTGTACGAAGGAGAATGATTTTTCTATTTTTGAGGTTAGAAATATATTTCTTGAGAAAAATTGTACGGGAATAGGTTGCGATCATGGGATTAGAAAGGTTGGATTGAAAACCTAAAGACTGATGTTAAAGTAGGAATCTTTGCTAGATTTCATTTTCTAGAGGCAGTTTGGTTGTCTTGTTTTGACAAACCTAATGGTATCCAATGAGTATAAAACTCTGCAGGATTGTAGTACACATCCTAAGATTTAATTTGACATAAAATATGGGCCGATTGGATCTGTATATTAGTAGTTAAGAATTTTTGAAGTTGGTCATATAAACCGGCAAGTTTCTAGGGCGTTGTCTAAAGAATTGCAATTATAGAATACTGTGAGTTCAATTAGCTAAGTACAATATTGTTACCTAACACTAGACTCAATAAGGGTCACATAGCCTTTGGAAGCATTGCAATTGGATACTTGTGCAATGAGATATGAATTTTTAAAATTAGTTGAAAATTCTGCCTGTTTTGACTTGTTGTGCGAAGATGAGAAAAGTAAAGGCAAAGGGTAATTAGGTTAACTTCTAAGGGTTAAGATAAACACTTGGATTTAATATGGCCCTTTATATTTATGAAGAGGATGGATAAATACCAAGGTTATGAAACCCAAACCGGACCGGCCAGTTCGGACCAAAAACCGGCGAACTGGCCAAGAAACCAGTTTGAGTTAAGGGAGAGATTGGGGTTTCGATTTGACCCGTGGTTAACTCGGCCAACTCGGCCTGACCCGGTCGATTAGACTGAGTCACAGTTCGTTGGTTTTTTTTTATAAAAAAGTTGAGCCTCTCCACCTGTGGGGAAGATGTCGATGTGCTGTGAAGGCCAAAGGAGGAGCAACAATCGCCCTCCACCTTCTCTAAGGCTGAGATAGAATGAGAAGGAGGGGAAAGAGATCGAGATCGAGATCTGAAATGCTTCTCAATGTTGATGTTGAGGCTCTCTACCAGTAGGGAAGATGCCAGCAATGGAGATTAGAAGAATGAGGACGGATGGTGGAGCCGCCGTTGTAAATGATGTGGATAGAGAGTTTTTATTTATGTGTGGAATGGTAAAGAGAGAGAGAGGAATTTCACTTTCAGAGAAGAAGAGCAAATGATAAATCAAGAAGAATGAGTTAACGCCTTTAGAGTCTAGCCTTTCACATCTTTTTCTTGCCTTGTTATTTTTTTTAAAGAAAAGAAAGTAATGAAAAGCAGAAGATAAAGAGGCAAGTACTGGTTCCCAACATTCTCTACCTCTGATATGTCATTTTGTTATGCAGTGCAGTTGTACCCTAATCTCTTTGATAAAAAATAATATTGGGCATCTTCCCATTTTGTCCCTTATCACATCATATCCACCCATATTTTGACTATAAAATATTTATTATTATAAAAATATGAATAACTTTTTATATTTTAATTATATTATAATTTTTAATTAATACCGGTCTGACTCCGGTTTGACCCACTAATCCTTGACCCCGTGCCCCCACCGATTCAGTGACTAGTCTAGGTTTCAAAACCTTGATAAATACTAACCCGCCTTCTGTGAATGTATGTATATAGGAGCCGACGTTTGCTCAGGACGACCAAAGGATTGGGAGTCAAATTGAGGAGTGGTAAAGCATCTAGTTGGTAACTCTTTTCTCACATTTTATATGTGGCCTTATATGCATGTGTGAACCATGATGTGTCATATGTGTTGGGGACACGCAATAGGTAGTAAGGCCTAGTGGAGTGGTGGTTCTTAGGTCTCGAAACCTAGTTGGCATCTTGATATTATGGGTTAATACCCAACTGAATGCTCAACATTGTGGTAACGGATCAGTGGGATCCTTTGTTTGCAATCAATGCTATATGTGATATCTGTTTGCATTCGATACAGTTTATGTTATGTGCTTTCTGAATGATGATTGGAAAGTTTTATGTTTCCCTAACATGTACTGTGCATGCATATTATGTGAGATTAATTGTTACCTTGAGATTCAATTGAATCCCAACTTTTGCTATTATTTGTGACTTGAATAGAGTATGTCATGTCCCTCGGTATACCTTCATTCATCAGAGTATTTATACGCAATTCAGTTTGCAAAATAGAAATAGTACATTATACTGATACAAACACCTTGATTACATTACAGGAATTCCCACATGATCTATACATAAGTTTATAAATTACAAAATTTTTAATTACAGATAACCAGCAATAGAGCTGAATCAGGTCGGGCATCTTCATTTGCTAACATCTGGAGCTGCGTCCATTACACTCGCTCAATACAAACATAATGGCAAAGTCTGGGATCCCAAAGAACCCCAGGTAATAGTTAATCTCATATGATCTGCATACACAGTACATGATAGGGAACCATAAAACCATCCAACCAGCATTCAAAATGTACATAACATAAATAGTATTGAATGCAAACAAAGATCACATATGACACAACATGGTTCACACATACATATATGGCCACACATAGAATGTGAGAGAAGAATTACCACTTGGATGCTTTACCAATTATCACTTTGGCTCCCCAATCCTTTGGTCATCTTGGGCAAACTTTGCCTCCTATAAACATACATTCACGGACGGCGGGTTATTATTTATCCAACCTTTTCATAAAGCTAAAGGGCCCATATTAACTCCAAGATTTTAGCTTAACCCTTAGAAGTTAACTTAATTACCATTTGCCCTTACATTTCTCATTTCCACAAACAAGTCAAAGCTAGCAGCATTTTCAACCAACTTTGAAAATTCATATCTCTATGTACAAGTGTCCAATTGTAGTTCTTTCAAAGTCTATATGACCTTTATTAAGTGTAGTTTCAGGTACAAAATTTTATACTTAGCCGTTTGGATGTACAACATTTCAGAACTACAACTTATTGTACACGCCCTTAAACTTTCCGAGTTTACATAATGACCAACTTCAAAAATTCACAATTGCCAATATACATATCCAATCTGCCCATACTATATATCAAATTAAATCTTAGGATGTCTAATACAATCATGAAAATTTTCAGGGACATTGGATAACATTTGTTAAATAAAAAACATGACACAACCAAACAAATTTTTAAAAGAAATGTTGCAACATCACTACTTTAACCTCAATCTTTGGGTTTTCAATCCAACCCTCTTAAAATCATGATCATAGACTATTACCACACAAATTTTCCCAAAGAATCCATTTATAACCTCGAAAATATCAAAATCATTCTCCTTACCGATGCTTCCAAGATCGGTTTCTCACCTTTATGTCACACAAATTTTCATTCTAAACTCATTGCAAGCATCAAAACTAGAAAAATATAACTCTTTCATATCATTACATAGGCTAACCGAAACAAGGCATCACCACAACTCAGAAAACCTCACAACCAATCAATTCAAATTGAAGCATACGCTTACCTTATCAAAATTTTGTGATTGGTTTGGAAAACTGGCAAAGATCCCGTCCATGTAGAAAGCACCAAACATATCTAATCAAGAATTCAAAATTGTAGAAATGTTGATCTCACCTAGAGGAACAACACTAGATAATGCCTCGGGAGTTAGAAACGCCGAATTAGAGGTGAAATCAGTTCTAGTTACTTTCTCTTTCCTCTCCTTCTTCCTCTCGGCCTTTCCTTCTCTTCATTTTGATTTTTAGCCTTCTTTTCTTCCATTTGGATGACTTAAATGGATGAGAAGGGGAAAATGAGAATTAATGAAAATTCATAACACATATGTGTCCAAAGCAAGCCACGTGGGGGACACATGTCATATTTCTACTGTGCCAGCGCAAAAGTGTGTTATGATGAAAGGACAAGTTTCATGTTCTTATTGCAACAACTCAAAAGTTGTGTCATCGTTAGTTACCATGACTTACTTTAATAAAGTTACTTTATCGATGCTTACTTAGACTCTACTCGGGTTTCACTCCTGGGTTGCGGCATGCATATTGAGACCCGTCAAATGACACTAGGTTGGACTCGTATGTGGACCCCGCATGACGCCACATACTGTGTGTTTCTACAAGAACGCAGGCAAATGTATTCTTCTCTGGAAATGCCATGTGCACACCTATATGCGCACATTTTTACTCGACTAATCGTCCCATATCTTATAACATAGCTGGGTGGCATCTTTTTACCAACCCAATAGCACCAAATATGTGTCAAGTGTGCTTATGCACTAACATATTAATTCTATTGCCTACGCATGCTAAGTCCTCCGCTCGTATGGTCGAATCACATAGTGTCCGAGAGCCTTCTATCTCTCGACATCCTTGGGATTCCTCTTGAATTGGGCTTCGTCATATGTTTGATATGAGCTTATCCTCGAGTCTCTAGGCCCAAAATTCAAGATATTACAAAGTGACATGGATGTGGTGCTGAGTGGCAAGGCAGCAGATTTCGGCAAATAGAGATGCCAGACCTATTCCGAATTGGTCATGGTTTATTTGTTGTAGAATTCTATAATTTTTTTTTTTATAATTTGTAAATATTTCATATGTACCCTGTGGGTATTCTTGTTTATAATCAAGAGCTTTCAGTAAATTATGTTATTTTTGTTTTGCCTACTGAACTGCGTATGAGTACTCTGATAAATGCCCATTGAGCTGTGCATAAGTACTTTGATGAATATTGGTATACTAGTGGGTATTAAAAATAATGTGTATTTGATCATGGAATATGAGATATAGGTTAATTAAGTTTTCATTTGAACATCTAGGGTCATTTGGTAGAAGTATATAATTTAAAAAAAAAATATTGAAGCAAGATAAAATGATATTAACTAAGAAATGTTAATTTATTACATATAGTAAGTGTTCCTATTGATGAACAAAGGGAAGAACAAAAGCATTTATAGGTAATATTTTGAACACTAAGAAAATTAAAATAATCAATCAACAAAAGTATTTTCTGCCATGTGTGTTGGATTAAAGAGAGTTAGTAAGGAAATGAGGAAAGAATCTTTTAACACAATAGATAGAAAGTGAAGGTTTAGCTAAACCCTAATGTTTCTCATGGTGAAAATGTTAGATTATCAAAGCTCTTGGGTCTTCATTTTTCTTTCTAGACTTGGTAAATACTTGGGAACTTGGATTGATCCTGGTAGTAGTAAAAGTATCATATACGAGTAAGCAATTGATTCTGTGGAATCAAGAGAAAGTGCATGGAAAACAAAATTGTTATCTCAAGCATCTCAATTGACTCTTATCAAATCTATCCTAGCATCAGTTATGTAAATGGAGCAAATCACCAAGAGGGGGTGAATTGGGGATTTTAAAAATTTATTTTTAAAACACCAAACACAGATATTAAAACAGGGGAAACAAAGGAAGGGTAGAGAAGAAAGACACAACAGATTTATATTGGTTTGGCCTTAACTCTTGACCTACGTCCAGTCCTCGAGACTCGGGATTCCACTAACTCACAAAATCAGTTACACACTCTACACTCGAAAGTTATCCTCTCACTAGGATACACTCCCCCTTACAAGTTGTAAACTGATAATCCCAATCTCCAAGTCCCACAACTTGAGATTCTTACAATAAATGATTTCAATAAATAAACTCTCTCAAATAGAAGATATAATAAACACAAGGTACTATATATCAAAAGATACTTTACAAGAGGTAGAAAACTGTAAGAGCAAATGAAACTTAAATGCTTTTCGTTTTCTTGTGTTCTAGTAGGTGAAGAGACTTGAATGCTTCATCTTATATATGAAGGAAGCATTAAATGACCATTGGAATGATCAATGTAACCGTTGGAGACATTAATCTAGCTGTTAGATGCAATTTAGTCATTTCTCTCTTTAGTTTTCAGTTAATCCTGTTAGTTCTCTATGTGTTTTGATGATTAATAACAATTGTAAACAAGTAGGGAACATTTTCCAATTGAAAACCATCTCTTTAAACTTCAGAGTTTATATTTTTGTGTAGAGTTTGCTTATTCCTATGGCTGTAAATTGATGAACACTCGAGCCCAAATATATGGACTCGAGCCTAATACTTTTGTAGAGTTTACTCTATGGTTTGACAAACGAAGAAGAGTTTACAAAACAGGTAAACTCGAGCCCGTTATTACAAGCTCGAGTTTTCCCGGCAGAGCTCCCAAGGTTTCCTTCATTCACAAACTCCGAGTTTAAGTTCAAACCTCCAGTTCACTCCGATAAGCCCCGAAATAAATAAAGTCGAACTCGAGCCCGAGATTATGAACTCGAGCCCTTCATTGAAGAGAGTAAAGCAAATACACAAACTCCAGAGTTCCTATTTGAGCTCCAGCCCACTCTTTCGAATGACCAAATCTCTTAGGCATGAATAGTGTTAAACTCGAGCCTAAACACTAATGGACTCGAGCCTGCCTGGTTTGTGAAATATTATCTCAGGTGCTCGCACGATAAAAAGCTCGCTGATGATTCGAACTCGAGCCTACCTTTGTGAACTCGAGTTTACATGTTGAGACAACTTACAAACTCCGAGTTTACATCAAAACTCCAAAGTTTGCTCCTCACGAAGATAAACAGATACTCAAAGTTCCTTACGAACTCGAGCCTGACTTGGCGAACTCGAGTTTAAAGCGACAACAAATATGATCGTTACTGGTTTCATCCTGATTAGTTTGAACTACAAACTTACCAATTTTATGCGAGTTAATTACATTCATTTAGAGAATTCATATGTATATTTAACCACTCTAAATTCAGAATGTTTCAGGTATTAATTGGATCAAACAAGGCATTGAATACACGCAACGAATCGAAAAGATTTCACGCGTCCGGAATTCAATCACCAAATTCAGAACCCAACGGCTATAATCATCATCAAGCTGAATTTCAAATGAAGAACATACCGAATTGAGAAGTAACGGTCACATAGCAATTCACCACTATATAAGGAGCAGATTACAAACTTGAAGACACGACAAATTAAGCGAAACGAAAAGCAAGCTCAAGAGTTACATATACATTCAGCTTTCTTTTCGTATTGTATTTGATATACAAAGAGCCTCAGTGTTTATCAATATCTTCTCTGTGAGAAAGCTGTTATACAAACTATTCATCCATTGTAATAATCTCAAGTCAAGGGGACTTGGAGATTGGGATTTCAGATTACAACTTGTAAGGGGGAGTGTATCCTAGAGAGAGGATAATCCTTGAGTACAGAGTGTGTATCTGATTTGAGTGATAGTAGAAAAACCCAGAGAATCTGGGGACTGGACGTAGGTCAAGAGTTTGGACCGAACCAGGATAAACTTTCTGTGTCAAGCTATTCTTCCCAATCTTTTTACGTTCAGCTTCAGCTTAGGTGCAAAGTTATTTTAAAAGGTTTTAAAATCCCCAATTCACCCCCCTCTTGGTGATTTCCTTCTGTTTTCATTTGGTATCAGAGCCAGGTTGTCTATTTGAAGGATTAACATCCTAGACAAAAAGATCCAATGGAAGGAATTCTACCCGATGGAGCCTCAATCAATAGACCCCTGTGTTTCAATGGAGAACACTACTCATTCGAAGGCTAAGTTCGGGGTCTATGTAATGGCCTCGAGTTTGGTTTATGGAGGGTCTTTGAGAAAGGAAACTATGTTCCTTCCTCAATTGTAGCCGATGTCGAACTCCCAAGAAAGAAGAAGAGTACGATGACAATGATAAAAAGCTAGTTACTCTCAACATGAAGGCAATCCACATGCCGCAAAGTGCTCTTGGGCAAAAGGAGTATTTCGAATTTGCACTTTGCCATCTCGCTAAGCAAATGTGGGATGCTCTTGAGATAGCCCATGAAGGAACGGCCGCAATCAAAGAAAATCGTATCAATACTCTCATGATCGAATATGATTTATTACAGATGAAGCCCTGAGAGTCTATTGGCGAATTTCAACTCAGTTCACTCATCTAATCAATCAACTCATTGCCTTGGGAAAAGAATATGAACAACCTGCCCAAGTGAGGAAAATACTAAATATTCTCACCAAAGAATGGGAAGCCAAGGTCACCGCAATTGAAGAATCTCGAGGCGAATCAATGGCCTCCGTAGCAAGATTATTTGGCAGCCTCTCTCGAGTATGAGGGAAGATCAAATTCAAAAAAGGGCTAAATGACATCAATGTCAAAAACAAGGGAATAGCTCTTAAAACCATCAAAGAGGTAAAGTCGATGACGATGAAGAAGATGAAGATGAAGATGGTGAACTAGGAATGATGGTCCGAAGATTCAAGAAATTCTACAAAAAGGACTAATCTCACGTAAAGTTTCACAAAGGAAATTCTAGCACCGAAACTAAGAAACCAATTATATGCTATGAGTGTGAGAAACCAGGCCACATCAAATCAGAATGTCCTCAGCTGAAAACAAAGAAAAGAAATTCAATAAGTTCAAGAAAAGAGCTTATGTGTCAGCTATATGGGGCAACACTCATCCGATGAAGATGAGGCGTAAGAGGAACAAAGTGCCAATCTCTGTCTTGTGGCTCAAGAGGAATCGACAACGAAGAGGTAAGTAATTCCGATTTACCTTATGATGAATTATCTTCAACATATGATTCTCTTTATACCGAATTTAAGAAAACCGCAAAAGAGCTCTTATTTTCAAAAAGAAAAATCAAACTACTAGAAGAACAGTTCAAACGATTCCTACATCTGTTTCTACTTGTGAAAAGGAAAGTTCTACTTGTTCTAATCATGATACAAAACCAACTTATAATGAATTATCTACTGAATATAAACTTGTTCAAAATGATTTTGATGAACTTGCTGAAAAATATTTTGCTTTAAAAAGGAAGAATACAACACTTGAACAGCAAGTAGAAAATCTTTCGGTTCTCGAAAATCTCATATGTGATGAATGTCTTATTCGAAAAAGAAAAATGAATATCTTACAAAGACTCTTGAAAAATTCACTAGAGGAAGTGAAATGCTTGAAATAATTTTGAAACAAGAAAGATTCACAAATGACAAATCAGAATTGGTTACAAACCCGATTGTGACAAAAAGAAAGGCAAAAGAAACATGGACAAAGATCTTACATGAATTACTTTCAAAAATCTGTCCATACTTCAAATCCTTTTGCACATTGCAACTATTGTAATAGAAAAGGTCATACCACTTCTTCATGTTTTCATAGAAAGGATAGAAAAATTAAACCCGTAGGAAACTACCAATGGGTGCCTAAGGGATCCTATATGATTCCTAAGACACAAACTAACCCAAAAGGACCCAAAGAATATTGGGTACCTAAAAGATGATGTCTCCTTTTATGCAGATTTGTCTTAGAGCATCAAATCCCAATAAGTGGTACATTGACAGTGGATGCTCAAGACACATGACTGGAGACCAATCCAAGTTTGCTTCAATCAAACATAAGGAAGGTGGCAAGGTAACATTTGGTGGAAATGAGTCCGGAAGAATTGCTGGCATTGGCAAAATTGGAAACAACAATGGACCTCAAATCAAAGATGTTTATCTTGTGGATGGATTATGTCACAACCTCCTCAGTGTGAGTCAAAGCACAGACAAAGGAAACCTAGTCATCTTTGATTCAGAAGAATGTTTGATTGTAAGTAAGGATGCTCTCTCCTTAGATAGTATTAAACCCAAAGCATTATTTAGAGCTCCAAGAGAAGGTAATTGCTACACTCTTAATTTGTCTAAAAACAATTCTGACTCTGAAAAATGCTTTGTTGGTAACTTAGATGAAGGTTGGTTATGGCATAAACGTTTAGGACATGTTAATATGATTCAACTTGATAAACTACAGAAAAAGGAATTGGTTATTGGTTTACCAAAACTTTCTTTTAAGAATGATATGATCTGTGATGCATGCCAAAAAGGTAAACAAACCAAATCTTCTTTCAAATCAAAAACTGAAATATCAACTAATAGACCTCTCCAATTACTCCATATGGATTTAGTTGGACCAGCTAGAGTAAAAAGCCTTGGTGGCAATCTTTATACATTGGTTATAGTAGATGATTTCTCAAGGTTTACATGGGTCATTCTTTTATCATCAAAAGACAAAACATTTGATCAATTTATTGTGTTTGCCAAGAAGGTCCAAAACGAGAAAGGATTCTCTATTGCAGGTATTCGTACAGATCATGGTGGAGAATTTGAGAATCATGCCTTTGGAGAATTCTGTGATAATATGGGAATCAATCATAACTTCTCAGCTCCAAGAACCCCACAGCAAAATGGAGTTGTTGAAAGAAAGAATAGAGTGCTTACTGAAATGGCAAGGTCAATGCTAAATGAGAACCAAACATCTCAAGTGTTTTGGGTTGATGCTATGAGCACTGCTTGTTACATATCAAACAAGGCATATCTCCGGAAGAAATTGAACAAAACTCCCTATGAGCTCTACAAAGGAAGAAAACCCAACTTAGCTCACTTACACATCTTTGGATGTAAATGCTTCATCCACAATAATGGTAAGGACAGCTTGGGAAAATTTGATTCCAAAGCTGATGAAGGTATATTCTTGGGTTATTCAAGTAGAAGTAAAGCATATAGAGTGTATAATACCCGAAATCACACTGTTGAAGAATCTATGCATGTTGTTTTCTGTGAAACCAAAACTAACCAGTCCTTGGATGATGATGATGATTTTCCTATAACAAACCAAACTTCTATTTCAACAAATACTGAAAATGCTTTGCAAAAAGATTCTGAAACCGAAAAACATTGTGAAAATGCTTGTGAAAACAAGTGTTCAAACTCAACCAAAATCATGGAGATACAGTAGGAGTCATCCTCTGGATCAAGTGATAGGTGATGCAAATCAAGGAGTAAGAACCAGAAAAAGCACTTTAAATGAAGTTACTTTTTCAGCTTTCATTTCTAAAATTGAACCCTCTAAAATTGATGAAGCCCTTTCAGACAATGATTGGGTTATAGCAATGCAAGAGGAGTTACATCAATTTGAAAGAAACCAAGTTTGGGACTTGGTACCCAGACCTAAAGACCATCCGATCATTGGTACTAAATGGGTATTCAAGAATAAATGTGATGAATCCGCCATAATAATTCGTAATAAGGCAAGGCTAGTTGCAAAAGGCTATAATCAAGAAGAAGGAATTGATTATGAAGAAACTTATGCTCCAGTAGCAAGATTGGAAGCTATAAGAGTTCTTTTAGCCTTTGCCTGTGTTAAAGGATTCAAATTTTTTCAAATGGATGTGAAATCCGCTTTTTAAATGTTTTTATACAGGAGGAAGTTTATGTTGAACAACCTCCAGGATTTCAAAATGAACATCATCCAAATCATGTTTATCATCTCAAGAAAGCCTTATATGGTCTTAAGCAAGCCCCTAGAGCTTGGTATGAGAGGTTAAGTACTTTCCTTCTTGATCAAGGATTTGTTAGAGGAAAAGCAGATACAACTCTCTTTATAAAGAAAAATAAACTTGGTGATGTCTTAATAGCTCAAATTTATGTTGATGACATTATTTTTGGTGCTACTAATGATACTATGTGTGAAGAATTTGCCAAGACAATGCAGGGAGAGTTTGAGATGTCCATGATGGGAGAACTCAATTACTTCCTTGGACTTCAAATCAAGCAACGTCATGATGGAATTTTCATTTCCTGCACCAAGTATTTGAAAGATCTATTGAAAAAGTATGGTTTAGCTGACTGTAATGGAGCAGATACACCTATGAGTTCAACTGCAACTCTGGATGCTGATGAAAAGGGGACTGACTTCAACATCACTAAATATAGGGGAATGATTGGATCATTACTCTATCTTACAAAGCAAGCCGCCCGTATATTCAATTTAGTGTTGGAATGTGTGCTAGATTCCAATCTGCACCCATGGAGTCTCATGCTGAACATGTTAAAAGGATTTTTAGATATCTTGCTGATACAAAGACTCTTGGATTGTGGTTTCCCAAAGATCAACCTGAACACAAGGTAGCTTATACTGACTCAGATCATGCAGGCTACAAGACTGACAGAAAAAGCACCAGTGGCCAATGTGAGTTCTTTGGAGGTTCATTAGTATCTTGGTTCAAGAAAGCGCACCACAGTGGCCGTGTCATCCACCTGAAGCCGAGTATGTTGCTGCCTCAAGTTCTTGTGCTCAAGTTCTTTGGCTCAAACAACAATTGTGTGATTTGGGAGTTCATCTCAAAGAAATCCCAATTCTTTGTGACAACACAAGCACAATAAGCTTGGCAAAGAATCCTGTTCAACACACTAGAACCAAGCATATTGATGTTAGACATCACTTCATAAGAGATCATGTTCAAAAGAAAGATGTCAAAGTCATGTTCATCCCAACTCACTTGCAACTTGCTGATATCTTCACCAAACCATTAGCAAAAGAACAATTTGTGTTCATAAGAAGAGAATTGGGAATGGTAAATCCCAATGAGTTGTGAGTAATCTCTACCCAATTGAATGTTAGTTATGTTTTTGATGTTTATTGTGTTACTAACTTAAGCATCGGAGTATGTAGATATGTTTTGTGCAGGATGTGTATTGAAATCTATATTCCAAACCATCGACTGTAAGTAAACTGTCACAAACTCGAGCCTACCAAAGTTAGACTCGAGCTCGAGAGAACCAGAGAGACGCAATTATCTCAGGTCACCAAACTCGAGCCTATTAGTTAACGGACTCGAGTTCTCGGGAGACAGAGAGCAACCCATCTCAGAGAATCTGACAGACTCGAGCCTATTAGTTGAAGGACTCGAGTTCGCGGGAGACAGAGAGCAACCCATCTCAGAGAATCTGACAGACTCGAGCCTATTAGTTGAAGGACTCGAGTTCGAGGGAGACAGAGAGCAACTTAGTTCAAGAACCTGACAGACTCGAGCCTGCAAGTTGCTAGACTCGAGCCTAGCAAGAAACTTCAAGGGTTCACACATACACTCTTGAACTCCAGGTTAGTACCGTTACACATGAAAACGAAAGGAAATCACCAAGAGGGGGGTGAATTGGGGATTTTAAAACTTTTATAATAACTTTGCACCCAAGCTGAAGCTAAACGTAAAGAGATAGGGAAGAAGAGCTTGACACAGAAAGTTTATCCCGGTTCGGTCTAAATTCTTGACCTACGTCCAGTCCCCAGACTCTCCGGGTTTTCTACTATCACTTAACTCGATACACACTCGTACTCAAGGATTATCCTCTCTCTAGGATACACTCCCCTTACAAGTTGTAATCGAAATCTCAATCTCCAAGTCCCTTGACTTGAGATTTTTTACAATGAATGAATAATTTGTATAAAAGCTCCCTCACGAGAGAAGATAATGATAAACACCGAGGCTCTTTGTATATCAAAATACAATACAGTAAAGAAAACCGAATGTATAAGAACTCTTGAGCTTGCTTTTCGTTTCGCTTAATCTTTCATATCTTTCAAAGTTTGTAATCAGCTCCTTATATAGTGGTGAGTTGCTATGTGACCGTTACTTCTCAACTTAGCATGTTCTTCATTTGAAATTCAGTTTGATGAGGATTATAGCCGTTGGGTCCTGAATTTCGGCTGATTAAATTCCTGGACGCGTGGAATCATTCTGCCTTCTGATTCTTCGTGCTAATTCAATGATTCGTTTGATCCAATTTAATACCTGAAACATTCTCAATATAGAGTGGTTAAATATATTTGAATATACTAAATGAATGCAATCAATTCGTATAAACATGGTAAGTTTTGTAGTTTAAAAGAATCAGGATGAAACCAAGAACGATCATATTTGCTTTCGTCTTAAACTCGAGTTCTCCAAGTCGAGCTCGAGTTCGTAAGGCTTTTAGAGTATCTCGGTTTATCTTCGTGAGAGCAAACTCGGAGTTTGATGTAAACTCGGAGTTTGAATTTTGATTCACCATGTGAACTCGAGTTCACGAAGGTAGGCTCGAGTTCGAATGCTCTCTAAGCTTTTTGTCGTTTGAACACCTGGAGTAATATCTCACAAGATAAGCAGCTCGAGTCCATTAGTGATTAGGCTCGAGTTTAACACTATTCATGCCTAAGAGTTTTGGTTACTCGATTAGAGTGGACTGGAGCACGAGTACAAACTCTGGAGTTTGTACACTTGCTTTCTTTCTTCAGATGAAGAGCTCAAGTTCATATTCTTAGGCTCGAGTTCAGCTTAATTTATTCAATGACTTATTGAAGTGAACTGGAGGTTTGAACTTAAACTCTGGAGTTTGAAAAGAAGGAAAACTTGGGAGCTCTGCGCAAGGGAAAACTCGAGCTTGCAATAATGTGCTCGAGTTTACCTATTTTGTAAACTCTTATTCGCTTGTCAAACCATAGAGTAAACTCTACACAAAAGTATTAGGCTTGAGTCCATATACTTGGGCTCGAGTGTTCATTAAATTATAGCCATAGAAACAAGTGAACTGCAGAAAACTCGAGTTTGCTTAGTTAGGCTCTAGTTTTGAGGTGACAGAATGATTTTGACTCTTTTGTCATTTTAAAAACATTCGTACTTGTTTACAATTGTTATTAATCATCAAAACACATAGAGAACTAACAACACAAACTCGAGCCCGCACTTATGAACTCGAGTTTGCGTCGATAAATTTCTTTTAAAAACCCGACTGCTCATCTTCACTGAATATCACCCTCGAGCCTAAACCTAATTTTCTCCCAAAAATCTCTCAATCTCCTCGACGAAAACCAGAAAATCCTCTGATCATCAAGAACCCCAATCCGATCAATCGAAAGTCCCTCGTCCCCCTAGAGCAAAATCGTTTCCCAAACGATTCAAGCACGGAATTGACAAGAAAATTCCTGGAATCCCTTTGACCCATGCTACCCCTATAACCACGCTCAAGATGGACACCCAAAAGAAACCCTCAACCGCCGAAACACCACCTAGAAGGGGCAAAGAGAAGGTCTATAAAACTAGAAAGACCAACACGAATCCTCTTGCAACCGGTCCAGTAGCTCTCAAGCTCAATCATCCTCCCATCATCAACAACACTCTGTTCCTCGTGTATCTAGAGACACCCCACCCTTATTTGAAATTTACAATCACTCTTCTATTCCTAAGGGATTCGTTAGTGAGGCAGTCACTCTCACCGTGAGGATGCCATAAGATTCAAGGATAATTATGAGGCTAAGAGTTTTTGTCCTTCCGTCTATGTCAATTTAGATACCTTAAAAGAGGAATGTAGCCTTGATTCACCCATTGGCTTCGCCAATTTGAACCTCTCATATCCATTAGAGCTTCCTATAGTCCATCTTTTGTCAAAGCCTTTTATTACCGCATGCAAAGTGACAATTTATTGGATGAGGATAGAAATCTAGTTGAGGAAAGGATTACCACAACCATTAGAGGCAAACAGATTACCATCATCGCCGCATACCTTAATGCCCTCCTCCAAATCCAAAATCCCCTCCCGTTGCATCCCCAAACTATACCGATAGGTAGATATACTCACTCCTCAAACCCGTTGAGCCCTGTCCCCGATGGTTTAGAGATACTAAATTTCCTCCAAGATCAATGCCCCCTAGGCAAAGAGCTGCTCGGTACATATACACTAGAAATCTCGTCCAAAAAGGAGGTAACTTCACCCATTTTGCAAAGAAGGACTTTCCTATCTTTGCCTCTATCATAGATCAAGTTCCTCACAATATAGAGATTGGATCTTCAAAGAGATGTTCAAATTTCATTTTCATGGAAGGAAAACATCTCAAATACCCTTTGCTAGTCTTATCTCGCAATCATGTTCCATGAAAGAGTATGGTACCTACTTGCCGATGAGAAACCCGAAAAACCAAAGAAAGTTTGGTCAACATATCCCGAACCTTATGAGGATAAGTTTTGATCAAGGTAGTAATCACTCCGTAACTCAATCAAGACCTCGCTAGATCAGAGCCAATCAGTCTAGAGTTCAAGAGGCTCAGAGTGCACCACCTCCACCACAATCATTCCCTTATGATTTGGATGAAAGAATCAAAACTTACATTGCCCAAGTTATTTCTGATATCTTTTCCAAGATGGAATCAGGATTCACGCAAGTGAAGAAAGGATATGAGGAGTTGACTGATGCCCAAGAAGATCTAATTCTTGAGCATGAAATTATCAAAGACAAAGTTCAAGGCCTCCATGACCAAATAGGGGATCACTCAGATGGACAAAGTCTTACACCATCGCCCCTCTCTTCGCTGGCCCTAGCTCCTCGGACCCTCCACCTACTTCTGCACCCATCCCAATCCAACCAACCACATCCATAGCCCCTGAACCATCTACACATGATCCTGCTCTTCAGCCAACCTCTACCCCATCTGATCCTCCCTTGTTTGCTGATGACAAAGGGGGAGAAGAGTTGGAGTAAAGAAGCAGACCATTTCTTAATGTTTCGATCATTTTTTGGTTATATGTATATTTGAAACTCTAAATGTCATTTTGTAATCTATTGGATACTTTAGCTTATGCAATATGACAATATGAATTATGCAATGAACAATGCTTATTTGATTCATGTTTATGTCTCGTCGCTAGCTCGATCATCGAATCGATCTCTAATGTTAAAATCCAATTCGATGCATTTTCACCGAACATTTATGCTTCATCGATTTCAAATGATCAAACAAATGTTTTTAAAGAAGTTAATTGTTTACAAGTGTTGTCATCATCAAAAAGGGGAGAATGTTAGTTCTCTATGTGTTTTGATGATTAATAACAATTGTAAACAGTATGAATGTTTTAATAAGACAAAAGAGTCAAAAACATTCTCGTCATCGCAAAACTCGAGCCTAACTAGGCAAGCTTGAGTTTGCTGCAAACAGAGCACATCAAAGCTATTTCAAAGATGACAAACTCGAGTCTGAATAAATAAACTCGAGCCAAAACTCCCATGGTATAATAATAAAAAGTTTACAAATAAGTAAACTCGAGCCTGTATAGACAAGCTCGAGTTTGCCTCTGGCGGGAACATTTTCCAATTGAAAACCATCTCTTTAAACTTCGTAGTTTATATTTTTGTGTAGAGTTTGCTTATTCCTATGGTCAGAATTGATGAACACTCGAGCCCAAATATATGGACTCGAGCCTAATACTTTTGTAGAGTTTACTCTATGGTTTGACAAACGACCAGTAAACTCGAGCTCGTTATTACAAGCTCGAGTTTTCCCCGCAGAGCTCCCAAGGTTTCCTTCATTCACAAACTCAGAGTTTAAGTTCAAACCTCCAGTTCACTCCGATAAGCCCTGAAATAAATAAAGTCGAACTCGAGCCTGAGATTATGAACTCGAGCCCTTCATTGAAAGAGAGTAAAGCAAATACACAAACTCCAGAGTTCCTATTTGAGCTCCATCCCACTCTTTCGAATGACCAAATCTCTTAGGCATGAATAGTGTTAAACTCGAGCCTAAACACTAATGGACTCGAGCCTCGCCTGGTTTGTGAAATATTATCTCGGTGCTCGCACGATAAAAAGCTCACTGATGATTCGAACTCGAGCCTACCTTTGTGAACTCGAGTTTACATGTTGAGACAACTTACAAACTCCAGAGTTTACATCAAAACTCCAAAGTTTGCTCCTCACAGAAGATAAACCAGATACTCAAAGTTCCTTACGAACTCGAGCCTGACTTGGCGAACTCGAGTTTAAAGTGACAACAAATATGATCGTTACTGGTTTCATCCTGATTAGTTTGAACTACAAACTTACCAATTTTATGCGAGTTAATTACATTCATTTAGAGAATTCATATGTATATTTAACCACTCTAAATTCAGAATGTTTCGTGTATTAATTGGATCAAACAAGGCATTGAATATACGCAACGAATCGAAAAGATTTCACGCGTTCGGAATTCAATCACCAAATTCGAACCCAACGGCTATAATCATCATCAAGCTGAATTTCAATTGAAGAACATACCGAATTGAGAAGTAACGGTCACATAGCAATTCACCACTATATAAGGAGCAGATTACAAACTTCTAAGACACGACAAATTAAGCGAAACGAAAAGCAAGCTCAAGAGTTACATATACATTCAGCTTTCTTTTCGTATTGTATTTGATATACAAAGAGCCTCGATTTATCAATATCTTCTCTCGTGAGAGAGCCGTTATACAAACTATTCATCCATTGTAATAATCTCAAGTCAAGGGACTTGGAGATTGGGATTTGATTACAACTTGTAAGGGGAGTGTATCCTAGAGAGGATAATCCTTGAGTACAGAGTGTGTATCGATTTGAGTGATAGTAGAAAAACCCAGAGAACTGGGACCTGGACGTAGGTCAAGAGTTTGGACCGAACCAGGATAAACTTTCTGTGTCAAGCTATTCTTCCCAATCTTTTTACGTTCAGCTTCAGCTTAGGTGCAAAGTTATTTTAAAAGGTTTTAAAATCCCCAATTCACCCCCCTCTTGGTGATTTCCTTCTGTTTTCAAATCCAGGTGGATGATGTTTTGGTTGACTTCCCTTGAGATAAATCTGTTGGAGAAGAATGTTTCCATAGAGGGAAGGATGACATTTAATCCCTTGCAAAATTCAGAGAATGATTTTCCAAAAGGGTGCAAAGTTTTTTGGACTTGCAATAAATGCGCTAATGTCACCTTTTGCTTTAAGCTAAATCCTCATCCTAATACATTTAAATCATCTGAAACTGACTAATAAACTGATTAAATATAGTTAAGAAGAGTAATGAGTGATAATAAGAAGTATTAAGATCAAGCATGAAGATTTCGCAAATTCGAATAATTTGATTTCCAAATAGGGCGACACAAACTCTAGTTTGTTCAAGCAAACTGGAGTTTGCATCTCTTCTTCAGGAATCAAACTCGAGTTTGCTTCTTCCTGAGAAGAATGTCGTGATTTGAGCTTTGAAGAGCATTTTGAGAATATGAGCAAACTCAAGTTAATAAGTGACAAACTCGAGTTTGGAACTTTTGAAGTGAAAACAAGTTTAAGTCCACAAAGCTCAAAATTGGAGTTTCTAAAAGCAAACTAGAGTTTTCAAAATCACAAAATAGTTAGGAGCTCTTTGTTTGGCACAAACTCGAGTAAGTTAGATCAAACTCAAGTTTCCTTAAGAGCTAAAAGTCTTTGAAAACTTTTTGCCAAGTACAAACTTGAGTTTACTATGCTAAACTCGAGTTTTCTCAAAACATGGAAAACTTTGAAAAGTTCTTGGCCAAGTGCAAACTCGAGTTTGGCATATCAAACTTGAGTTTGTTTAGGATGAAAAGCATTAAGACTCTCACCAAGTACAAACTTGAGTTTGAAAAACTTAACTAGAGTTTGGTCAAGTTCTCAAATCCTTAAAAGCTCTCGTATAACACAAACTTGAGTTTACACATACAAACTCGAGCTTGTCTTAAATTGAAAAACTTTGAGTGCTCTCTCGTATGATACAAACTTGAGTTTGCAATTAATCAACTCGAGTTTGCCGAAGTTTAGAAAACTTGAGCAACTCTCTGTCAAGCCCAAACTCGAGATTGCAACTATAAATTTGAGTTTGCCTTTGACAGTAAGTTTTTCAACTTACAAAGACAAACTTCAATTTGCATTTACAATTTCCAGTTATCATAAAAAACACATAGAGAACTAACAAGTTAACATCTATATTTTGTCACACATCCAATTACCATAGTATGTATGTGGCTATATTAATGCTAGTTGCGCTAGTTTTTCTGGGGGCTTCTGAGACTAAGAGGAAAGTGCATCTTTTGAGAAGAGATACCTTATTTCATCTTGTTGAAAAGGAAGGATTGGGCTTCAGACATACCAGGGTTATCAATCAAGCCTTATTAACTAGACAGATTTGGGGAATCATATCTTTTGAGTTGCTTTCATTGTTGGCATCTTATTTGAGGATTGAATATATAGATATCTAAGAACCATCAATTATAAAGAATCCATATAACTCCTAATGGGTATGGAAAGATAATGCGGGTATCATCTTTGGAAAATTAAAATGGAGAGTTGGAAATGGTTCCCTAATTCCAATCAATCACCGGCTTTGGTGGTCCATGCAGTGGGATCAAGCTTCTTTCTTGAACATTATATTCAACAAGTGGCTAATCTATTATTACATGTTCATTTTTTCTTGGAATTCTAATATTTGGAATACTCAGTTGGTTTGAAGATTATACTCACTCACTATTGCTCAGACTATCTTGAGCACTCTCATCTCCTTTTTTAGGTTTCTTGATGATCACTTTTGGCGGTTTTTGTGGAAGCTGCATTTACCATACAAACAACTTCTTTTCATTTGGAAGTTATTTCATAATGTTCTGCTATCAAGTAACATACTACCCATATATCTCCTCCAAACTCAAACCCAATGTTTGTTTTGCTGTGAAATGGAGGAGACTCTAAATAATCTCTTTGTAGTTTGTCCATTAACTTGAAGCATGTGGTATGGTTATTTTAGTATCAAGATTCCTACTTCTAGCTTTCTATATTTCAAGGATTGGCTTCAAGATACTTTTCTCAATCTTCATAAGGATGGTTTAATGCACTTGGTCTATGATATGGTATGTCTCTTACATACTTTATGGAAGAAAAGCAATCAAGCATTTGCATCATGGTAAAAGAGTGTCCCTTAGCGATAGTTAGAGATATTAAGAAATCTATTAAACCTTCAAGATTTAGCTTTCTCCTAACATTTAAACTAAGAAAAGGCTATCAGATTGAATCTTCCTGTTGGTTCTCGATTATATTTATACAATAAAGGTTGGGACAATATTCAACACACGTACAAGAAAGGGGGAAAACATTTTTGTCATGGTTCTATCTATTAGAATGGTTCTCCCATCAAAGAACTTCTATGGCAATATGAAACTACATTAGGAACTACTTTTCTCTCCAAGTGCTTCCATATTGCAATCTCCTAGACCCACAACATAGGACTTCAGCTTTAACTACTCATTATGTGGATACATGTTTTATCAAGTCTCATTCTAATTCTTCATCAAACATCAACATTATTTGGCAGGAAATATTGTCTTTGCTCTTTCATTTTTCTAGTCTTAATATTAAAATCATTCCAAAGTCTATTTTATAATTACTCAAGTTCTCACTTTAGCAGCTTAACTTTTTCTAAATTGTAAACTTTGGTAGCTTTAATAACCCTTGAGGAGTCGAGTTCTTCAAACGAGGAGAAATAATGAGATATGAGATATAGTTTAATTAGGGTTTACTTTGAATATATAGGGTTATCCATTAAGATTATCAAATAATGATATTTATCTATTAGATTAGGATGTATTAGTGTATTGCGCATTATCTCAATAAAATAGGATATCTAGGTTGTCATAATTATCTTTGTTATCTTTATCTTAGGATTAGGATTTGATTTATATTTTAATTTGAATTATTATTATTTTATTATCTTTATGGCTCTATAAATAGAGTTAGGGTTCCTAGTTATATTCAAACTTGACTTGATTATTGAATAAGAACTCCTATTTTTCTTCTCCTCTACTCCCTTTCTCTCTCATTCTCTACTCTTTATCTCTCTTGCCTTCTTTCCCTTCTCCTTCCCCCTTTTCCCTTCTTGTTTCGCATTAGGATTATTCTAATTAATTTTGATTTATCATTCTTATCAACTTGATCTGACTTACATAATCCACAATCATTTGTTCAAATTAATTTAATTATTTTTTATTTCACTCTATTAGTAACCTTCAATCATCAAAGTCAGAGATCAAATCAAGGCACCAAGCAATGTCAATACAAGAGTTGTTAGCAGAGTTATTAGAACCGGTTTCGGTACTTAGTGTTATGATGAGATTTGCGTTGTCTAAATACCAAGAAAAAAAATGAACTGAACATTGAACCGATTGAAGTAGTGGTTCAAGGGTTAATAAGTCAAGCTAGGGTCAACTTGGGGTCAAACATGTCATATTAAAATCATAGAATTTAATTCAAAATACTAAAATTTATTTATTTAATTAGCCATTTTATATGTAGGGTTAAAAGGCTAAAATGCCTTCGAAGTTTTCATAGTGGATACTAGGTATCGGGAAGTTTTTGAGGGGGCAACTTTGCCTTATAAGTTTAAGAAATGGGGCAATATTTCCCTTACCTAACAGATACAATACTGAAGTGGCATACCCACGTGATATCTATGTCACCTTGGTTAAAGGGCATTTTTCAAAGGGAAAATATAGGTCATTACTTGAGTATGAGTTAATCACTACTCGAGTATACTATCAGATATAACTCTACGTTGATATGAGAAGTTGAGTACTCAAGTACAAATGTTTTGTAACTTGAGTATAAGCAAAGTTCAGAACAATTCAGACACTGGTACTCGAGCATGATTCTTTGCTTACTTGAGTATGGATATTAGTCTACTCTAGTACATAGATCCTCTGTCAAAGATATTTCCTTTATCAAAGCGTTACTCGAGTATAAGGTAATGGTTACTCGAGTAGGGTACTCGAGTACAGGTAATATGCTACTCGAGTATATATGATTTAGACTCATAATTGCTCTTTGTTTGAAGTATATTCGAGTATGGTTTCACTAGTACTCGAGTATAAATAAAATGATACTCGATCACAGTTGCTAATGTTTTCACTTAGTGTATTGTTTTAGCGAAGAATAGATGATACTCAAGCACTGAGAATTGTGTACTCAAGTATAGGGATTATGTTACTCGAGTATGGTCATCACAGAAGCCTCTAATATGTTTTACTGATATGCTACTCGAATATAAGTAATTAGTTTACTTGAGTATGGTTGACCATTGGGCATCTGTGAAGGATTTTTCATATGGTTACTCGAGTATTCTATAAGGCCTACTCGAGTATGGTTCATCATCTTCAAGAAACCGTCAATGTAACTATATTTGTAGATTAAGATATTTGGGTTATGTTTGATTTCTATTTAATCCTACTTAATCTTAATTATACTATTAGTAATAATATTTTTGAGTGGATTTCAGATCATTAACAAATGTTTAAGTCGTGTTTAATCGAAAAGCAACTTTGTGTGTCAGAAGCATTTAATGTTTGCAGAAACAGAGCATACACACGAAATGAATTTTAGAGTAGACGAAATCATTTTTTTGAGACATACCCACTTCAGCGAAAGTGTCATAGTACCTTTTCTGAGTCAAGTTCTCACCAAGAGTATGTCGATGGCAAGCGAATTAATGAAGCAACATTCAACTATATCTAACGGAAGACGTTTGTGTCTAATAGAAGTTTGAAGAGTCTTAATGGCTACATTCAAAGCTCTTCAATAGTCATTAATGGAAGTTGATATAAAAGCATGAAGCATTCAATTCTGCTACCTACCGAAACTCGGCGCATTCAATTTGAACTTATTGCGTCCTCTTTGCTTCATTCGTTTCATTTAATATATTCAGATATCTTGTACTTTAGTGATTATCTTTATCTACTCTGTGAGAGAGTTCAAACACTTATTTCATTATTTGATTATCTGTTTAATCTCAAGGTTAAGGGACATCGAGTGTGGGTGTACGATTACAACTTGTAAGGGGAAGTGAATCCCAGTGTGAGATGATTACGTCAAGTACAGAGTGTGTAATTGTATCTGTGATTGTGGGTTAGTGAACATCCTAGGGTGTCTAGGGTTGGGACGTAGGTCAAGAGTTGGACCGAACTAGTATAACTCCTCTACGTTCATTCTTTCTGTCTTTGTCTTTGTTTTACTATTCTTCGGGCAAATCGCAAAAAGAATTTGAAATCTCATATTCACCCCCTCTAGGTGATGTTCCACTTTCAAAGAACCGTTAAATCAAAACTAAATATATGAGCAAAGAAACTCATAAACCATATGTTTAAAATCAAAACCAAAACCAAAACCAAAAATCCTAAAGTCCAAAAAGAACAAATGAAAATTTTGGGTTCAGGAAACTAGAAGATGTAACAGAAGAAAATAGAGAAGACCAAAGAAGGGAAGGCCATTCACTAAAAACTCTTCACAAATTTGTTTTGTGAAGCATGCCCACATCTATCAAAAACAGGACAAAAGATATGGGCATGCTTAGTATAAAACAAATTTGTGAAGGGTTTCCTGGTTGGTGGCTTTTTACTCTTCTATGTTTTATGTTTTATTCCGTTGTAGCTTCTAGTTTCTTGAACCTAAAATTTCCATTTTCTTTTTATAGATTTTAGGATTTTTGTTTTGTTTTGTTCTTGATTTTGAGTTTTTTGTAGGATTCTTTGGTCAAATGTGTGTGTGTGTGTTTTAGGTTCTTTATTTTGTTGATTTTTAAATTTATTTGATTGTTTGCTACTTGATGGCAGAATCTCATATATGAAAATATCAACAACAAAATATATAACTTAAGGGGCATTATTTCCTCTAAAAAAAATGCTCACTGTCTACAGCTCTTCTATGAAAACGTTTGGGGCAAAAATGCCTTTTAACCCATAAAAAAGATAAAGCAGATGCCACGTGGGCATAATCAGTCAACTAACGGTTGACTGTTTACATCTGTTAGGTCAGGGTAATACTGCCTCGCTTTTGAAACTTTCGGGGCAAAATTTCTTCCTTGAAACTTATTGGTCCAATGCCCATCCATACAAAATTTCAAGGAATTTTAGCCCTTTAACCCTTATATTTATGAAAATTAATTGAGTAAATCTTGAATATTATTGCATTTTAGGCACATTTTTCTAGCATAATTAAATTGTAATGATGAAAAATAATTGGGTTTAAATGAATTAAATTTATTTTATTTCCTCTTTAGTAAATTTGAGTAATTAGGAATTAGGGAATTATTATTATTAATATTATTGTTATTATTACTACTACTACTACTATGTTTTTTTTTTAAAAAAAAAAATTAATGAAGGCCAAAACCCATGAGACTCAATCAAAACCCTAATCACTTTCTCTCTTTCTATGACATTACTCTTCTATAGCCGCATGAGAGCATTCACACCTCTTTCTGCACAAATCTCCATCTACCAATTGATCGCAAAAGAAGGGCAACCTCATGTCAATCTCTAACTCATCTTTGCCTTCTTCCTCCTTAGATATGATGAACTAATCTCCAGTTGTCATCAACCTCATCTCCATCCCACCATCATTAGATCTTGCAACCACTACCTTTACCAACTAGCTGTCAATGTTGATCTCAATTTCCATCTCTCTTTCCTTATGTTATCATCAATCTCTTATTCTTCCATAGTGGCCTAGATCTTACAAAAGTCTTTTTCTTTTAAAAAAACAAAAAAACTATGAAAATCGCAAAAAAAATAAAAATATGGTGTCAAGCTAGCGCTAGATTTGCAAACAGATTATTTTGTAGCGATTATGATTAATAAACCACCACAAATGTGGCACTAATTAGGTGCGTTGTGGCGCAAAAGTTGTGGCGATTATTTTTGTGGCGTTTAAAGGTAAAACCGCTATAGAATGCAAAGAGTCTGAATTTTTGTAACAGTTTTACGTTAAAATCACTACAAAATGCAGAGTACACATTTGTCATGGTTCTGTCGTAAAACAATGAAAAAATGCAACAAATTTGTGCATATATAAAAATTCGGTGACTTAAATCATTTTGTGAAGAATTTGTAGCATGATGCCAAACATTGGTTTCAAAGTAGCTACCTCCCTGCCATGAAAAAATGCAAATGTCATGTTCTTGGTATCATGTTACCTAGCACCACATTTGTATTTTTTCATTGAAGATTGGCAAATACTTTCAAACTAATGTTTAGCTTCATGCTGCAAGTTCTTCATTAATTGTGAAAGGTTGTAGTGATTATAGTAAAAACCGCTACAGAACATAAAGAGTCTTGCACATTTGTAGTGGTTATCACTAGGAACCGCTGCAGAATGCAAAGATTCTTGCACATTTGTAACGATTAGTACCAATAACCACTACACAATACAAATAGTTGGCAAAGTTGTGGCGGTTTCTTGAAAAAACCATTACACATCAAAAGCCTATAAAAGCAAGATGATAAGTCCTAGTTCAACCATATAATTCCTATGTGTCACGACTGTTTTGCATGGTAATTTTGAGCTTTAATGTGCTTGATTTTGATGAAATATGTTAGAATTCATGCACATTCGGAAATAAGGGATAGATGAAATAAGTTGTTGCATTCTAGCTACTATGCCACACTTAGGCAGAAGAAAAGGGTGCATTTTAATACAATCTGAAATCACATGATGGTGCTAACATGATGCTACATGGTGATGCTACTCTGAACTAGCATCACAATGCTACCCCACTGCTATAGCATCATAAGTAATGACCTGTTATATACTGTGTTACACTGATGTTTTCTCGAGAATATTTCAAGAAATAAATATAGGCAATTGAGCCGAAAATTTAGATGGAGGTTGACTTGATAGAGACGAAAATAGAGAACATGAAAAATCAAAAGGAAGATCTACAGAATCCCGCGGAATTAAAGAAAGAATCAATTAACCAAATCTGGGAATCAGGCCTAATATAATTGGAAAGCCTAGCTCATTGGACGTACGACATGAATGACCTGATTATAAAGAGAAAAGACTGCTAGACCTAAAAGGAGTCGAGAATCAAGAGCGAAAAAATAGCATGACATGACTCAATTTGAGAGATTAGGATTCATTGAGAGAGCGGTAGAAAGACTAATTCATAATAGAAGTTAGGTGAAGCTTAAGAAGACATAGAAGCGTTGCATGACAAATGTGCCCTACACCGTTGAACAATGTAGTGACCTTCTTTATTTTAACTTTTCTTTATTATTTTCCATGGATCAATTTTTGTTGTTTCGATTGTGTTTCCCTCATCAGCCATGACCTAAATTCCATTGGTTGAGCGAGGATGGATTATTAAGTTGTAGTATGAATGTTGGTTGATTTCCTTAATGGCAAGTAAACCAGTCGAACAAGTAATAAAGAGTAACTAAAATATCGCCCCACAGAGACTGAGATACCGATGATGATGCAGCTTCACACAAATAGTTGTGTACAAAATTAGAAGAAAAGTATGATTGGTTTGGGATTTTTGGTGTTATAGCTAATAATAAAGAAAACAAGCAAATGATCATAGTCGTAAGAAGATATCAGTTAAAAGATGGGATGAGCATCAGATTTCATCCCAAGTATATCAATCCCCCAGTTTTGTTTGACTCATTGCTATAGCAATTATATTGTACAGCTTCCGCAATGCTACAACATAGCTGCCTTTCACAATGTTATTCAGTTAACCCACCACTATATTCTACAGAAGCTTCTGCGTCCTGTACATACAACCTTAACTATACTTCTCCCATATGCCTATGGCAAGGTGTTAAGGTTATGAGTGGTAGACCCATGCCTAAAGCCTACAATGATAGGTCAAGCCTTGCACCAACTTGCCTAGCAAATACTGTTGGAAATTATGCCCTAGGGCAAATCATTGTACTTTAAACTCTTATGTTATTTCTCCATTTAGTTATCATTTCATTTTCATGTTTATAATGATAACTATATCCTTGGATGTATCTTATAGATTATCCTAAATGTCCCTGGTCGGTCATCTATGCGGGAGCGAAGATGAAATAAGACCAGTGTGACTTTGATGACGAATGAAAATACAAATCAAAGTCATAGGCACTTGTAAGAGTACAAGGTGTTGGACCGACCCACTATGAGAAAGCTGCATGGATTAAGTCATAAGCTTATCTCATGTATAACCGCGTCACAACGCCCTATGACCTGAGATAATCATGGATTCCTACATGAGAGTCGCTGATCTTTGACCTAGTCAAAAGTCACCTTTGATCGGGTGATAATAAAGGCTTTGATCGGGATCAGTGGTTTTCATGCAGAGGAATGTGAACGGTCAAGATGGAATGTGTCCCTCACATTTTTAAAGAGATAATACTAGGCCCATCGATAAGTGAGTATGAGAAATGTATGGTCATACTACGATGGAAAGGAGTTTCCATTTCAATTATTAAACTACTCAAGAATCGAGAAAGTAATGGTCACGAACAAGGGGTTGACATTATCCATGCCTCATCCTTGACCAAATTATTGCCTGACAAAAGGGACATGACATGGTTGTATGATAGGTTGTGTCGTATCAATGATCCTCATATGAATTGGGTAGTCGCAATGTCTTGCTAGAGGCCGCTTGCGACTTGTGGGCTGGTACAGTATTGGCCCGCTGCCAATCTCATGTGGGCCTGCAGGGTCGCACACAAGAATAGCCCAGCACGAGCAATAGTGTCCATATTCATTGAATCTTAGATATGTCTAAGATTTAGTGAATACATCATTTAATCTAGGATGTGTGTGTGTGTGTATTAAATTCAAAATTAATAATAATATTATTTATATAGATAATAAGATTATTATATAGTATTTAATTTATTTGATAAATTAAATAACTAAAATAAATAGAGATATCATATATCTTATTTAATTTAAATTGAGATATAGTATCTCAGATTTAATTAAATAGACAGATATCATATCTCATATTCAATTTTCGAATAGAGATATCATATATCGATTTAATTTAAATTGAGATATAGTATCTCAGATTTAATTAAATAGACAGATATCATATCTCAGATTTTAGGCAGGCTTTTGATTTGGATTAATTGAATAGATTAGATTAGATCTGTTGGACAGATTTAATTAATATCAAAATTTGAATTTCAAGATTAATTTAGATTAATCTTGAATATTTTAATACGGCCCAATTAGGGTGTTAGAAACTCTATAAAAGATATTGATTTAGTCATTTTAAAAAAACGAACCAACAAGCCGTGAAAGAAATCCTAGAGAGAAAAACGTGAGACACAAAGTAAGAAGGCGCTAGCACGTGCCGTACGTGTTGGAGAGTTGTTCGGTGTGGATACCGGTAGAGGGAGTGGATTCGTAGAGTCGGCTCCTAGAGATTGATCGAGCAAGAAGGTGTTAGCCCACGAGTTTGCAAAGGACGCATACAAGTTCGTATAGGTACGGTTTTCCTAACAAACCCGATTTAAACGCCGTTGATAGATCCTCTTCGGGATTTGTAAAATTTTAATGGTTGAAATCCTTCTGCTGCGTGTACGGATCCCTACAGCCTATCAAATGTCTAACCCCGACTCCCTTCCAGTAAGCCGAGGCCACTGATCTAGCCCTTAACTTCCGCTAACCGACAAGAGATTAAAGTACTGATAAACAAACTGAATATATTAAATTAAGAACTAGCAAACTAGGTTCTTTCTACCATAGAAATCCATCCTTACTCAGCCACAGAAAATTTAGTTCATGACTGATGAAGGAATCATGGAACAAATCACAGCAAAACAGCCCATGACAAAAGGTAAACTAAAAATCAAAGAAATAAACATAAAGTTCGTCAGAGGGTTTGACGGCGTGGGAGAAGCCTGTCACTTGAAAACTCCACGTCTTCTTGTCTTCGTCTCACTGTATGGAAGGATGATGGGTTCTTCTAGAGTTCTTGTGCTTTATACTTCTCTCATTCTTCTTTCGAGCCTAGCTAGCCGAATAGAAATTTCTTTTTGACTCTCAATGACTCGATGTCTTTAGGGTTGGCCGTCTTTTCCTTTTATAGTCCGGCTTACTTATGGCGTAAGTTCAATGAGCTGGGCCTTTCCAAATCTGTCAGGCCCAACTTTCTAAATTCGGTAGATTGATTCTGCTGATCTTGCAAGATTCTCCAAATCTCAATCTTTGATCATTCGCATCTTCTAAGCCAATCCGTTAGCAATTTAACCATGAACTAACGTCTGTCCATTGACCTGTACTTATTTCCTTAAACAGCCTCGAGGAAAAGTCAGAACATTTTGCGCATAACATTGCTTCACTTACATTGCTATAGCATATGGGTTGCATTGTATTGCAACTTGATATGGAAGACCTGATGCTATAGCAGTGTATCGGCTGTGCCATGTGCACTAACAATTAACCCTTAGACTTTCCTTCTTTTATGCACATGAATTGGATACTACTTTTATCACGAATTATAAGATCTATCCTATATTTCTATATATGCGTGAATTATGACATAGTTGCTCAAGTTAAATGCTTTTAAGCTCATATTTGTTGGTTCTGATTAGTTTTGATGATGTCTTATATAGATGCCATTAAGAGCAAAAAGATTGTATACTATACTTATCTTCTACATTGACTAACTACGATATATTTGATGTAGATTAGTCCAAGATTAATTATAGAGATTAATCAAGAAATGAGAATAAAGAAAGAAGAACTTGCTCCATGTGAAGAGATTAATGATGTGAAGTTTAATGAAGGAGATTAATCAAGATGAGATTTGGAAGAATGAAGAACTTGCTGAATACCATGAGAATATCAATATTCAAGTTTCTGTGATCAAATAGAAGTTGGAACGGCTCAATTCGGAGTTAAAACAAGCAAGTTCAAGCTTCGGATGAATACTAGGTTGTTTTGGGGCTTTAATGCAATTTCAGGATTTTTTCTCACCTAAACAGTGCCTTGCTCAAGCATAAATATTTCCATGCTCGAGCAACATCGTTTCCAGCCCATTTCTCGTCCCAACAGTGCCTTGCTTGAGCAAAAACGAAGGCTTGCTCGAGCATGCTGCTCGAGTAGACAAAATCTTGTGCTCGAGCAAGGTTGTCCATCAGCTTCCTCTGTTCAGCTCTGTTTCAGGCGACCTTCAGTAATTTGATGATATCTTCTAAACCAGAGATTGGATTGAGATGAAACCAATTTTGTTGGAAACTAGACTTCCAACCGATCCTAGTCGCATAAGATTCAAGTCCAAATGAGGTCAAATTAGAGAGATATGAGTTGTTGAAGATGACAGTGACATCACCGTCACAGTCCAGACCAAGCTTCGGTAATATGAGTATATCTCACCAACTACAAATCCAATGGAGCTGAAATCTGTGCCATTTCAAATAAGACTCAAAGGTCTTTCCATAAATACATTAACCAATCAAAATGGAGTTCGGACCAGGGAGTTATGATCCTTGAAAGTGGACGGTCAGTTCAGAATGTTGCAAAAAACGTTGGTCAAGAACACCTCCAATCATCTGATGATAATGGACGAAATACAATGAGTTTGGAGCTGATTCTTTTTGCATTGGAAAGAAGACTTGAAGATCTTTATGAACATGGGTGGTTTTCCAAAATTGAAGTGCAAATTGGACAGCCATGCTCGAGCAGAGAATGTGGCATACTCGAGCATCAGCGTAACAAGCAAGAAAATGGAAAATTGGAAGAGGCCTGCTCGAGTAGAGAAAATAGCTTGCTCGAGCACCATGCTCGAGCAGAAGAAAAATATCACTCGAGCAACAGCGTGACCAGCAACATTTTCACTAAGTTGGGAAGTCATGCTCGAGCATAAAGGAAGGCTTGCTCGAGCAACATCAATCTCAATAAAGAAACAGCTGGTTGAAGAGTCTTGCTCGAGTAGAATCAAAGGCTTGCCCGAGCACCTGATTATCATTCAACCACCATTATTACTGATCATATTCAAACTCGTTAAATTCCATCTTTAACCATTCTATTTCAGTAAGTTTCAGGCATCAACGATGGATTGACGAATAAGGATCAAAGCATTGATTTCACGCGTCAAACAGAGGATCAGTCAAGAAGATGAAATCCCTCATTTGGAAACATTTCAAATAGCTATTACTCAGAGCGATTCGCTGCACAAAATAAGTAAAGACAAATGGAATAAAGAATGTTTATGAAGAACGAAGTCAGAAACGACGATTGTGACTAGCAAAGCTTCATCTGTCTAACGGCTATATTTATGAGTCACAACGATTATTCTTCATGCTTCATCAACTATAAAAGCAGAAGCATTCAAGATAGAAAATTAAATAGACACAGACGCGAACACATACAAAGCATTCAAAGCGATTAATCTATATTTTGTATATATCTTCAGATACACTTGAGCTTCAGTGTTTATCATTTATCTACTCTGTGAGAGAGTTTATCATTATTATTACAATTCGTTTAAATCTCAAGATAGTGGTATCTTGAGTGTGGGTGTATCAATTACAACTTGTAAGGGGGAGTGAGTCCGAGAGAGAAAGGACCATCCTTCGTTTACAGAGTGTGTAGTTGTGTCCACGGTTATTTGATTACAACTTGTAAGGGGGAGTGGAGTCTGAGAGTGAGAAGACCATCCTTCGTTTACGAGTGTGTAATCAAGATTGAGATAGTGAAATCCCGAGTATTTCGGGGACTACACGTAGGTCAAGAGTTGGACCGAACCAGTATAATCTCTTGTGTTCATTTCTCTTCTCTCTGTCTTTGTTTTGATTGTTCTTGAGCAATTAGCGAAAGAATTTCATAATCACCTATTCACCCCCCTCTAGGTGATATTCCACCTTCAATATTCACTATGCAAAACAGTCACACATGATAGGAAAAACATAGCATAATTGGCACTCATCAATGAACCCAGATTGCTAGTTTTTAATTTAATAAATTAAGTTTGCTTAATTGTGATTTGAATGTCTTAAATACTAATAGGAGAGAGTAGTGGCCTTAACTTACTGGAAACGAGTTAAGGTTAGACCTTTGTTAAGAAGTGTGTGCTAGTGAGCTCGATCTAAATTGTAAGCTACATGAATGAGTTTACTTCACATAGCCAATGCACCTAGGTTAAACTGGCGTTGTAAGCCTGAAAATCACCAAAGGAATGTGGGAGAAGTAGAGTAAGGGATGTACTTACAGGTTTGCAAAAGATTTTGTATAAATTAGTTGTGAGTTAACTGGATAACATTGCGATAGGTAATTTGTTGTACCATTGCAAGCAAAATGCTGTAGCAATGCGTTTGAAGCAATCTGGGGGATTAATGAGACTTAAGATGAAGTTTGAGTTCTGCTTGTTTTAACTTTGATTTTCTCAAATCGCAGTCTCAACCATTTACTTTATCTTGTTATTAGTAGCAATGTTAAACCAACCATCATAATTGTTACCATCACACAACTTTCAGTCGATTACTAGCTGCATAATTGGTGTCACAATCTCTGTGGGATGATACCTTACTCACTACTCTATTACTTGTTCAACTGGTTCACTTGCCACAAGGGGATTTTGACCAACAGAAGCTCTCGACGCAAATTTTATTCTATGAAGAATTAGCAGCAAAAAGCCAAATATTGGTTTCAAAGTAGCTACTTGCCCTTGAAAATTTGCAAATGGGCAGTGGTTGGTATCATTGTATACGTACCATGTTACCTAGCACCACATTTACATTTTTACAAAGGTGACAATTGTTAGTTCTCTATTGGTTTTGATGATAACGGACAATTGTAAACACAGATGGAAGTTTGTCTTTGTAAGATGAAAAACTTACTGTCAAAGGCAAACTCGAGTTTCAGTTTGGAAACTCGAGTTTGGACTTGACAGAGAAGAGCTCAAGTTTTTACAAAGAAAGGAAAACTCAAGTTTTGATATGAAAACTCGAGTTTTGACCATACAGAGCTTCGAGTTTTTCACGGACAAAGCAAACTCGAGTTTGATTTGACAAACTCGAGTTTTGACAAGACAGAGAGCTATCAAGTTTTTCCAAGTTAGCAAAACTCTAGTTTCCATTTGGAAACTCGAGTTTAGGCTACACAGAGAGTTCTCTAAGTTTCCAAGCATTATTGGAAACTCGAGTTTGGTTTTGGAAACTCGATTTTACATCATACAGAGAACAATGCTCAATTCTATACTTGTGAAAACTCCAGTTTTGATTGAAAACTCCAGTTTTGACTTAACAAGGTTTTTCAATGTTTTCTCATAAATGAGGAAACTCGAGTTTAGTTTTGAAAACTCGCGTTTCGGTCTTACAGAGAAGAACTCAAATTGAGATGAAAAGTTTCCATTTTTCAAAGACTTATGGAAACTCGACTTTCAGTTTGAAAACTCGAGTTTAGGCCAAGCAGAGAGCTTTGCTAAAATTGAACGTTTTGAAAACTCCAGTTTTGTAATGGAAACTCCAGTTTTGATGTTTTGGACTAAAATATGATTTCTCATCAAAAGTCCAAAACTCGAGTTAGTCACTTAATGACTCGAGTTTTACACTATTCACAAAACATGTCCAAATACCAAATCGCAATATTTTTCTCTGGAATGAGAAAACTCGAGTTAAGTTTTGAAAACTCGAGTTTAGGTTTTTGATAAAAGAATGAAAACTCGAGTCTCGGAGAACAAACTCGAGTTTACTTCGCTAAATTTAAATTTCAAGTTAAACGAATTTGCGAAACGTTTGTGTTTGATCCTAATACTTTATATCACCACTCATTACTATTCCTAACTATGTTTAATCAGTTTATTAGTGAGTTTTAGATGATTTAGACAGGATTAAATGGAGAGTTAGCATAAAGCATAAAGGAAAAGTCAGAACATTAAATGCAAAGTGCAGAAAACTTGCATGCTTTTGGACAATCATTCTCCACACGTTTTGAAGGAATTAATGTTTCCTTTCCACATCCAGTAGCTGCTTTTCCAACGGATTAAAAGTCAGGAAGTCAAGCCTGAACCTCTGCACAGCTGGATTAACCAAAGAGTAGAGAGAGAAGAAGACCAAAACCTTCACTAATCCATCACCAATGTTGGCAACGGTCACATTAGGATTTATAACGGTCATTTAATGATCTCTAGCTATAAATAGAGATGCATTCAATTCTTCTTAACAACCAATCCGTGAGAAAACGAAAAATCATTCAAGTTTCAATTATTTTTGAGTTTTCTTATGTAAAGTATCTTTTGATACATTTGTACTTCAGTCATTATATTATCTACTCTTAGAGAGAGTTTCTTGATTGTAAATCATTTATTGTAAAGTATCTCAAGTCAAGGGGACTTGAATATTGGGTTATTGATTACAACTTGTAAGGGGGAGTAAGTTCTAGTGAGAGAATTACTCTTGAGTTGCAGAGTGTGTAATCAATTGTTATAGTGAGAAATCCCAGAGAGTCTGGGGACTGAACGTAGGTCAAGAGGTTAAACCGAACCAGTATAAATGCTTTGTGTCTTGATTCTCTTCTCAATACTCTACTTACCTCTGTTTTACTACACGAAGATAGAGTAATCCGAAAAGTTTTTATAATCCCCAATTCACCCACTCTTGGTGATTAAGCTCCACTTTCAACAACTACTTTTGAACCAATGTTTGGTTTCTTGCTGCTATTCTTCAAACTAACAACAAACTTTATAACGGTTATAAGCGAAACCGCTACGAAATGCAAAGTCTTAACATTTGTAGCAGTTGAAAGACAAAATATCACCAAGAAGGGGGTGAATTGGGGATATAAAATTTTGAGTAAATACCCTTTTTGGTCCCTGACAAAAAACACAGACCCCATTTTGGTCCCTGACAAAAAACCGACCCTTATTCGTCCTTTTTATGGGAGTAAAAAGGACATTTTGGAAATTTGTGAGGGATCAAAATGTCCACCAATCGACCTTATTCGTCCTTTTTATGGACTAAAAATGACCTTTTTTTTGTCAGGGACCAAAATGGGGTCCGTGTTTTTTGTCAAGGACCAGAAATGGTATTTACTCTAATATTTTCTTCAAAAATACTCTAAAATTGGTAAGTTAAAACAAAGTATAACAGAGAGGGATAGAGGAAGAGTGAACACAAGCAATTTATACTAGTTAGGTCTAAATCCTCAACCTACGTCCAGTCCTCAGACTCTCTGGGATTTCACTAACTCAAAAGATTACACACTCTACAACTCTCGGAGTAACTCTCTCACTAGAACTTACTCCCCCTTATAAGTTGTAATCAAAAGTGCCAATACTTTGAGATTCTTACAAAGATTGATAATCAATAGCAAACTCTAAAAGAGCAGATGTATAAATACTTAAGATTTAAATATCCGAAGATATTGACTGTATGAGTAGAAACAGTAAATGCTTATGTTGCTAATTGAATGCGCAGAGTTTTAGTAGGTGAACAATTGAATGCTTCTGGCTTTTATAGTTGATGGCATTAATGACCGTTGAAGAGGAACCAAAGAGCCGTTGAGTGAAATGAATTTATTCGTTGAAGTCGAACGTTGCTCTGTCTCTTCGTATCCTTTTGATGTCAGCCGTTATTCTTCGTTGACATTCTTCATTCAATTTGTCCGTTAAGACTCAGTTGGAGTGTTGAACGAGAATGGCCGGAATACTTTATGATTGCTCAAAAGATCAATTTATGCTTTCGTCTTTTATCTCTGCTAAGCATTTAATGCGTTCTAACACATATTTGCTTTACAGCGATTTGATGTTTAAACCATGTTAAAATCATTTAAAACTCATTAGCAAACTGATTAAACTTTGTTAGGATTAGTAATAATCAATACTATGAAGTACCCAAAGCATAATCAAAAGATTACATATTACGAGAATGATGAATTCAAATACTGTCAAACACGACTCGAGTAATACATACCATAACTCGAGTCAACTTACCTCATTTTCCAATCACAAAAAGATTTTAGAAGAACTTGACTTGAGTAATGCCAAACTTAACTCAAGTCACCTAATCTCAAAATTTGTTAGGAGTTCTCTGTAACATGCTTGACTCAAGTTAACTCATATATGACTCGAGTCATATCAGTTATTGAAAAAGCTGCTATCGGGCTTGTCTCTGCAAAAATCTTGAAAACATGTCATGACTCAAGTCATTAAGTGACTGACTTGAGTCATCCCTGAACGATGAGATATTCTTTGAAAAGTTCTAAGTTGAAACACAATCATATGACTCGAGTCACACATGCTTGACTCGAGTCATAAGCCTTTCAAAAATTAGTTTTAGTAAAACTATGACTCGAGTTAAATGTGTCTGACTCAAGTCATCTCGTTCAAGGATAATTGCTTAAGACACAGAGAGGTATGACTCGAGTCATAAAACTCTGACTCGAGTCATATCAACACGAATGACATATTGTTATTGAACCAAGTTAACTTTCAATTTTAAACACATTAGCTTGAATCAATAACAATCCTTTGACTTTCAATTTTCAGTTATCATCAAAACATATAGAGAACTAACAACGATTTACTCACAAAAATCACTTCAGAATGCCAAGAGTCTTCAAATTTGTAGCAGTTTTTGTTAACGCTACAAAGTATCACGTGGGACAAGGTAAACTGCAGTGGTTTTATCATAACCACTACAAATGCTTACAGTTAGTAGTGGTTTTAGTGTAGAACTGCTACAAATGTTCAAGTGTTTATATGCAACAGTGACCCATGCGCATTTCACTCTCACCACGCATATTTCATTCTCACTCGTTGTCTTACAACGTTTAAGTATAGTTTTTATCAACTGTAGCTTCAAGGAGAGGTAAGGGAAAGGGCATGATATAAGGTAGAGTTCCTCGATGAGAGGGTAGTAGTACTAGAGGGCAACACAGGGGTAGAAATGTCCTTGTGCCATCACGACAGGGTACGCAGTCTTAGTAGATGTTCCCACAAGAGGTGGCCTCACATGTACAGGAGGTGATCCTACTACTGTTAGATTTGATTAGTTTTGATGATGTCTTATATAGATGTCATTCTTAAGAGCAAAAAGGTTGCATACTACATTTATCTTCTACTTTGACTAATTCTTATATTTAATGTAGATGCAAAGTTTAATAATGAAGAATGATCAAGAATGGAGACTAAAGAAAGAAGAACTTGCACCATGTGTTCTTATATGTGATAATGGAAGTCTCTATGATCAAACAGAAGTTGGAATGAAGCTTCATCATATTTGAGCTACAGTGGAGTATACATGAATAGTGCTGATACAGAAAGTCGACACATGAAATTCTGGAACAAGGTCAGCATAGGCTCGGCTTTTTGGATATTGAAGAAGGTAGAACCTGCAAAGAATGTTGAGTCCAAGTTGAATGATGGAGAATGATCAAGAAAATAGATTGAAGAAAGAAGTTCTTGCACAATATAATGGGAATATCATAATGTCAAGGAAGCAAGAAGTTATCAAATGATTTTGGGGGATAATCTAGAAGGAGAGAAGAAATTGAAGAATGAAGAACTTGTACAATGTAGTGGAATATCATTATTCAAGTTCTTATATTGATGCTAGAAGTCTCCAAGATCATATGGAAGTTGGAATGGCTCAATTCGGAATTAAAACCAGCAAAAAAATCAGCTCCAGGATGAGAAAACTTGAGTTCAGATCAAAAAACTCGAGTTTCCTACTTCACTACAATGATTTGCTCCTCTGGTATGAGAAAACTTGAGTTTAGGACACAAAACTCGAGTTTGGAACTCAAAACTCGAGTTTGTCATTAAATAACTCGAGTTTGTAATGTCTTTAGCATCTCTGGCGTCTCTGGACAAGGAAAACTTGAGTTTATAAGTAGAAACTTGAGTTTACAAGTAGTCTTCGCAACTCTGTTCAACTCTGTTTCACGTTTCACTCGGGCGACGTCTGGTAATTCAATGTTATCTTCTAAACCAGAGATCGAATTGAGGTGAAACTAGTGGCATATGAAACTAGACTCCCAATGCGTCATTTCGATATAAAATATAAGCCAAAAGAAGTTCAAATGAAGGAGATATGAATTGTAGAATTTGACAGTGATATTCACACCACACAGAAGACCAAGCTTCAATGTTTTGAGTGTATCTCACAAACAAAAAATCCAATGGAGCTGAAATTGGTGGCATATGAAGGTAGACCCAAATGAATTTCCATCAAGACTTGAACCAACCAAAACAGAGTTCATACCAGGGAGATATGGCCTTCGAAAGTTGATAGTTTGTTCAAGATGTTGCAAAGACACTAGTCCAGGACAACTTCTGTTAAATCTACCAATCTACTGAAGTTTGCTATCAAATGAAGAAAACTCGAGTTTTGGAAACAAAACTCAAGTTTATCGGGGATAGAGAGGAAGATATAATTTGGGGAAAACCGAAACTCGAGTCATTAAGTTGGAAACTCGAGTTTCCATCAAATAGAGAGCAACGAACGTTAGAGCATCTTCAAAACTCGAGTTTGTGAGACCAAAACTCGAGTTTCGATCAGACAGAGAGCTTCACATCTTTTTGAACTTATGAAAACTCTAGTTTTGTTTTCAAAACTCTAGTTTTGTTTTCAAAACTCCTGTTTTGACAAGACAGAGAGCTAACAACATTTTGAACTTGAGAAAACTCCAGTTTTGTTTTTAAAACTCCAGTTTTGAGCATTTGGACTTAAACTTGTTTTTTCATCACAAAAGTCCAAAACTCGAGTTTGTCACTTAATGACTCGAGTTTTGCTCCTAGTTCAAAATGTTCTTCAAAGCTCAATCGTGATGTTACCTAAGAAAGAACAAAACTTGAATTTGTGTTTCAAAACTCGAGTTTGCACTTGAGTGAACAGTTACAAACTCCATTTTTCATTTGGAAACTCCAGTTTTCAGCGCTCTGTTTGAAAATCAGTTTTCTCGAATTTGCGAAATCTTCATATATGATCTAGATACTTCATATCATCACTCATTACTATTCTTAACTATGTTTAATCAATTTTTTAGTGAGTTTCAGATGATTAAAACGAATGATTAAAAGCAAATCTCAAAATCTCATATTTGTGTCAGAACATCAAAAGTTGTGCAAAAGTTCTAACGGCTAGTTCCAACTGATCTCCAATGGCTATTATTCACAACGGCCATATTCTCAACTTTCAATGATCTTCATCTATAAGTAGAGACACATTCAAGATGGAGAAAGATGATGGCAAGAGCTTGCACTGTACACACTCGTTCTCAATGCTTACATAGCTCATCTTAGAGAGTGAAATGATTTGTACTTCAGTGTTTATTTATTCACTTCTGAGAGAGAAGATTCATTGTAATCATTTTATCTGAGAGTTACTCAAGATTGGGTAATCTTGAGTGGGAAACATATTGTAACCTTACATCGTGTAAGGGGGAGTATCTCGGTGAGAGATTTAGCTTCACAAGTTCCTGAGTGGACTTGTGGGATTGTAAAGGCTTCTCTTGTGCCCGGATTAAATAAGAGGGTAGTGGATTGAAAATCTCAAGTGGAGCTTGGGGACTGGACATAGGTCAAGGATTGGGCCGAACCAGTATAAATCTCAGTTTGGATATTATCTTCTCTTATCTCTTATATTCCCAGCATATATGTTTGAATGATTGTTTATCACTTTATAAATTATTATTTTCATTCAAACTAGTTTCAGTAAGTTGCGAAAATATTTTTAAAGTTCCAAGTTTTTAATCAGACACCCATTTCACCCCCCCTCTTGGGTGACAACTAGGTCTTACAACTACCTCATGATGAGGATGAGGAGGTTGAGATTAGTTTGGAAGACTTTGAGCAAGGTGGGATGCTTGATTTCAACATTCCCTTACACAATATGGAGTAGTTCTTGGATGGGGAGATCGCCTAGGAGCAAGGAAACCCCCGATCGTCATCATCGCTGTCGACTAGAGTTGACATGCAAGTCGAAGTTAAAGTTAAATATTGTTTTAATACATGTAATATTTAAATTCCATATGGTTTATTAAAAGTGTAGTTGAATGTAATAAAAAATCTTGTGAATTGTGCAGATGAGCAAGGGAACATCACCACGAGGAAGATGGATGTGGCCGATGTGAATGCGATGAATGGGCCACGTGTCATAGTTCCATGGAATGAGCATATGGACCACCCGATTGGGAACAGTGGCCATCTCTTCAACCAAAAATTGACCGAGATGGACGGGAACTGGATGCTGTTTCCTATCCACTTCCAGACTTGGAAGCAAGTTTTGACAAATCCGAAGAAAAAAGCATGGGAAGAAGTTGTTACAATAATTAATTGCATTTAATTATAGTATAGATGTATATAGTTATAATTTAATCCTTTTTAATTAATTAATTAAAATTCAATTGTGATACAGAGGAAGTTTATCGTCCGCAACAACAGGAATAGGATGCGCTGATAAAGAAAGGAGTCGACTAGAAGAACCGGAGGAATCGTCTTTACCACATGGTGAATAAGGATGGGACGATTCCTCTAGAGTAGATGATCGCGAGCCCCTCAGCTGGCGTCTCGCATAATGAATGGGCTAGGTTTGTCCAGTTTAAGAGGAGTCCAGAGGGTCAATTACATTTTTACTTATTTATATATTTCTAAATAATTAGAAGTTTTAAAATTATCATTTAAACATATTTGAATGTTTCGTTTCTTATGTAGGCTCTTACTTAGAGGAACATCAGGATTTGGGAGCAATAGAGTATCCACCACACAGCCAAATCTAAGACTTTTGTTGTCTCTTACTGTAAGCTGGTATTTTTTTATAGTTAAATTATTCTTTAGCTTTAAATTATTAATTGTTTTATTTTAAATACAACTCAGTTCATATTTTTTAGGAGAGGAAAGCTCAGGAGGAGAACCACCAAATGGACTATGGGGGCTTATTAACATACACCCATAGACACGAGATGGGACACCTACCTCTAAGCAAGCAAAGGAAACCATTATAAGTTATACATAAAAAAATATATAATTTATGTATTAAATTTACATTAGATGCATTTGTTTCATTAATGTCTTATAAAATTTGTGTGCTTGGCCCAAATTATCCAGTCCCAAACAAAGCTAACAATCCCAAACCCTGGAGTCATAAGGGTCTTTGGATCCCATTACCCCTTTAAAAGGCGGTCCCAAGTTAAGCACTCTAGATACGTTAAGGTATGGGGATAGACGTCAAGCCTAGCATGGTCTACGACATGAGCACCGCCTCTGAGGCCAGAACCTCTCTAATAGGGACCTCCAGCGTGAGAAGGCTAATGGAGAAGATGGTCCAGGTAATGGTTGAGGAGAAGGCTTAGGAGATGACTTGGTGATCTATGTAGATGTTACTAGGCAGATTTAGGACTAGGTTGGAAGTGGGTATGCTCAGCAGAGGCATAGCTGGGAGTTCATTTCAAGGATGTAAGGTCAGATGTTTCCTGATGTGGAGGTTCACCTGCACCCACCTCCTCCTATGTTCATCGTCGATTCGACTCCTTCGCTGCCTCTTCATGCCGATGACGATGGTGCTGTTACCTCTAGTTGTTGCGTTGATCTTGCCCCCACTGAGAGAGGACTGATGTTAGGATCTAGATAGTTAGTTAAGTTTTATTTCTATTTTGTGACATACATTGTTATTTAAATTGTTTGTTATATTTTAATTATGATATCATCAAACATTTGATAAGGTATCGTAAAAGTTTTTTTTCATACTTGTACTAATTTATTATTATTATTTGATGTTAACTATATTATATGATAATTGTTATTGAAAATAGATAGTAAGTCGTAACATATTTTCCAATTTATTATTTCTTCATTATCTTCAAATTTCTGAAATTAAAGGCAACATATAACATATACAATTTGAATGTTTTGTAGCGGTTTAACTTCTATAACCGTTACAACAATGTAAAAATCAGAAATTCAAAATAATTGATTCCGCTAATTTTGTAGCAGTTTTAAGAGACAAACCGCTACAAAATTTGAAATTTGAAGTTTTAGTTTCTCGCCTGATAACAGTCACATGTTTGTAGTAGTTTCGAGAGTAAAACTGCAACAAACCTAATAAAATTTAAATTTGAAACGATCTTTGTTTTTGTAGCGGATTTTTCCCATTAACCGCTACAAAGTGATCAATGTTGTAGCGGTTAAACAATCACTACAAAGTTTAGTAAAACTTCGTAGTGGTTATGGTAGTGGTTTTTGAACCACTACAAATTGTACAATAGTGCATTTAAGCATCCCAACACATGTCATTAAGAGCACTAAACATTATCTATTCACCTATCTTGTCTCCTAACTTTGTTCAATACATGTGGATAAGTCATGGATCAAGTTGCCACACAATTCTCTAGCATATTTGGCTGGATCGAGCACTTTCTTGGATTTTCTCAAGTTAGCTGTAATAGTAAGATCATGTGTCCGTGTTGTCGATGCAATTTTAAGAAGTGGCATACGTGAGAAGTTGCTAAGAAACTTTTGCTTTTGAAGCCTTTCCTAGAAAATATATGTTTTGGGGAGTTCATGGTCAGAAACCTCATATGAGATATGATGATATTCTTCCTCGAAGTCCACAAGTAGGAGTTCAAGTAGATCAAGATGATCTTGTTAATGATGTTGTTCGTGATGTGTTTGGTTTTCAATATGTCAACTTCACCGCAGAAGTTTAGGGTGCAGACTCTATTTTCTTGAAGAATGATGTAGCTTGTGAATTTTTCAGCCTCATGGATGAGGGAGATTGTCTATTGTATCAAGGTTGTAAAAAATACTCCAAATTATCTTTCTTGATCAAATTGTATCATATCAAGTTCTTGTTTGGGATTACTGATTAGGGAATGTCAATGTTCTTTGGAATTACTACAAGATGACTCCCTGACGTGGACATTCCCACAACCTTCTACAAGAACAAGAAGATTATTAACATATTAGGCGTGAACTATGAAAAAATTGATGCATGCCCTAACGAATGTATGCTTTATTGGGGAGATGATGCTCGCAGGGAGACTTGTATGTGATGTCATACTTTGCAGTTCAAGACAGTTTGGAAGGGGGAAAAGCAGAAGAAGAAATTGGCAAAGGTTCTCAAGTACTTTCCTTTAAAACCTTGCTTACAAAGATTGTTTATGTTGTCTAAGACAGCTAAGCATATGAGGTGGCATGAAATTGACAAGAACGTAGATGGTAAACTAAGATATCCACGAGATGTTGAAGCTTGGAAAGCATTCAACTCAGATTTTCTAGCTTTTGCAACGGACTCTAGAAATGTTCGGATTGCCTTGGCGACCGACGGTTTTAATCCGTTTGGGAATCTTCGCACAAGTTATAGTATTTAGCCAGTTGTCTTGTTTCCCTACAACTTGCCCCTGGATGTGTATGAAACAGAGCTCCTTCATTTTGTTATGACCATTCCAGGCAAAAAGGCACCAAGAAATGACATCGATGTGTATCTCCAACTGCTTATTGCGAAGTTGCTGGACTTGTGGAATGTTAATGTCGAGACGTATGACGCGCAGAGAAGACACTATTCAACTTGCGTGCAGCCTTGATATGGATGATAAGTGACTTTCCTGGCCTGGGAACATTATCCGAGTAGAATGTGTATACCAAGATGGTGTGTTCAGTTTGCAATTTTGACTTTGACTCAGTGTGCCTTCCCCTAATCAAAAGTGGTGTTTTATGGGTCATTGGAGGTTTCTCGATGCAAGCACAAGTTTAGGTTGCAACACAATCGTTTCAATGGACAACAAGAAAAAAGGATGACCTCTTAAGACTTTATCAGCCGCAGATATCTTAAAGCAGCTTCAGGATGTTGAATTCGTGTTTGAAAGAAATGACGAGGCAGCAAGAGCGGGGAGGAAGACTTCCAGGACACTTGCTTCTACGCCTTAGCAATGGTGGAAGATAAGCATCTTCTTCACTCTTCCGTATTAGAAAGATAATTTGCTTCTACAGAGTCTTAATGTCATGTACATTAAAAAAAAGTGTGCCACAATGTGCTATACACAATGCTTAACGAACCAGGCAAGTCAAAAGACCATCTTCAAGTGAGGAAAGATTTACGAGCCATAGGAGTTCGTGAAGACGCGTGGTCAGATGAGCATGATAAATTTCAACCAGCAAAATTCACCCTCACAAAACCGAATAAGTAAATATTCCTTGCAACGTTGAAGCAAATAAAACTTCTTGATGGGTATTCAATCAATATTTCATGATGTATTTACATGCAAGATCGAAAGATTGCTGGGTTGAAGATTCATGACTTACATGTTCTTATGCAACAGCTTACTTCTACTGGCAATCAAACATACGCTGCTTCCCAATGTGTCGATCATTTTGGGAAGCTCAATCAGCTGCAACATAAAATCATTCTTACGTTGTATCATTTGGAGATGATTTTTCCTCTATCCTTTTCACGATGATGGTTCACCTGATAGCATACCTTGTTTATGAAACAAAGCTAGTTGCCCCAGTGCAATACTGATGGATGTATTCAATTGAGAGGTACTCATTTTACAAATGCACATAAGCATTGCTCTTTAAATTTGCTAATTGCACATTTAAGCATCTATGAATATTTTTCCTTCTTTACTATATAGGTTTCTTGGGAAATTGAAATCTTATGTAAGGAATAAGGCATGGCCAGAATGTTGTATGGTTGAAGGCTAATAGGGGATGAGGTCTTTTATTTCTATTCAAGGTAAATACTTCATATCTTTCATTTTTAATTTCTTATTGTTCTTTGATACTAACTATTTTTATTTCTGGAACGACATTCCCTCAACATTCCTTCTATAATCATCAACATTCATTTCATAATCAAATATCACCTTGTGGACAACATAATAAGTTTATATTATCTACACTTTCTTAGTATCATACCTATATAATATCCATAATCAAATATCATCTAAGAGTATTATTTTTTAAAATATTAAAATTTGTCATATAAATTATCAATTAACTAATAACACTAAAATGAGAAAGTAATAAAAAAGCACTACAATTAATGATTTTTTTTAAAAAAAAACATAATTTCCTTTGTAGCGGTTATTCAACCGCTACAACATTTGCAAAAAAAAAAAAAAAAAAAAGCAAAAAAAAAAAAAATTGGCACAATTTTTAAATCTTCAAAAATTGGCGGTAAAATATTATAGTGGTTTTAAAATCGCTACAATTTTAATTCAAAATTTTTGAGCCGTTGTTACAATTTCATCCAATATTGTAGTGGTTTTCAAACCACTACAACTTTTTGCCCCAATTTTTAAAAATGTTTTAACACCACTCAAAATTTTCCCGCCTATTTTAAAAAATTTGTTGACGTAGTTAGTAGCAGCTATTAGACCGCTACAAATAATTGTAATTTCCAGTATTAGTAGAGGTGAAGATACTTGAGTAGCGGTTTGTTGTAACCGTTGCAAAACATCTTTGTCACGGTGCTTTTTGTAACAGTTTCTTTGACCGTTACGCATGTTTTGGCCGCTACAAAACGTCATTTTTTTGTAGTGTATATTTAGAACCAATTTTATTTTTTTTTACAAGTGACTTACATATAGGGGCTGATTCGTACATATATATGTGTTATATTTAGATGTTAACAATGACTTGAGGATTAAAAATGATGTCTAAGATTATTATGAATACACTCGTTTCATAGCATATGAATTACTCCCTTCCTCCCTAAATATAAGCTTCAAATAACATATTTATACTTAGAAAGAAAACAATTAAAATTAGTTAAGATCAATAACTATGTATTTTTCCAACTATATATGTCATTATTTGTAAAGAGAATAAATGAGAGAGATAATAAATGTAAAGTTGGAAAAAAAAACACAATAAATGCTCTACAAAAACTAATAGAGCCTAGATTTTGGGACAAGCCCATTCACAATTTTAAAGCTTATATTTAGAGACGGAAGTAGTATTACCTAATTACAAATGCTCATAATGGTATACAGTGCTATTCTATGATTCAGTATTACATTTAATGTCAAAGAGACTTAATAACTAATTTACTTAAAATCATTTGTGTGAATAATTAATTAGCATCATTAAAAGAAAACCTAATTTGACTATATGAGACCAAAGAGTGTATCTCCGTCAGAATCTTCCACAATACATCACAAGTTTCAAGTTTCTACACAACCTCCCTGAAGATCTAAATCTCCTACCTAGCCATGAAACCTAAATTAATCCTGAATCAAAGGCCATTAAATATAAATTATCAAGTATTTTTTTTTTTTTTTTTTTACTTTAGTGGTTATTTAAACCCTCATTACAGACTTTTTCTATTAGAATTAGCTAAATACATTTTCCATTATATTTTTACATGGAATTTAAAGAATAAGTTGCATTGTTTGTACATATTTTATATTTTATATTGATAATGATTTCATGCTAATCAATTATATATACATACTTTGATTGTGGCTTTTGACCTATTGGTTCCAATTGTCAAACCATATTAACTAGTTCAGGAGAATTTTCTTCTTGGCATATAAAAAGGATAGATCGATGTGTATGATAAGTTAGAATATTCCAATTGATTAATAATCTCCATTATTTTTTCCCTCGTACATACGCTTTGTGATAAGCCTACGCGTCATATAGTATGTGTCTAGCTTTGTAGCAAACCGAAATGTAAAATATTTGAAAAAATTTAAAAATGAAACATGTTACTACCTCCCGTCCTAATTATATATAAGAACACTTTTGTAATGTAAATTGCACTATAAAAGTGTTCTTATAATTAGGACCGGAGGGAGTATTTTATTTCTTCTTTGAAGTGTGTAATACCCGCAAATTTATTTATCTGAAATATTATATTTTGATAAATAAATGGGTTATTTCTCATAAGTGAAGTTATGATCGTAAGACTTGTGGAAATATAGTCTATTATTCTAAGTTAAATTCTGTAGGAAATCAGGGAATTTAAGGGCCAAAGTGCCAAAATGACCAAAATGCCCCTGTAAAGGGTAATTAACTTAGAGAAATTATGGAAAAATACCAAAAGTTAGAAAAGTGACCAAGTAAATTAGGAGAGTATATTATCTCTAATTATTGTAATTTAATAAATTATGAACTTAGAGAAATTGTAGAAGAATACTCAAAAAGTAAGGAAATGACCATAATACCCTTACGATTATGGAAAAATGCAGAATAATACAGAATGCATGAAAAATCTCATGTTAAAGCAAAGGTTAAGAGGTAATGTGGTATTCTAATTAAGAAAATTACTAAGCAGTGATAACTGAGTGATTAAGTATTTATTAGCAAATTACTTAAGCACAAGTATAGAAAATTCGGAGATAATTATGTAAAGCTCCAAAATTAGTGATAAATGGCTAAAAATTAGCATAAATATATTGGTTAATTAATTGGAAAATTTGAAGGAAAAAGGATGAGTTTAGGTATTTTTAAGCCTAAATGCAAGAATGGACCAATAGGAAAATTTTGTAGAAATTATGTGAAAATAATTATTTAATTAATTAAATAATTAATTAAATAATTAATAAAAAAATATATAATAAAAAAAAAAACGAAAATAAAAATGGGCAGAAAAAAATGGATAACTTAGTTGGTAAGTTTGTATTATTATTATATTATATAATTAATTAGAGTTATATTATTATATAATATAATTAATTGTAGTGAATAGTAATGGAATAAATAGGAAACGGATCCTATCTAGAGATCTAGGAATGAGATTTCCAAAGTCGGGAAAAATAATGATCGGTGGAATTTTGTCTTCCGTTATACTCTTAGGGAGAAAATTCCGAAGTCGTTGGTGCATTTCCTAATAAAACAAAATAGGGAAAAATGCATATAGGTATATTTTTGGATATAAGGAAAATAAATTCTAACTCAACATCTAGGCATGAGTTTGAATTTATTTTGACATATTTGGAATCAGTGAATTTTTCTGAAGAAGTTGATAATTTCGAAATGCGTTCGAAACCGAGACGCGATCGGACACGTTTTTCGAGAAACTTCAAAGGACGAGTTGGAACCCTGTCAGGGGTCACCGAGATATATTCACGGTTAGAGACTCTGTTCAGGGTTACCGATTATACATACAGTTTCACACGGGTTATAGAGATATTAATACCGTTAGAGTTTTCCTAGCGCTGAGGACACGACAGTACATCGTGGCACTGGTTTTTGTGCAGGCTATTATTGTGTAGAACTTATACATACTGCTTTAACGCTTATGTTCTCGTCTCGTGTCACAATCATGCAATCATGCATCCGCTATATGCATAAGTGATATCTTCTTTGTTATGTTTTGAATATCTGTCATCCGTATCTTGTTTTATTTGAGCATAAGGTTAACAGTTACGATATTCAATTCGATAAATTGAATCTCGGCTATAGCTTCAGGGTCAGGAGGACCACGGATCGGAGATCGAGGCAAGCTGCACGAGTATGCTCATAGTTGGAGGGCATGTAGCACGAGTGAGCTCTGAGACGGAGATGTCACTTTATCGTTTTACGTAATTACCTATGAGAACAATAGGGTGCTGTAACAATACTATGTTACACTATGGTTATTGTTTGAATGGGAATCAGTTACTCTTTCGCTCCATTGCTCTACTCTGATTGAAAAAAAAAAAATTTCCGCTTTAGAAAATGGGATGTTACACTTTATGGTATCAGAGCAGTTCTTTCTGGCAAGTATTTAACTATGTTACCACGAACAGTTTGGTGCCGAAGGCAAGGCTAGTTTACGTGGGTGTGCCAATCGATCGCCGTATAAGTCGGTGAGGCCCCATGGTAGACACTTACAGCCATTCGTTCGGATAACGGAGTTAGGTTCTCGAGCCTTTTAACTTTGAGCGTATTTTGAAAATGAGTGCTGATATGACCCTAGTGTAATGTTGTAGTGATGAACACGAGATGAACATTCATATACCCGTAAACCCAGAAGCATGAGGCGTAACGCTCGTAGGTCCATAGTTCCAGAGACGATGGGACGAATACGAAACCCGGATACCTTTAACGCTAAAAATCTATATACCTCTGATATCAGCCTCTGATATTCCTAGAAACTCTAATATCAGTCTTTGATAACTTCGATAATCGTCAGTTTGTACTGAACGGTAATTAGTTCTTAACACCGAGCTTATATATGAAGGCAGGCCACGCTGGATGAAACTACGAGACCAACAAAGATAAATACATGCAGTATTTGACTCATGTATAAGAACTTCCGATACGTGTTTTCGTACCCGTTTCTAGGAAGAACGAACCTACGGAATTACGAACGAGGGACATGTTGCGGGTGTCTATTCATTAGTAGATATGAAGTGCGATAGAAATTATGATATGATCATCGTTGTACTCCTCATCTAACGTTTTCCCTCATGAAGGTGAAAAGAACCAGACATGGCGATCTTAAGAGGAGCTGGAGTTCCCAGAGGCCGGGGCAGAGGCCGAGGCCGAGGTAGAGGAAGAGGCTGACAGCCTCAAATAGACGCGATACCCGAACAAAATCTTATACCAAATCAACTTTGAACAAAACGAGATTCGGGAGATGAGAGAACTCTACGGGAGCAGAGAGCTCTCATTAACGCGCTCGTAGAGAGACAGAACCAACAAGATCCGGAAGGCGAAAGGCAACTAGCGAACGGAGGCGGAGGAAGAAAGAAGACATCTTTGAAGAAGAAAGACAAAATGCCGAGGATGAATTAGATGATGATGAGGATGAGGAAAACGCTGAAGAAGATGAGGAAGATAATGAGTCTGAGAGATCCCGATCACCTCCACGACACGGAGAGGAGAGAAAAACACTCAATCTTGGGTTAACCGGTTTGTAAGTGAAGCCGCCAACTTTTCGAGGAAAGCTAGACATGGCAGAGGATTGGTCAAGCGATTAGAGAAGGTGTTCAAGGTGATAGACGCCGGAGGATCGCAAAGCTCAACTAGCAATCTACCAGCTCGAATGAGATGCGGGCCGGTGGGAAGTCACGGCGAAACCTGCGGACCCAATACTATCCCGTGACATGGGAGAAATTTCTAGAGAAATTTCATGACCAATACTTTCCTCCTTCGGTGCAAATGAATAAGGAGTCGGAACTTCTCCACATCCGACGAGATATGAGGAATCTTTCGACGAGTACTATGCTCGATTCACTAATCTCTCCCGATACTCCCCACACTTTGAGGAAGGGCAACGATGAAAGAAGTATGGTGAACATACCGATTGACGAATTTGACAAGCGCTGTAGAAACTTGTCGGATGACTGAGCGTAATCTGAAAGGATTCCAGAGATCCAGAAACTTCAACAACAACAATAACAATGCAGGACGTGGTAGCTTTAGAAACGAGAACTCCTCACGAAAGAGGAAGGTGCCTTGGGACAACTCTAGTGGTGGAAACAAGAGGCCAGTCCAAACTGAGCAACAGAACAATCCCAGGATGGCAGAATCTCAGTCTTGTCCAAAGTGTAAGAAGTACCATCCAGGAGTCAAGCTGCGATGGGAAACGAATCGCTATAAATGTCGAAGCGGGACACATCACTGGAATTGCCACGAGAAGGCTGCTGAGACAAGACTACAGAACTCAGGACAAATCTTTGCGCTAACCAATATGGAGGCTGGCGAATCCTCAGGAAAGGACCGAGATACTATCGAATAGTACAAGTCCATGTTAGTTGTAAACCGACTCGGGTGTTAGACCAATCAATTTCTTTTGATACTTGTACGGATCCTTTTGGGATGCATACTTATGTAGTAGCTACACCATTAGGTGTAAACTTTTAGCTTGTAAAGCATGTTTTGAACCAAGTTGTGGGTTAATATAAATCTTCTTACTACTTCATAGCGTCAATAACATTCTCAATGGTGTTAAGCTAACAGTGATGTAGAAAATAAGTAACAAGCGGATAGAGGCTCTGTTTAAGGTCACCGACTCGGATGGAAGCTCTGTCTAGGGGCACCGACTCGGATAGAGATTCTGTTAGGGTCACCAATTATACATAGCGGATAGAGACATCGTTTAGGGTCACCAATTATACATGCTGCTCTACACTTAAGTTGCTCAACGGAATTGCCGGAGCAGAAATTTTCTAGACCAGATATGATCAATCACATTTCATAGTTTGAACAAGACAAAAAGGAACGTTAGAGTCTTTTGGTGATTGTGATGATCGTATATCCTTCGAAGCCGGTGTCAATAAAGCACCTCAAGGGCGAATGTATAGTTTGCATTACGTGAGATCATTTCGGGAGATCATCGTGAGATCATTTCGGGAGATCATCCAAGGATTCATTGGAAACAAACTAGTCAGCCTTATTTCCAAATATGATTAGACTTCCATAACAATTTCCATATTTCTTAAGTTATATTCGACCGTGATCATGTCATTAAGTAGGAGATATCTTATGTTGTCATGGTGTGTGGGAACCATGAGGACATTTTTGGTATCCATTTTGGTATTTGTAGAGTTAACCGCGGTGTGTGGGAACCATGGGGAACATTATATATCAAAGTACGAAATGATAAGATCTTTGTGGACAAACCAAGGCGAATTCCGATCACCAAGAAGGGCGGGCGACAGACGAAGTGAAGATCCGACACGTATAGTCCAAAATCCAAGTAGGATGGGTTTTAGTTAGTACAAAGTTGAGATGTTAGAGTACAAATTTCGAGGACGAAATTTTGTTTAAGGGGGGGAGAAATGTAATACCCGCAAATTTATTTAGCTGAAATATTATATTTTGATAAATAAATGGGTTATTTCTCATAAGTGAAGTTATGATCGTAAGACTTGTGGAAATATAGTCTATTATTCTAAGTTAAATTCTGTAGGAAATCAGGGAATTTAAGGGCCAAAGTGCCAAAATGACCAAAATGCCCCTGTAAAGGGTAATTAACTTAGAGAAATTATGGAAAAATACCAAAAGTTAGAAAAGTGACCAAGTAAATTAGGAGAGTATATTATCTCTAATTATTGTAATTTAATAAATTATGAACTTAGAGAAATTGTAGAAGAATACTCAAAAAGTAAGGAAATGACCATAATACCCTTACGATTATGGAAAAATGCGAATAATACGAGAATGCATGAAAAATCTCATGTTAAAGCAAAGGTTAAGAGGTAATGTGGTATTCTAATTAAGAAAATTACTAAGCAGTGATAACTGAGTGATTAAGTATTTATTAGCAAATTACTTAAGCACAAGTATAGAAAATTCGGAGATAATTATGTAAAGCTCCAAAATTAGTGATAAATGGCTAAAAATTAGCATAAATATATTGGTTAATTAATTGGAAAATTTGAAGGAAAAAGGATGAGTTTAGGTATTTTTAAGCCTAAATGCAAGAATGGACCAATAGGAAAATTTTGTAGAAATTATGTGAAAATAATTATTTAATTAATTAAATAATTAATTAAATAATTAATAAAAAAATATATAATAAAAAAAAACGAAAATAAAAATGGGCAGAAAAAAAAATGGATAACTTAGTTGGTAAGTTTGTATTATTATTATATTATATAATTAATTAGAGTTATATTATTATATAATATAATTAATTGTAGTGAATAGTAATGGAATAAATAGGAAACGGATCCTATCTAGAGATCTAGGAATGAGATTTCCAAAGTCAGGGAAAAATAATGATCGGTGGAATTTTGTCTTCCGTTATACTCTTAGGAGAAAATTACGAAGTCGTTGGTGCATTTCCTAATAAAACAAAATAGGGAAAAATGCATATAGGTATATTTTTGGATATAAGGAAAATAAATTCTAACTCAACATCTAGGCATGAGTTTGAATTTATTTTGACATATTTGGAATCGTGAATTTTTCGAAGAAGTTGATAATTTGAAATGCGTTACGAAACCGAGACGCGATCGGACACGTTTTCGAGAAACTTCAAAGGACAGTTGGAACCCTGTCTAAATTCAAAATTCAAGTTTAAATAGATATTATTGATGAGGAAGAGAAGGTCTTCAAAGTTGTAAATCCATAATTTTGAGATTTTTCCGAAATTACGCGAATCGGGTACCGATCGAGGTTTATCGGTACGAAACCTTCCTTAACAAGTTAATTACATCATCAAGATGATGCAATTTTGGTGCCACCTAGGGCTGCTATGTCGACCAAGAGGGATCAAGGATCAAGATTTTGCCATCTTACCAAAGTTTCATCCAATGGTTTAAATCAAGTTAAAGAATGACCTTTATGTCCTCAAAATTTTCTATAAATAGCCAAGCATCCCTTGAGTTCTTCACACCATTTTCTTGAGAGCTCTTGGACGAAATAGAGGGGCAGCAAGGAGGAGAGGAAGGCCGGGGAAAATCTGTAGCGAAGCTCTGGGTAAGTTTTTCGGTACCAAGCTTTAAGCTTCCGTAGTTCTTTCGATAGTTAGAGTATAAATGCTAGAATAGTCTTTAATCTTCCAAGTATGATTAGATATCATATGTTAGGGGTATTTTAGTCATTATTTCGAAAATCTTGGTGGGGTCGAAGTTCTGGCAAAATTTTGGAAGATTAGAGTTAAAATAGCGAAGCTCGGCGAAATTCCGTAGATAGGGGCATTAGGGGCAAAATGGTAATTTTTACCTAAAATGCCTGTTATGATGTAAATCATTAATTAATATGATTTATATTTTGAAAATGATATTGGAGTAAGAGTTATGTTGAAATTTTGGAAAATTAAAGTCAAAGTAACGAAGTGCTGGCGAAATTCCGCCAATTAGGGGTATAGGGGCAAAATGGTAATTTTTACCTAAAATGCCAGATATAGTATCAAATCACTAATAAAAGTGATATTACTCTTATAGGACGTCAGAAATCCTAGTTTGCTGCCGTTACGCTGTCCAACGTGCCGCTGTCGGACAAACCGCTGTTTTCCGTCAGAAAGTACAGTTTCCGCCAGAAACATCCACGTACATCAACGAATGTACGTTCGCGTACTGTAACACTAATCTAGTGCGGCTCATATACATATATGTGATAGGTACATTCACGGATAGAGATTCTGTTAGGGGTCACCGAGATATATTCACGGTTAGAGACTCATTCGGGGTTACCGATTATACATACTGATTTCACACGGGTTATAGAGATATTAATACCGTTAGAGTTTTCCTAGCGGCGAGGACACGACGGTACATCGTGGCACTGGTTTTTGTGCGAGCTATTATTGTGTAGGACTTATACATACCGCTTTAACGCTTATGTTACATGCGTGTCACAATCATGCAATCATGCATCTGCTATATGCATAAGTGATATCTTCTTTGTTATGTTTTGAATATCTGTCATCCGTATCTTGTTTTATTTGAGCATAAGGTTAACCGTTACCCGAGATTCAATTCGATAAATTGAATCTCGGCTATAGCTTCAGTCGGGAGGACCACGGATCGGAGATCGAGGCAAGGCACGCAGTATGCTCATAGTTGGAGGGCATGTAGCACGAGTGAGCTCTGAGACGGAGATGTCACTTTATCGTTTTACGTAATTACCTATGAGAACAATAGGGTGCTGTAACAATACTATGTTACACTATGGTTATTGTTTGAATGGGAATCAGTTACTCTTTCGCTCCATTGCTCTACTCTGATTGAAAAAAAAAAAAATTCCGCTTTAGAAAATGGGATGTTACAAAGTGTCTCCCTTACTTTAATTATATTTTTTGATAATTTATTAGTTTTACAATAGCTATATATAAAGCTTTCAAAATTATTTTATAAAGGGTTCCTTTTGCTATCTCAAAAGTTCATTTGAATTAGAGTTTTAGATCAGATCGATGGACTCGAATCAACAATATTATATCAATGGCCATGGCACCCTTGGAAATATTAACATGTAATATCATAATTCAAAGGAATTAAAATTCAACAAGACACAACAAATTTACTAAAATTGTTTAAATACCCTTCGACATAGATTTGCACAAGCCCAAATAACTAGTTTAGAGTGTGAAAAACACAAAATAATGAATAAAAGCTATAGGAATTTTGGGCGTACCTGTAATTCGACTAACTTACTGAAGTACTTACATAATACGGAAGCACCGATGTGGATTCCGATCACATTACATAGTAAATACACCATAGGCGGAAGAAGAAGAAGAATATAATAATCTTTAAAGGAAGTGAATAGACATATATTTATGTGTATTATCCCTTGTAACACTTGAACCCTTATGCACTCACATATATATTGGGTTTCTCGTGTCTCTTCCTCAATTGATATATCCCTTCTTTATCAGGTGATATATTCTATTGGCTTAATCAATCAAATTACAATTATTGGGGAATATCACAAACGTCTACCCAAGCTTTTCTATTATTTATACTTTAACCCCAATGTTATTGGGCTTGGGCCCTAATCCACCAAGGGTGAACTAGACATATGAAAATAATGAGAAATATCAATTGACAAAACATGAAACTTCCACGTAAGCTTTTGTGTGTGTGTGTGAGAGATATATATATAGAGAGAGAGAGAGAGAGGAGGAAGAGATGTGGTGATATGCAATCTGTATTTGATCTATTATCGGTTACTTGACTAGCTAAGCTAGTCATCTTCTGTATTGAATATTCAAGCTTCCAAAGCATGGAAGACGCAAAATTAATATAGTTTGTATAACTTTTTGTGAAGATGAATAGCCCATTGAGATGTGACGACTTAATTGAGTCCTCTTGGTAATGACCAAAGGCCAAAACCCTATATTCATACCTTAACTATGATCTCTCCTCTCTCTCTCTCTCTCTCTCTCTCTCTCTCTCTATATATATATATATATATGAATCTGCCTCACATGAGGACTATATACATAGTCATAGACCAATCTTCGAATCTTCTTTTTGATAATTTTACTTTTTGAATCCTGGCCTTGGATATTTTAACTATCACAGAGTATAAAAAGTCAAGGGATGGATATCATATAATCTTTGAAAGGTATATTAAATATCCAAGAATACTACCTCTTTCAAAAGAAAATCAGGCATATCTAAATTATGAATGTACCGATTGTCAAATTTATTGATAACATAAAGACCAAAGATTATCCAAGCTAGAGGTTATGGGCATGCCTTACATATCATTCGTATGACATGTGGATTACACATGCATGCAAGCACACACCAATGAGTTGTCACAAATAGTTTAGGATCTGAATGAAAAACTCTCACACCACTCATGGATACGGATTTGAATTCTCTTGATACCCGCCAATAAAGATTGGTCCAATTCTCAAACTGTTATGTTAACCCATTTTATATACGGGTATAAATCAAAATCATGTTGCCAATACAGGATCGTAGTAATATTTTTTAATGTCATTATTCATTGCCCTAATTTGAATGAACTCCTGAAATTCAACTTAAATTTTCCTTAGACAAAAATATGGTCTCTCGATATATATTACAGTACCCAAAACCTTACTTAGTTAACTTCCTTCCACAATTAAATCTCCCCAATGGTTAGAACTTAAGTAAAATTGCTTTGAGTTCAATGTTGATTTCATAATTTTTGGTTGAGTCCTTACTAATATTCCCAGCATGCCAATGATACTCTACTTGCCAAGACTTCTATAATTAGGCTTTAATTTCCAACTTTTATATAAATATATAACTAGAGAGAGAGTGCAAGCAACATAAAATTGATTGGTTAAACCTTATAGGTGGCATGTTCTGATATATAAGTCAATAATGAGATCGATGACATCTCATTTCGAATATTATTTTCTGGTTGTAATTAAATATTAATGAATAATAACGTCATCTCTAAGTTTAATCATTGGAATCGTGTCTCTTGAACTTATGGAAAAGCCCACAGATTATTATTCGTGGATCTCTGATTGCTTCGTCAATCACTTCAATTATTTAATAATTAAACGCTGATGCATGGCACCACTAAATTATGAGTAGAATCTATCAAAGAAGTCTGAAGTATAAAGAAATAATAATAGCAATATTATTATTATTAGTTGCATCATAAAACACGTGCATAATGGAGAAGTCGAAGCTGATTAAGAAAGCACGCGGCTGTATCATTTTTAAAAATGATGAAAAAAAGGAAAAGGAGAAGAAGAAGTACAAGAAGAAGATGAAGAAGGAAGCATGCGGCGAGTGGTGATTGCAGCCATGACGGTGGCGATTTTCAAGAAGACAATAATAATAATGAAATATTCAAAATTAATGGACCTAGTTGGATTAAAAGAACAGTTTTATTATACGTTTAAAATGTCCTATACAAGTTATGTAGAGCATGTGAATTAGATTTCAGATATGTCATGCATCACTTTTTTTAAACAAAAAAAAAAAAGCCTTAACATGGGGCTGATTAGATTAAATAGTAAGAAATTTAAATTGAAAGTTAGAATCTGAGTCTTCTTAAGGAAAATTAAAATTAACAATAATAATAAGTTTGGGGAGTCAAAAAATAGAACTAGTATATCCATGGCTTGAAACAGAATTAGTTGATAATATCATATTAATTTAGTTTGTCGCACATGAAATTGATTATTGAAACAAGTTGGATAAAAATATGTATTATATTCTTAAAAGGTCCTTTGCAAAATGCAGAGCCATGTGAAATTGATTTCAGATATGAGCAGCCATCAATAAAGGTGAGATATGTATAGAGATAAACTTCTAATTTGAAGGGTTTTTCTTTCCCTTTTCATCCTTCACCTAAAGAAAGAAATTAATGCGCCCATCGCACCCTATGAAAAATTGAACATGTAATCTCATGCTTAAGGGACACTTAGGGATGTGCTTAATGTCTTTAGACCCCAAGGCGACTGATAATTTGAAGGATTAAGTAATAAATGTATCAGTATCTAGTATGAAGTTTTCTAGTTATGTGTTTAAAGATAGACTGTAAATCATATCAATGAACATTAATTCATTAATTGCTACATGACTAATAAGTAATTTGAAAAGAAACTTGTAACATCCCAAATTTTAGGTCTATAATTTTAGGAATAAGACTGAAATAAGTAGACTATTAAGCTTGTTGGGTTAAAAGTCTTAAGCGTATCATGAGAAAAAGTTTAAGATAATTATTAAAAATTATTTTTGGACCTTGAAAATGTAGAAAAAAATTATGGAATATTATTTTAGGGATTCAGAAATATTATGAAGAGATTTAATTCCTAAATATTTTTAAAGCTATTTTCTTGAATTTAGGGCCTATTTCTATAAAATTCAAGAAAAAATAGGTAGAGGTTAATTTTTAGCCTAGAAATTTTACTATTGATATTTTATGGCCTAAAGAAGCTAATAGGGGAATAAAATCCTTATATGGTATTAAGGATTAATTTTAACACTTATTTAGTGTCTAATTTAATTGAGAAAAGGATTAAGTTGCAAATAAAAGATTTGTAGAGAGCTAAAATGGTATTTTTACCACCCTCACAACACTCAGACTCCCTTTTATTCACTCATTCCTCTCTCATTCAAAAAAAAAACACACACACACATACACACACACATTCAGCTGAGATTGAGAGAGAGAAGAGAGGATGAGAGTTGAGAGAGAGAACTAGTGAAGGCTATTAAAGGAGGAAGAAGAGAGGTTGAAAATCCACATGCAATCATAGAATCTTACTTAGGTGAGTCTTCTAAACCCTTTTCCATCTTCATTTTAGTTGATTAGTGTTGTTCTTGGGGTTAATTTGTTGCTGAAAGAAGAGTGTTGTGAGGAGAAAAGTTTTTGTCACTATGAAAGGAAGATGTGTGCAATTACATGTTGATTTGAGGTATGATTTGGGGTTCTTTGGCTTTGCAATTTATGCACTGAAACAGAGAATGCAAATGGGGTTTAAAAGTATCAAATTTCTAGAGTTTAAGCTATGATTTTGAGGTTGCATGTCATCTTTTTCCTTTTATCTGCTTGACCGAAAACAGAGTGTAACATGCATGCAATTTTTGAAACAAAAGCTCAAGTTTCTAGATGAGTTTGAGTCAGTTTCTTTGAGGTTTAGAGGGTTAGATATGTGGTTAAAATGAAGTTATGTGGTTAGATATGTGGTTAATAGGATGATTTTCTATGTCTGTGAAATTTAGTGATGTGTTATTGCACATCTTACGCTTTAAAATGAGTCATAGAATACCTTAATTCGATGTCTAGAATGAAAGATATGAATTTTTCAAATTTAGACAGAAAAATTGGGAAAATTCTGTTTTCCATATTTGAGTAGTAATCATTTATGAAAAATATGCAAGGTTAATTTATTAATTTGATATTGTAATTATTTTTCATTTGAAATAGACTTACAGATAATTAAATATGGACTTGAATCATCTCATTTGGAGTTTCCTAGATTGATTTATGATTTTTCAAAATTCCTTGAAAAATTAGAGGCTGATTTTGTTGAAGACTGAAAATGACAACATTTGTTATAAATTGTAACTAGCAATGGGTTTGAGAGTTTTGGGAAAAGTTTGAAGAGTTAGCTTGCCAAATTGATTTTTCCAGTTATAGAGGAAAGGAGACATTTAATATGTTTTAGTGGATATATATATAATAATATAAGGGTAAAATATTATCAATGATGACTAGCTATTTCAAATAAAAAGGATAATATTTATGAGTGGGTCAAGAAGAACATAATTTTTAATTATTTTAATTAGAGTAGAATGATCAATGACCCATCTCTATGAATTTCAAAATTATAGGATTTGACATTTTCCTAAGCTAAAAAAGAAAGCAAACCAAAAAGGATTTTGGTGGAGGTAAAGTAACGAAAAAGTCTACAAGTAGTAACTCTCCCTCTCATATATTATGCAATTTTTTTGTGAAATCAATTATATTCGTTTCATGAATATATATATATATATATATATATATATATATATATATATATATATATATGCGATTTAATTATTGGACTGTGTGTCTTGAGGCTATTAGTCCTAGTGTGCATTCAGCATGGTTATTAGACTCTATGTCTTGAGGTTGTAACTCCCAGTGTGCATTCGTTGTGGTTATTGGACTGTGTGTCTAAATATGCAATCTGTATAAATATTGGGTTGTGTTCACATGATAAATGATGATTGTTGTACATAGTGAATGCTAGCTGAATATGCTTTGTAATACCCTAAAAATCTCACATATGATAAGTATCATAATTTAGTGAATAATACCTATTGGAAATAGGTGAATATGTGGTCTCAAAATTAGGTATTATTTCTAGGGAAATTTCTATTGAAAATAGAAGAGATAAAGTGCCAAACAAGCCCTAAATGCCGTATAAGTCGTAAAATACTATGATAAATCTTGAGAGGCAATAAAATAATTGTTAAAAATTAGAGAGTATGTTGTCTCTAATTTAGGGAATTTTTGGGATTATCTCCCTTGGAAATAAAAGAGGAGAAATTAAATATAATTTTGGGAGCATAAGTTGCCCCATGATTTTTAATATTTTACATGGGACATAAAGTACCAATGTCGAGTGTAATAGTTGTGAGATAATGATTAATCTTAATTAAGAAAATTGTCAACAATTAGTAGGTGATTAAATAAATAATTATTGGCTAATTATTTAAGCATAAGTTAAAAAGATATCCAAGTAATTATGTGTGGACCAATGGGATAATTTCCTAATTAGATAATTAAGGCATAAATAAACATATTATAAATTAAGGTTGACAAGTCAATGGGAAGCAACATCTTTTGTCAAAAGATGGCCATAAATTTCAAAATATATAGAAGGAAAAGAAGAGAAAATATGTCAAGTGTGAATGCAAAATGAGGTTTTATGCAAGTTGCAATTAAACAAATAATAAAAAGTGGGTTATTTGTAGAAAATGCCAACAGGATAAATGAGAACCGATAGAAATTAAATCCTACCTTGAAATCCTTGGATTAGGTGGAAAACAACTGGACATATTATGAATCGATGGATTTTGTCCCGAAGATGACATTACAGTGATTTCCGTAGCAGAAGCGGCGGTTATCCGAAAATGTTCAACAAGATAGGAAATACCCTTAATGGGATCAAAAATTTAGTTAACCCAGATACTTTTAAAGAGGAAGTTTAGATATTCAAGGAGTTGCTAAGGAATTTTTGAGATTTTGCAAGATTATGCGATTAGAACACTGAACAGGGAACTTTATCGGATGACTTCCCATAAAGCAAGAGATGATGACATCATGTGACATCTTTTTGTTGAAATTGGGGGAGGGGAGGTCGGCCAAGGTGTGTGTGTGGAGGAGAATGAAGCTTTCCAAAAACCCTAAAATCAATGGCTAAAAATAAAAGAAGAAAAGTGCAATTTTGCCCTTGGCAAACTCTATAAATAGGCCATTCCACCATTTGAAATTCTCACACCAAATCACAAGAGTGATTTCGAAAATAGAGAGAAGGAAGAGAGAGGGAGGAGCTTGGAGAAAGTTGTAGCGAAGCCCTGGGTAAGTTCTTCGGTCCCTAGTCTTAAGTTCTGGTAGTTCTTTCGGTAGTTATAGTAGAAATGTTAGTTTGGTCTTTAAATCTTCCAAGTTAGTTTAGATATCATGTTTTAAGGTTAAATATGATATTTATTTTGAAAATATGTTGGAGTTAGAGTTATGGCAAAATTTTGGAAGATTAGAGTCAAAGTAGCGAAGCTCTGGCGAAATTTCGCCGAGTAGGGGATCAGGGGTAAAATGGTCATTTTTGACTAAGATGACTGTCCGATTGTATTGTTATTGCCATATATATCGATTATGTATACCCTACATCGATCGTAGTAAATATCGCAAAATTCGATCAATATCTGTAGTGCATATATGATGTATGTAAACATGAGGTCCAGTACGCATTGGACCTCAACCCTTAATATAGCTTCAGGGTCGAGAGGACCGAGGATCGAGGAGAAAGGAAAGCTACACACTTAGGGACCGGCTGAAGATCTCTTCTGTTGCCATGGCGTGGAAGTCACCAGGGAGACACTTTCCGTGATTGTATATTACTTTTGAAACACTATTGTACCGCTGTTTAAACAGCAAGACATGCTACCGTGGGTACTTTGAATATATATATCAGTTACTGTTATGCTCCGGTGCTCTACTCTGATGTTTTTAAATGATGTTTGATGAAAAAAAAATTATACTGCTTTTGAAAACGGGATGTTACAAAATTTGAGGTAGGCGAGATGTTTTAAATGAGCCGTAAGAGACTCAGAAAAGTATTCACGAATTTTCGGACCGAGATGTTTTTAAAGATCAGGTCCTAAAAGTCTTCGTCTAATTCTAAAAAATATGGCTAGACCTTTAGGACCGTACATTTGTTAAAGATCCGGTCCTAAAAGTCTTCGTCTAATTCTAAAAAATATGGCTAGACTATTAGGACCGTATATTTGTTAAAAGTCCGGTCTTAAAAGTCTTCGTCTAATTCTATAAAATATGGCTAGACTTTTAGGACCGTTTATTTGTTAAAGATCCGGTCTTAAAAGTCTTCGTCTAATTATAAAAAATATGGCTAGACTTTTAGGACCGTATATTTGTTAAAAGTCCAGTCTTCAAAATCTTCGTTTATTTTTAAAATATGGCGAGACTTTTAGGACCGTATATTTGTTAATTGTCCTCTCTTAAAAGGCCGATTTTCGTTTATTTTAAAAATATGGCTTAACTTTTAGGACCGTGTATTTGTTAAATGTCAGGTCTTAATAGTCTTCCTTTAAATAGAAATGGTGACTCGATTTTCAGACAAATCATTAGGGTTCAAGACAACCGAAGTTCTGGCATTCTGCTCTAGCTTTGTGCTTCGTTGTCGTCGTTTTTACCTCTCCTCTTTTTGAGCAGCATTATCGGTGTCCCTTTTCTTTGTCCTTTTTCTTTTTGTAAAATCGACGACAACGAAAATATTCAAAGCAGGGCGAGGTAAAATCGACGACAACGATGGTCCAACCTTGAAAAGAATTGTCACTTGTGTTTGTTTTTATTCGAATAAGGTAAACAATGTTTTTTTTGTATGGTCTTAACTCTTAACTGTATTATGCGAATTTTTAATGTTGATCACATGCGATGAGGACAATGTTTTGTTAGTTTCCTTTTTGTCGAAAAAAAATAAGAAGATAATGACAGGTACAAGGGGATCGAAGATGGGAGCTAAAAATTTTATTTCTTATATTTTTTCTTCTGCCTTGTGAGGGCAACGGTGGTACATAAAAAAATAAAAAATAAACATAAAAATATCTAATCCTCCCCATCGTTGTCGGAGGAGGGAAGGGTCGGAGACGTTGTCATCGAAGTATGGTATTCAACGTCATTGGCATCGAGTTCTGCGTTCAGCTTGTTGTTGACGGCGTGATAGACCTGAAACAGTTGGCCCAAGCGTCGGTCTATATGATCGACGCGGGCCAGGAGGTGCTCCATCATCTGGTAGAATGACGGGTTCGGAGGCAACGGAGGGGGGTACGAAAGTGGAAGAGGATTACGCCCAGAAGGAGGACCTCATGGTGGTGGAGTAGCCATTACGGTGGAGGTATTAGAAGTGATGGAGATGAATGTGAAGAAAGTAAAGTAACAACGGGTTTAAATAGAGAACCCATCCTGAACAATGTGAAACGCCAGAAAATTTAACGAGGAGACACATAGTTCCTCAGAATATGAGGAGATGCCTAGTTAGGATGTTTATGTGGAAGCCGAAGAGACTCTGAATCATTCATTTCAACAGATGGTAAGGATACGACTCTGCTATCTGAGTAATTTGAAAAGAATGAACTTTTAATACCAGATACTGTAAAAGATCCGTTCTTAAAAGTAATATTTTTTAAGAAAGAAATCTTACTTTAAAAAATATATTGAATTGAAAAAAAATGAGTTTTAGGACCGGATACAAGATAAAAGGTCAGTCTTAAAAGTAATTGAATTGATTGACAAAATAAATAATAGACTTTTAAGATCGGATATTTATCAAAATACGCTCTTAAAGTAGAAACACTAAATTCATTTATACCAATTGAATCCAAATTCTCATCATCAGATGTGTATCTCTCCTGCTTTCTGCCCTTATTAACTCCTCACACTACCTCTCTGTCCTTATTAACTCCTCATACTACCTCTCTGTCCTTATTAACTCCTCACTACCTAGCTCTCTGCCCCAACTGCTCAAAGCCTCAAACCATGGTTAGATACAAGAGAACTCCTCGTAGTGGTGCTCTTACACCTGAAGCTCGTGTCATCGTTAGATCGTTATACGGTGCGCCTCCTCCAACGAAGAGTCTTGGGTCGTTGGACCCATTGTTATTTCAGATGATGAAGAGATTTTCGCACCCCCTCCATCCTTCTACCGACCCTGTCCTTGCTGAGTTCCTCTGTATTCTTGATGGTGAAGAGATTGCCAGCCCCCTCCAGCCTTCAGACCATGAAGAGGTTCGTGCTCCCCCTCTCCAACCTGTTGGCCCCAGCACGCCTACCTCTGATCCCTCTCCGCTTTCCTCTAATGATGCATTAATATTGTGGCTACTGCAAAAAAGACAGGAACTTGTTGATCTCCGAAATTAATGTTGTTCACGCTGATATCGCGGGGCATTGGACGATAATAAGCTTTAGGATGTTCAGTCAGATTCTTGTTTTTGATAATTTTCAGCTTGTTTTTCTTTTGTTTTTTTCTTGTGTACGTGCATATTCTCCAGTAATGTAAGACGCATTAAGAACTAAGCTTGTTTATTTTTTGTGTGGATGTTCTCCAGTAATTAAAGCTTATTCTCCAATTTTCTTTTATTTTATTCATTCAATTGCTCTGCGCTCACCAAGGTCGTTAAGACCAGGACACTTTATAAGTAAGCTGGTCTAAAAGTATTTGACTTTTAGGACCGGATGTTTTATAAAACTCCGGTCTTAAAATTAAATGAATAATAAAACTTTAGGATCGAAGACTTTTAAAACTTTGGTCTTAAAAATTTAATTATATCTTTAGGACCGAACAATTTATAATTAACCGGTATTAATAAAATCCAAAAAGCTAAATAAGTGTCTTTGTCGCGCGGAAAATTAAATTTCCCTCTGTGAACTTCTCTTGTCACGTCGAAAGTGATTACTCAGGTTTTGTCTCTAGTGTTTGTGTGTTGCTTCGTCGCTGCTTCGCGTACCTCTCTCGACAATCACTTTCTGGTTCCTTAGCTAAACGTCTATAGACCAAGCTGTAGGAGGTGTTTCGGTTATATAACTTTATGATTTTCCTGCTTATCGTTCTGGGTTTTTCATGGGTTTAACGAAATCGATGAAATGTTCTTGTGGGTTTCTTTGTTGTTAATGAATATTGTATTTTGAAGATTATATTTTCACTTTAGACCTACCCAACTAACCAACAAGTGTTTTTAGGTTACTCTTGTTGTCTGCAACATCAACGTTCGTGGCCGGACAAGTAAGACTCAGCAAACGCTTTTGAATTTATATGTTACAGGTGAGTCCACAAGACCTTCATGCCATGCATTTAATTTCCTCGTCATGCATTTATTTTGCTTCTTGGATTCACTGTGATACATTTATGACTTAAAGTGATTCTTTGTTATGCATTTAATGGGCAAGTTTCTCCATAAAACAAAAAAATAAAAAAATAGAAGACATAACCGACATTGAGCATATATTTGCATTTGGAGTTGGCTTATTTTATATGCAAATTTCAAATTTTTTTGGATTATGTATGTTAAATCTTTCCCTCTATAGGAAATCTAGTATGGATCACAGTTGTATAAATGTTTTACGGACGAGTGTTGAATATCAGAATGGGGTGAGGGAATTTATAGAATTTGCTAAACAAAATGCCCATGATGATAGGGGAAGTTTTATTGCCCTTGTGTAAAATGTTTGAATGAGAGGCGACTAAGTCCTGAAGTTATACACACACATTTAATTTGTGAAGGATTTTGTAAGACTTATAAAGTATGGGTATAACATGGTGAAAAAGTGCCAAGTGGGTCTCAACATGGGGAAGTGGCCTTTGATGATAATGACACTGATATGGATGATCGCATAGAGGACATTATCCGTGATGTAGGAGAAGAGGCTTTTGAGCGGTCACATGCATATGGTAATATGTAAAGTGATGCAGAGACGCCGCTATACAATGGGTATAAAAAATACCAATTGTTGAACAATGTATTGAAATTGGTAAGCTTGAAGGCACATCATGGATGGAGCGACAAGAGTTTTTCAGATCTTTTAAGGCTTTTAAGGACATGCTTCCGGATGATAATGTGTTGCCGCATCGATACTATGATGCTAAGAAAATACTTTGTCCTCTCGGGATGGAGTACAAAAAGATCCATGCATGCTCGAATGATTGTGTATTATGTAGAAACGAGTTTGAAGAGAAGCAAACTTGTCTGATATGTGAAACCCCATGGTACAAGTCAGATAAGGGGCCTGCAAAAGTGTTGTGGTATCTTCCAATCATACCAAGGTTCAAGCGGTTGTTTGTGAATGAAAATGATGCAAAAATCTGAGGTGGCATGCCGATGAGAGGATTTCTGATGGACAGCTTCGACATCCGGCCGATTCTTCTTAATGGAAGAAAATCGATCAATTATTTCTGAACTTTGGCGAAGAACCTAGGAACCTTAGGCTTGCCTTTAGCACAGATGGCATGAATCCCTATGGAAGCCTTAGTAGCACACATAGTTCATGGCTTATACTCCTGATTATTTACAACTTATCTCCTATGTTATGCATGAAATGAAAGTACATCATGTTGTCTATGTTGATTTTGGGACCAAAACAACCCGGAAATGACATTGATGATTACCTTGAGCCTTTGATCGAAGACTTGAAGGAATTGTGGGAAGAAAGTGTCGATGATTTTGACTCTTTCAAGAAGGAGGTCTTTAAAATGAGAGCCATGCTATTTTGTACTATAAACGACTTCCCAGCATATGGGAACTTGTCAGGGTATAGTGTAAAAGGCCATAAAGCATGTCCAGTTTGTGAAGAAGGCACAGCGACCAGAACGCGTACCGGCCAGAAGCATCAATTGTTCAGAAATATCTTTCTTAAGAAGCCATGGAATTCTGTCAAAATTATTTGGCCAAAGTAAGACATATTGGGCTTCCAAAACGTCAGCATACTAAAGGGGGTAGACGAGGGGCTTCGATAAAGAGTGTGGATCTGATGAATTGTCACAAGTCCACTTATACATCTTGAATAATGTTGATGAAGTTCAAGCCAGCATATCTGCACATAAAAAAGTTGTAAGGAAAGAAAACCATCGAATGACCGAACAAATGTTGAGTAGGGAGCATAAGAACAGTGGTGTTATGTTAGAGGCTGAATCTATGCACTTCTCCAATTCGAAAGACAAGAGGCCAAAATTGGCAGTCATGCCATATTATGGGGTTATTGAAGAGATTTCGGAGGTGGACTATGTCAAAATTAGATTTCCCATCTTCAAATGCAAGTGGGTTAATGTCAATAATGGTGTTCAGATCGATCGGCTAGGATTTACATTAGTCGATGTCAATAGTAGAAGTTTTGGAGATGAACCTTTTATTATGGCAGACCATGCGAAACAAGTGTTCTATATCACCGATCAAGAAAATAAAATGTGGTATGTAGCTCTCCAAGGAAAAAGGGTCATTAATATTGATGAGGAAAGTCATTCAAATTATGGTCTTCCTGAGAGTACTCCTTTTTCAAGGGGTCTACGGGACATGAACGAAGAAGATGAAGTGGATAATGAACCCGGCATAAGATATGATCATCAAGAAGGGATATGGGAGGATATCACTTTATAAAAGAGTCAAATCTTAAGGTAATATTCATATGCAGAATTCTTTGAAAACTTTAAGGTTTTAACTATATTATATTCCTTCTATATTCTTAAACAATGTCACGCTGACTATGAAGTTTGTTCTCATTTTATTTTTGTGGCGAGGATCCAATCCAAAAGGGCATGTTATAAAAGAGGATGTTACGTTGTTGGGTGGGAATCAGATAAAGGCATGGTGAATAATATATTAGGCATGTATGTTGATTTACGTGTTGTATTTGTAACTCATTGTGATTGTAAGTAAGTTATCTTATTGTATAAATTAATTTAGTTGTTGTAGTCATAGTATAATCATTAATTAAGAGGCCACATCCGGTCTTAAATGTTCAACTGTTAAGACCGGATGTATTTCTATGTCCGGTCTTAAAGGTCAGATGTACATATTTGATATTAAGCCGGTCTTAAAAGTTGGTCTTTTAAGACCGATCTATTTATAAGTTCGGTCTACAATTTCAATTTTTAAGACCGGATGTATATATCATCCGGTCTTGAAAGTCAGTCTTTTAGGACCAGGTAATTAGTAAATGCAGTCTTACAAGCCGCTATTTTTTGGACCGGATATATCTTTGTCCGATCTTAATATTCGGATCTTTTAAGAGCGGTCTAGTTTTTTTCCGGTCTTAAAGGTTGAGTTTTAGGCAGGGGTGTGCAAATCAAAACCGAAGCAAAGCCGGCCCGACTAATTCGGTGTTGATCTTTTCAGTTCGGTTTTTCGGTTTTTTCGGTTCTTAAAATAGGCTTATTTCGGTATTCAGTGCGGTTTTGAAAAATTAATTCGGTTAAAACCAAATAACCGAATTAATATTAAAACGGCGTCATATCATACTGTGCCTTTCTTTTATATTTTTTTCCCTTTCAATTGTACTTGGACCGGCCTAGCCCATTATCCTTACCCATCTTCCTTCTTTTTTGCCCAGCCCATTTCTATTTTTGCTTAGATACCTATCTTCCTTTCAATTTCAAAACATCCTCACTTTCATTTTAGTGAAAACCCTACTCGCACCATGCAGCCCACATACTCCATTGACATTATAGAATGAAGCATCAATGTTCAATCAGAGCCACGACCCACGAGTCACCGAGAGAAGAAAATCGGGCGAATCGACAAGAACTAGATGGACCTTTGGCGAGATCGTCGGTGTGCCTTGAAGCATCAATCTTGGACGGCGAAACAAGCTTCGGCGACGATCCAAGTAGGCGACGGCGTACCACGGTTCACGGCCTCACTTCGTTCTTGGGCCTTCTTGTTTTGAAGCCTAGGATCTTGATAAATCCACTTCGTTCTTGTGCCTCCACGTGTTGCGTTCTCTCTTCACCTCCCAACTCGGCATCGCTGGCTTAAGATCCAGCATCTTCTCCGTCAAAGTCTGCGGTGGCACCAGCTCCAGGATCCAATGAAGATGCTCTCTCTCCTGGACCTACATCTGCGAACGATGAGGTAGATACTTGAGTTCATCATTTTGCACGATTTTTATTACTAACATGCAGAACAAGATAATTTGCTTTAGATCTGGAATTGGTAGATCTGAAGCTTAAGATCCAGCATCTTCTCTGTCAAGGGCTACGGCGGCACCAGCTCCAGGATCCAGTGAAAATGCTCTCTCTCCTAGACCTGCATCTGTGAACGATGAGGTAGATACTTCAGTTCATCCTTTTGCACGGTTTTTTTGACAAACATACTGAACAGGATAATTTGCTATCAAATTGGAACTGGTAGATCTGAACTATAGTTTGTTTCACACTTTACTCTTTAGCCATAGTTAAGCACTTGCTTAAATATTTTCATACTGCCTGAAGTCTTAAGCCTGAATGGAAATTGTGATGATTTATTATCTCCCAATTTGTACTGTTCTTGAAACAATTTGACATCAATGATTTTGTTGCTTCCACACCCCTGATGTTGTTCAAAATACAAGTGCGAGAGTGATGAAATTGCACATACTCTCTTGACCTTTGGCCTACAAGTTGGACTGATTAATTTCAAATATAATCGGTGACTGAATAAGAAAAAAAAATTGAATGATTAAAGAGGAAGAAAACGAGTAAGTAGATAGGGGTTGATATTTAATATGCATGTGGGATCCATTTTTTTATATACTTTACTCAAATTTTAACAATGATTTATGATAGGCATTTATTCAGAAGATGCAAGTTCTAATACAATTTGATAGGAACCGTATTTGTTTATTCGTTCTCTTTTGCATGTAGGGCACTTTCATTCATAATTTCACTTTGTCTTACGCAAATTTTTCTTCATATATGGACCCCAAAACATTTCTTTGCATGTGAATGATTTAATTATATTATGCTTATTGTTCATATTATTTTTTCAATTATTGTTCATATTTGACTTTTTCAATATGCACAAAATGACACCATCGATTCACCTACTTGTCAAAAAGTATTGACTTGAGAAACTTTGATAGTTCTTTTTTTCAGCAGGTTAAGTAACCAAATGTCATTTCTTTGTTCAAATTGACTTCAAGAACATCATTTTCTTTTTATTTGATTTATTCTTGTTTTAATTTGCAGGTTGCTCTCAATATCTTTCTTCTTTTGGATAATTTATACTGGCTCTAAGATGGATGAGTTGCTGCAGTTGTTTGAGTTTATGATGTAGTTAGAACTTAGAATTTGTGATATTGCTGTCATGTTTTGTATAATATTGTTCACTTTGTTCTGCCATTGAATTTCTGGGACAAAGTCAAAGGCAGGAATTTTGTCATTGCGTTCTGGTCTATGCTGCTCCATGTTTTGTATAAAATTGTAGACTTATTTTTGCCATGTTTTGTATTTCGTTGTATACTAGCTTCTCATGTAATGTATAATATAGACCAGGTTGCACTCAATATTGTAGATTGATTCCAGCAGAAAAAAAAATCAGAATTCACTCAGACAATTTGAGCACAAAAAAAAAATCACCCAAACAAGAAAGCCCACAATAAGGCCCAATTTGAGCCCAAAAATCGAAATATTTCGGTTAATTGACCGAAATATTTCGGTTAATTCAGTTTGGTTTTTATGACACTTCGGTTTCGGTTCGGTGTTGAAAATGCATGTATTTCGGTTTTAACTGAACACCAAACCGAAAAACCGAATGCTCACTCCTAGTTTTAGGACCGAACAAAAAATCTTTCAGATTTATTTAGTACGACTTTTAAGACCCAATGTTTAAAATGTACGGTCTTAAAGAGTTTCTTTAAGACCGATTCGAGTCCGGTCTTAAAAGTGAGACTTTTAATACCGCCTGGAACAAGACATGGCGCGGGTTCGGTCTTACGATACCTCTTTTGTCCGGTCTTAAAAGTCTTATTTCCACCCATGGCAACACAAGTATAGAATAGTATACTAACAATTAAAACATTCTTGGTAATGTACAGGAATAAACTTCACAGTTCTTCATACAGTGATCTATAACATCAGTACCAAAACATTACAATTCTAGCATAAAACTAACTAAACAAAACCAAAATCCTTTTGTTCTAACTAATGTTTGAATAGTAGCCTCAATAATTTGCACTCGCTACCTTTCCTTTGGAGCTTGTCTACCACTTTGACCATGTCCAACCTCTCTGGGTATGTCTAACATTTCATAGGTAATATAACAAGAGTTGAAATCCTAAAGAATCCCGAGTAATGATTAATATCACAAACAAAGTATAAAATGTATATGACAGTTAACCATGAACATAAACAGTCTACACAACATAAAACATTCAGAACATATCATGCAGAACACATATACCACAAAATCAGCATATGCACAACACATAACCATAGCGCTAGGTACAACGAATTGGCATGTACAAGAAATCCTCATGTACGTTGTGTTAGTTCTCTATGTGTGTTTTGATGATAACAAACAATTGTAAACAAAATGTAGTTAATGATTCAAGTAAAAATGTTTTTAACTTAATCAAACTTGAATCGGTAACTTCTTTGTCAAATTGACTCGAGTTTCGGGTTGTCAGACTCAAGTCAAACCTTTTGAAAAATCAGTCAAAATGAGCTTAAACATTGACTGACTCGAGTTACACTCTGGTAACTCGAGTTAAAAGACTTTGTAAAATATTTTTAAAAATGCATTAACATGAGTGATCTTTGCATGCCTCAAGTTACCTCTTGTGAACTTACATTTATTTTTCAAGTACGGATATATTGACTTCATTGCATATTGATTCCCTCGAGTGCAGCTTTGAAAGTTATTTTCAAAGTGTATTTTATCAACTCGAGTTTTCCACTTAATAACTCGAGTTTGACTGATGTTCAAAATGCTTTTCCAAACTTAACTCGATAACCTTTGTGAAAAAACTATTGACTCGAGTGAGTCTTAGTTGACTCGAGTCATCAACTTGAAGTGAACATTTTAAATTCGAGTTAAGTTCTTACAAAGACATCTTCACTTATGCTTTCAGACATATTTTCAAAGAAGATGACACTGTGACTCGGGTGTAGAATGGACAACTCGAGTTAGCTTTATGGATTTTGCAAATCACCATGTCCGTAAATCTTAATTCTTTGCTTGTGATTTCATTACTTCATATCGTCACTCATTATTGTTCATAATTATCTTTAATCGAGTTTATTAATGAGTTTTAGATGATTAGATGAAGGATTAATTGCAGATTAATCAAAAAGCATTGATTACATCAGTTGCATTAAATGTGTTTCTAGAAAATGAAGCATGAATATGGCAATCACTTTCTGAGCAAATGCAAATGCATTACTATCCTCTTTCCTTAATTAGAAGTTTCAACATCCAACGGGAAGAAACAGAAAGAATGTTAAAGAGGTGAATGACAGTGCTCATTTTCAGAATTTGAAGCTGTGAGTAATGGATGAGTTTCATGTCTAATGGCTACATTTAATACACACAACAGCTCATTGAAAGCTTCTCAACAGTCATTAATTTCCCTTACCAAATATAAGCAGAAGCATTTAATACGATTAAACCACCGAAAACACAAACGCTCAAACAAACTATAAGCATTTACTATTTCATTCATTGTGTAATATCTTCGGATATCTAATCTTCAGTGTTTATCTATCTACTCTTTTAGAGAGTTCAAATATACTCATCTTTTATGTAAAGATACTCAAGGTAGTGGGACCTTAAGAGTGGGTGTATTGATTACAGCTTGTAAGGGGGAGTGAATCCTAGAGAGAAGATTACTTTGAATACAAAGTGCGTAATCAATTGAAAGGATAGTGAAATACCCAGAGAGTCTAGGGACTAGACGTAGGTCAAGAGTTTAGACGAATCAGTATAAATCACTTGTGTCAATTCTTCTCCTACTCTACTTTGTTAAGCTCTGTTTCTGTGTTTGAGTTTCAGGGGTTATTTGAAAAGTTTTTAAATCACCCAATTCACCCCTAGGTGATATTCCATCTTTCATTTGGTGTTAGAGCTAGAACTTCTCTTACATGATTAACATCCCGAGAAGGGTCATTATGGATAGGATACTACTAGACGGAGCCTCTATCAACAGACCCCTGGTTTTGATGGAGGACATTATTCTTTCTAGAAAGACAAATTCAGAGTCTTTGTTATGGCTATTAAGTATGGGCTATGGAATGTGTTCAAGAGAGAAAACTACCTTCCAACTAGAGTGGAAGAAAGAGTTTGATTTGCCAAACTTGAAGAGGAATACAATGAGAATGATAGAAGACTCATCACTCTCAATAGCAAGGCCATATTAATGTTTCAAAGTGCATTAAGTGAGAAAGAGTACTTTTGGATTTGCACATTGTCATCTGCAAGAGAAATGTGGAATGCACTTGAAACTGCTCACGAAGGGACCACTGGAATCAAGGAACATCGTGTTAACACTTTAATGACAGAATACAATTTACTTTGTATGAAGTCTGGAGAGCCCATTGGAAAATTCCAACTCAGATTCACTCATCTATAAATCAACTTTCTGCCTTGGTAAAGGAATACGATCAGCAAGCCCAAGTGAGGAAAATTCTGAACATTCTCAGTAAGGAATGGGAAGCTAAGGTCACAGTGATTGAAGAGGCTCGTGGAGAGTCAATGAGATATGCGGCATCTTTATTTGGAAGCTTATCTGAGTATGAAGGGAAGATCAAATTCAGAAAGGGCTTGGATGAAATTGGCAGCAAACATAAGGGAATTGCCCTTAAGACTGTCAAGGAAGAAAAAGATGATGATGATGATGAAGACAAAGATGAAGAGCTTGGCATAATGATCCAGAGATTCAAGAGGTTATACAAGAAAGATCAAGGATTCCAGAAGTTTCATAAAGATATCTCCAACAATGAGCCTAAAAAGCCTATCATTTGCTACGAGTGTGAAGAGCTAGGACACATCAAGTTTGAATGCCCCAACTGAAAAACAAAGAGAAAGATAAGAAGAGATTCAACAAGTTCAGAAAGAAGAATTAAGTCTCAGCTATATGGGGTGACAATTCATCTGATGAAGATGAAGGTGGTAAAGAAGAGATGGCTAATATCTGTCTCGTGGCTCAAGAAGAATCGAAAATGAAGAGGTAAATGATTTTGAACTTTCCTTTGATGAACTTCTTTTAGAGTATAATTCTCTTCATTCAAAATTTCAAAAAATTGTAAAAGAGCTTCTTTCTTCTAAAAGCAAAATTAAAACTCTTGAGCAACAAGCTCAAAATGTCCCTTCTCCAGTTTGTGAAAAGATTTCAGAAAAAGTTTATGAAAAATGTTGTGTTTTAGAGAAACGGAATGCATATATTAATAAAAATCTTGAGAAATTCACTCAAGGAAGTGAAATGCTCAATGTGATTTTGAAACAACAAATATTTACAAACGACAAATCAGGAATTGGTTACAAACCTAATTTTGATAAAAAAAGAAAGGAAAGAAGAAAGCTGGAGAAAATATATATTTGAATTATTTTTATAAGTCAATTCATTCTTCAAATCCTTTTGCCCATTGCAATTATTGTAACCGGAAAGGGCATAACAATTCTTCTTTTCATAAAAAGGAAAGAAAAGTTAAGCCCATAGGAAATTATAGATGGGTGCCTAAGGGATCTTATGAGGTTCCTAAGACACAAACTAACCTTAAAGGACCCAAGAAAAGATGGGTACCTAAGACTTGATTCTTTGAGTCTTGCAAGTTTGTCTAAGAGCATCAAAATCCAACAAGTGGTACATTGACAGTGGATGCTCTAGACACATGATGGGAGATCAATCCAAATTTGCTACAATCAAGCCAAAGGATAGTGACAATGTGACATTTGGTGGAAATCAATCCGGAAGAATTGCTGGGATTGGTGAAGTTGGAAGCAACGATGGGCCACAAATCAAAGAGGTCTACCTTGTGGAAGGCCTCTTCCAAAACCTCCTCATTGTGAGTCAAAGCACAGAAAGAGTTAACTTGGTTATCTTCGATTCTGAGGAATGTCTAATTGCTAGCAAGGATGATCTGCCCTTGGACAAAATTAAATCAAAAGCCTTATTCAGCACTCCTAGAGAAGGTAATTGTTATACTCTAAATCTTCCTAGCAATAGCTCTATTTCTGAAAATTGTTTTATTGGTAACTTGGATGAGAGTTGGCTGTGACACAAGCGATTAGCTCGTGTCAACATGTTTCAACTTGACAAGTTGCTAAGAAAAGATTTGGTTAGTGGTTTACCAAAACTTCATTTTAAAAATGACATAATTTGTTATGCTTGTCAAAAAAGGCAAACAAACCAAATCATCTTTCAAATCAAAAAGTGAAATCTCAACCAATCGACCACTCCAACTACTTTATATGTATTTACTTGGACCACTAGAGTAAAGAGCCTTGGTGGCAATATATATACTTTGGTCATTGTTGATGATTTCTCAAGGTTTTCATGGATAATATTTTTGTCTTCTAAAGATGAAACATTTGATCAGTTTGTTGCTTTTGCCAAGAAGGTCGAGCGAGAAAGGTTTCTCTATTGTAGGAATTCATACTGATCATGGTAGTGAATTTGAGAATCATGTTTTGAGAGAGGTTTGCAATGATCAAGGGATTGATCACAACTTCTTAGCTCCAAGGACTCCTCAACAAAATGGAGTTGTGGAAAGGAAGAACCAAGTCCTCATTGAGATGGCAAGGGCTTGCTGAACAAGAATCAAACTTCCCAAGTTTTTTGGGCTGCTGCCATGAGTACAGCTTGCTACATCTCAAATCGGGCATATCTCTGAAAGAAGCTTGACAAAACTCCCTATGAGTTGTACAAAAGAAGAAAGCCCAACCTAGCTCATTTACACATCTTCGGCTGAAAATGCTTCGTTCATAATAATGGTAACGATAACTTAGAAAAGTTTGATCCTAAGTCGGAAGAATTTATATTTCTTGGCTATTCTACTAGGAGTAAAGCTTGAATATTTAATAATCATACTCATGTTGTTGAAGAGTCAATGCATATTTTTTTTCTGTGAATCCAAATTGTTAGTTCTCTATGTGTTTTGATGATAACTGACAATTGAGTTTGCATATGACAAAGTTTTTCAAAGTTTTCTCTCTTATAAGGAAACTTGAGTTTGGTTTTTACAAACTCGAGTTTAGGACTTACAGACAACAACTCAAGATTTCTAAAGATCTGAAAACTCCAGTTTTCAATTGCAAACTCGAGTTTAGACCATGCAGAGAGTTTTCCATTTTACTAAGATTTATGGAAACTCGAGTTTAAGTCAAGCAGAGAGCTCTGCTATATTTGAACCTTTTGAAAACTCCAGTTTGGTTTTGGAAACTCCAGTTTTGAGCTTTTGGACTTAAACTTGTTTTCATCATAAAAGTCCAAAACTCGAGTTTGTCACTTAATGACTCGAGTTTTGAACCTGTCTCAAAACTTGCTTCAAAAACCAAATCGCAACATTCTTCCCTGGATAAAGAAAGCCCGAGTTTAGTTTTGGAAACTCGAGTTTAGGCTTTTAATGAAAAATGAAAACTCCAGTTTGGATGAACAAACTCGAGTTTGTGTCGCTGGTTTTGAAATTCAAACTAGACGACTTTTTGAAATCTTCATGTTTGAGCTTAATAGTTCTTATCATCACTCATTACTATTCCTAACTAGGTTTAATCAGTTTGTTAGTGAGTTTCAGATGATTTAAAGAGAACTAAAAGAAGATTTAGCATAAAGCAAAAAGTGATGTCAGCTCATTAAATGTAAAGTCCAAAAAACTTGCATTCTTTTGGACAATCATTCTACACACGTTGAAAATGAATTAATGTTTCCTTTCTACATCCAGTAGCTGCTCTTCCAACGGATTAAAAGTCAAGAAGTCAAGCATAAACATCTGTGCAGTTGGATTAACCAAAGAGTAGAGAGAAGAAGACAAAAGCTTCAACTAATCCATTCTTAATATTGACAACGATCACATTGAAGATTTCAACGGTCATTTATTGCTCTCTTTGTATAAATAAAGTTGCATTCAATTCTTCTCAACAACCCATCTGTAGAAAACGAAAATCATTCAAGTTTCCAACTACTCTTTGAGTTTTCTTGTGTAAAGTATCTTTTCATACACTGCACTTCAGTGATTATATTTATCCACTCTTAGAGAGAGTTCATTTATTGAAATTCATTCATTGTAAGAATCTCAAGTCAAGGGACTTGGAGATTGGGATATTGATTGCAACTTGTAAGGGGGAGTAAGTTATAGTGAGAGAATTACTCTTGAGTTACAAAGTGTGTAATCAATTGAGTTAGTGAAAAATCCCAGAGAGTCTGGGACTGGACATAGGTCAAGAGGTTGGACCAAACCAGTATAAATTTTGTGTGTCTTGCTATTCTTCCCTATACTCTGTTCAGCTCAGTTTTTAGTGTTTAAAAACAGAGCAATTCGAAAAGAATTTTTATAATCCCCAATTCACCCCCCCTCTTGTTGATTAAGCTCCTCTTTCATTTGGTATCAGAGTTTGGTCTTCTCAAAAGATCTTAACATCTCGAGAAGGATCACCATGGAAGGTATTCTACCTGATGGAGCTTTGATCAACAGACCACCCGGTTTCAGTGGAGAGCACTACTCTTTCTGGAAAGCCAAATTCAAAGTCTTTGTTATGGCTAGTGAATATGGCTTGTGGAGAGTGTTCGAGGTTGGAAATTATGCTCCAACTATTCTCGAAAATGGACTCAGGGTTCCAAAGCTTGAAGAAAACTATGATGAGAATGACAAGAGAAATGTCACACTCAACAACAAAGCTATCCTCATGTTGCAAAGTGCTTTAAGTCAACAAGAGTATTTTCGTATTTGCACATTGCCATCTGCTAAAGCTATGTGCGATGCTCTGGAGATAGCTCATGAAGGAACAATCAGAGTCAAGGAGAATAGAGTCAATACTCTCATGACTGAGTATGATCTTCTTCGCATGAAGTCTGGGGAATCCATTATCGAATTCCAATTAAGATTCACTCTTCAGATCAACCAGCTTGCTGCTTTGGGCAAAACTTATGAACAACCTGTTCAAGTGAGGAAGATTCTCAACATGTTCTGCAATTCAAGTGTATGTTGCTAACTTCTTTCTATCAGACCCTAATATTTTTGCACTTCGAGTGCTTCCAGGTTGCACTCGAGTGTCATATTTTCACACTTTGAGTACCTGCAATGTTAGAGTTCTAAATTCACAAAAAAATCTCAATACTCAAGTACTCGAGTTACTTGTGACTCCAGTTGAGTGCTACACTTGAGTTTGCTTTTTCTTCACTTAAGTATCTGCTAACGATGATGTTGTGAGTCTGCTTCAACTATTCATCACTCAAGTACATGAACCCCACACTCGAGTGCCACACTCAAGTGCTTAGTAATGCTCTTAGAGTGTTGCTTGGTTTGAAGTAGCTTTTGAAGGCATTTTCTCGATAACACTCGAGTTCTAAATGTTTCACTCGAGTGAAAGCCTTTAACTTTTACTGTCACTCGTGTGACATTGCAAGTGATTCCTTCTCTATTTGACTCTGTTTTTCAACTAATAACAAGGGATCCTACAAAACAAAATACTAGGAACTTTGATGCTTAAGTTAGTCATTAAATCATCAGAACATACTTAAAATGAATAGCATATGAAAGATTTTACTCACAATTCATTAAGATTTACCATTCCCAATTATGTTCTTATATAAAGGAATTGTTCTTTTGCCATCGACTTTGTAAAGATATTAGCCAATTAAAGATCAGTAGGAATGAACATTACTTTAACATCCCTCTTTTGAACATGATCTCTGATGAAGTGATGCCTTACATCAATATCCTTGGTTATTCAATGTTGAACTTGATTTTTGGCCAAGCTTTTTGTACTCGTGTTGTCATAGAGAATTGGAAATCCTTCAGATGGATACCCAAATCTTGAAGTTGTCCTTTTAGCCATAGCACTTGAGCACAACAACTTGAGGCAACTATATACTCAGCTTCTATTGAGGATAATGACACGGTGTTCTACTTTTTGTTGAACCATGATACGATAGAGCCACCAAGGAACTGACATTGCCTACTGGTACTCTTTCTATTTGTTTTGTATCTACCATGATCCGAATATGAGTAAGCAATGAGATATTCATTGCCTCCTTTTGGATACCAAATTCCAAGTTCTGATGTGTAGGCGAGATATATGAATATCCTCTTAACCATCTCAATATGTCATTCCTTTGGAGTGGATTGATATCTTGCACACATCCTACACTAAATTGGATGTCTGGTCTGCTAGTACTTAGATAGAGCAACAAGCTGATCATTCCTCTATACTTAGTTATGTTAAAATTTGGCCCCTTTACATTAGCGTCCAGTAGTGTCATTGAGCTCATCGGTGTATCAGCTCTATTGTAATGATCCAATCTATACTTTTTCAGAAGCTCTCTAAGATATTTAGTTTGGTAAATAAATATCTCATTCTTTTTCTACTTTATTTAAAACCCGAGGAAGAAATTTAATTCTTCCATTATAAACATTTCAAATTCGCTCTGCATAATCTTAGAAAACTCTTGGTAAAGAGAATCATTAGTAGAACCAAATATAATGTCATAAACGTAAAATTCCACAATTAATAAATCATTTTTCTTGTGCTTGATGAAGAGTGTTGTGTCAACCTTTCCTCTAACAAATCTTTCTTCTATAAGAAATTTGCTCAGTCTTTCATAGCAAGCTCTAGGAGTTTGTTTGAGACTATAAAGAGCCTTTTTAAGTCTAAATACATGACGGGGTTTGGAAACATCTTCAAGACCAGGGGGTTGTTCAACGTAAACTTCTTCCACAATGTATCCATTTATGAAGGCACTCTTAACATCCATTTGATAGAGCTTGAATCCTTTGATGCACACTAAGGCTAGGAACATACTCTTTAACAACATAAGTACATTTGTTATATATTCTATATACTTTGCTTCTATTGGAATATACCAGAAATATAGCTTTGTTTGATTTAGAATCAAACTTTCATAAATTTTCCTTACCATTGTTGTGAACAAAGCATTTACAATCAAATATATGTAGATGAGCAAGATTTGGTTTCTTCCTTTGTACATCTCATAGGGAGTCTTATCAAGCTTCTTTCTGATATAGGCTTTGTTTATGATGTAGCAGCAATGCTCTCTGCGTCTACCCATAATACTTGCAAGGCATTCTTTTCATTTAGCATTACTCTTGCCATCTACGTGAGAACTCTATTCTTTCTTTCTACAACTCCATTTTCTTGAGGAGTTCTTGGAGCTAAGAAGTTATGGCCAATACCATTTGCATCACAGTATTCTCCAAAAGCTTGATTTTCAAACTCTCCTCCATGATCTATTCTTATTCCTGAAATACATATACCTTTCTCATTTTGCATTTTTTTGTCAAAAACAATAAATTGTTCAAAGGTTTCATCTTTTGAAGAAAGGAAGATTTTCTAAGAAAATCTGGAGAAATCATCAACAATGACTAGAGTATAAAAATTGACACTAAGACTTTTAACTCTTGCTGGTCTAACTAAATTCATATGCAATAGTTGGAGTGGTCATTCTGCCATGACCTCATTCTTTGATTTGAAAAAAGATTTAGTTTGTTTACCCTTTTGACAAGCATTACAGATCAAATCATTTTTAAATTGAAGATTAGGTAAACTAGAACTAACTAATTTTTGAGCAACTTTCCTGGTTGGTGCATATGGACATGTGCTAGTCTTTTATGTCATAACAAACTTTCATCAGTGTTGCTAAGAAAACAATGTTCAAAATTAGTATTATTGTTAGGCATATTGATAGTATAACAGTTACCTTCTTTTGAAGCTCTAATTAAAAACTTCAATTGATCTTTCTTTATCTAGAGATTTTTCTTGTTCACAATAAGACATTCTTCTGAATTAAAGATACTCTGGCTAACACTAAAGAGATTATGACAGAGACCTTCTACATAGTAGACGTCTTTAATTTGAACTCCATCTTTCTCGCCAATTTCTCTTGTGCCGGCTATTTTGCCAGACTTACTTCCTCCAAAGGTTACTTTGCCACCAACTTTTAATCTTATCGTGACAAATTTAGTCTGATTTCTAGTCATGTGTCTAGAGCATCTGCTATCAATGTACCACTTACTAGTCTATGATGCTCAAAAACATACCTACAAACAATTATAATTAAGTTTTAGGTACCCATCTTTTATTAGGTCCTTTTTTGGTTAGTTTGGTTGGTGGAAAATACAAATGATACCTTAGGTACCCTTTTATAAGTACCTACTGGTTTTTCTTTTCGTTCCTTCCTATGAAAACAAGAAGATGTGCTATGTCGTTTTCTATTGCAGTAGTTGCAGTGAGCAAAAGGATTCGAAGCATGCACATACTTTTGAAAATAATTCAAATATGATTTATCTCCCTTCTTCTTTTTACCTTTCTTCTTGCCTAGTTCTAGATTGTAACCAATTCTAGATCTGTCATTTGTGGTCCCCTGATCTTTTAAAATAACCTTGAGCATTTCATTTCCTTTAGTGAATTTTTCAAGGGTTTTATTAAGATCAAAATTTATTTTCTCTAACTCAACACATTTTTCACAGATGATCAGAGGAACATCTTGAGTTTGTTGCTCAAGAACTTAAATTTTTTTCTTTGAATTTATAAGTTGTTTAGCTACTTTTCTAAACTCTCAATGTAATGCATTACACTTATATAAAAAATCTTTGTAAGTAGGTTTAGAATCATATACCTCCTCGCTTTCAAATTCTTTCTTCATTAGATGAGTTGTCTCCGTATATGGCAAAGACATAAGCTTTCTTTTTGAAGTGGTTGTTCTTCTTCTTTTCCTTGCTCTTCAAAATGGACATCCAAATTTGATATGTCTAGGCTTTTCGCATTCATAACAGATGAACTGATCCTTTAATTCTCAACTACTATTGAACCACCTTTCTGAATTTTTTGGAATCCTTGAACTTTTTTATATAGACAAAGAACTCAATGAAGAAGAAGAACTAGAAGAAGAGGATGAGCTCAGAATGATCGTCCGGAGGTTCAAGAAATTTTGTAGAAAAAATCAAGGTTTCTGAAAAATTTCATGAAGGTGGCTCAAGTAGCAAATGGGAATCAAAGCATCAAATTATCTTCTATGAATGTGAAAAGCCTGGACATCTCAAATCCGAATGTCCACTTTTGAAGAACAATGAGAAGAACAACAACAACTACTGAAAGTGGAGCTTGAATCACCAAGAGGGGGTGAATTGGGGATTCTCAAAAACTTTTCGAATACTCTGTTTTGGAATGTGAAACTGAAGATAAACAGAGTGAAGGAAGAGAAAGCTAGACACAAGAATTTATATTGGTTCGGTCCAACAACCTGACCTACGTCCAGCACCGGACTCTCGGGATTTCTCACTATCAAGATTGATTACACACTCTGCACTCAAGAGTAATTCTCTCTCTAGAACTTACTCCCCCTTACAAGTTGTAATCAATGAACCCAATCTCCAAGTCCCCTTGACTTGAGATAACTTACAAGAATGATTTACAATCAAGAAAAACTCTCTCTAAGAGTAGATATGATAATCATTGAAGAATAAATGTATCAACAGATACTTTCACAAGAAAACTCAAAGAGTAAATGAAACTATCTTAATTTTCGTTCTTGCACAGGTTGGTTGTTGAGAAGACTTGAATGCATCTCTATTTATAGGTAGAGATCATTAATTGACCATTGGAATCCCTCACATAACCGTTGGTGATGTTGGGAGCCGATTAGATGAAGCTTTGGTCTTCTTCTCTCTCTATATTCGGTTAATCCAGTTTTGCGAGATAATCGAGTTGACATTCTGACTTTTAATCCGTTGGAAGAGTAGTTTACTGAATGTAGAAGGCAAGCATTAACTTCTCCAAAACGTGTGGAGAATGTTTTCCCAAAAGCATGCAAGTTTCTGCACTTTTACATTTAATGTCTTGACATGCTTTTGCCTTTTGCTTAATCTTCATTTAAACATGTCTTTAACCATCTGAAACTCACTAACAAACTGATTAAACATAGTTAAGAATAGTTATGAGTAATGGTAAAGAGTATTGAGATCAAACGAAACATTTCATGAATTCGTTCAAATCGAAATTCAAATTGCGATGGAAACTCGAGTTGGTTCTTCGAAACTCGAGTTTTCATGTCTCAGAGTATTTTTAACGAAATACCGAAACTCGAGTTTTCTCTTTACAGAGACAAACATCGCGATTTGGCATTTTGGACATTTTTAGTGAACAGTGCAGAAACTCGAGTCAATTAATGACAAACTCGAGTTTTGGACTCTTAAATGAAAAATCATGTTTTAGTCCAAAAGCTTAAAACTGGAGTTTCCAAAACATAACTCGAGTTTTCAAAGGCTCAAAATTGGCAGAGCTCTCTACCTGGCCAAAACTTGAGTTTTCAAAACAGAACTCGAGTTTTCATATTCTTTGAGAACTTTGGAAACTTCTCTGGAAGTTCGAAACTCGAGTTTCAAAATGGAAACTCGAGTTTTCTCTTTTATGAGAAATCGTCAAAAGCTTTGATCGTTTTAATCATGGAAGTTTTCACAAGGTCAGAGACGAGCATTGTTCTCAGATGAGGTAAACTCGAGTTTTCAAAACAAAACTCGAGTTTCTAGAAAACGTTGGAAACTTAGAGAACTCTCTGTATAACCTAAACTCGAGTTTCCAAATGGAAACTGGAGTTTTGGTTTCTTTGAAAAACTTGGTTGCTCTCTGTCTTGTCAAAACTCGAGTTTTCAAAATCAAACTCGAGTTTGCTTTGTCTGGGAAAAACTTGAATGCTCTCTGTATGGCCAAAACTCGAGTTTTCAATCCCAAAATCGAGTTTGTCAATGTTTACAAAAATTTGAGCATTTCTCTGTCAGGTCAAAACTCGAGTTTCCAAACTGAAACTCGAGTTTGCCTTAGAGAGTAAGTTTTTCAACTTACAAAGACAAACTTCTTCTGTGTTTACAATTGTCCGTTATCATCAAAACCAATTTAGAACTAACATTCTCCCCCTTTTTGATGACGATAACACTTGTAAACCAGAGATTCTTCATTTTTTAAAATTTTGAGTTTTAAGGAAAAAAATTCACAAGTTGTTTTGAAGCATGAAAGTTTTGTATTTGAATAAATTTAACACAGAGATATAGCAGAAGCGATTCATAATTGAACTATTGCATTTCATTCAACGAGATGTGCATAACAGCAATATACAAAACAGAAATGCAAGAATACAGAAGCTTCCAACTAAAAAAAATGCAAACAGAACTGAAACGATAGAACTAAAACCAGCTAATCTATAATCTAAACACCTAAAATCTAAACTCCTTCCTTCAACTCAAGATTTCTCCTTTGGTTCAACTTCTTTCTCTGGTTCTTGTCCCCCTTTGTCATCAACAAAAGAGGATGGAGGTGAGATTGAGGGTTTAGTGGAAGGGGTTGAGAGCTTGACAGTTGTCGCAGAGAATGGATTGGGAGTCGGAAATGGAGATGCAATTAGGGCAATTAAAATGAGTTCTGTAATAGGTCAGGAATTGAGAATGAGAGACCAGAAGTGGGCGAGAAGTACGTGAGGAGGAAGATGGGTCATTTGAGGAACTTGGACCTGCATGAGCAAGGAAGGAAGATCTTGGATATGAATGGAAATTGAGGCCCAGAAGGTTGAAGAGAGGTTGACTGAAGAAGGGAATGTGCTCAGTCGAATCATTGAGCGATAGAGGCCAAATTTTCTCATGAAATAAGATTATTGAAATAAGATTGGGAAAAGGAATTTGTGAAGAATCCTTAATAGGAAATATGAATTTGGTCATTTCCTGATAAACCCAATTGCCAATGTTCAATGGTACTTGAGCAATGATTGAGGCAAATGAGAGATAGTCATCTTTAGAGAAGGTAGAAAAGTTGCCATGCTTTTGCTTGAGGTTTCTGGCATAAATGTACCAGATAGCTTGGTAATGAGGAGGCATGGATTCAGGGGAAAAGGATAAAGTGGACAAGTTATCAGGGAGAGGTTCATGGGGTCTAAGCAGCTGAAAGATCGCCTCATTGGTAAGATGTACTGGTCTAATGGGAGGAGGATTGGCAACTTGCAAAATGCAATTGATATATTCAGGTGTTAGGGTAATTTTGCGACCTCCAATAATTGTAGTGAGCCTCTCAAAAAGAAAACCATTATCCACATATTCTTCAAAGTGGAGATTGTGATAAAACTGTCTAACCAAAGTAGGACTATAAGTGCTTCGAATAGAAATTAGAGGCTCGAATTGAGATAGCTAAGGGGTAAGATCCAAATGATTTTCATCCCTTAAGTAGCCTAAGTCCACACAAATGACAAGACAAAACTCTTTGTTCGCAAGCGTTTCTCTGAAGCGAATGAGATTAATCTCACGGAGATTATTAGAAATGATCAGGAAGTTATTTGGGGCTGAATGATGATTGTAGATTTCAGTAAGAGCAGTTGAATTTATGAGATCACTAGACCTGGATAATGCTTGAGGAGAGGAATTTGATGACAAAACTTGAAGAGATTCTGGACCCAATGATTCGCCAAGATGAAGATTTGCTGCGAGGGCTCGGGCTTGAGCTTGAGCCATTGAATGCTCTTCATCAAATCTAGACACAGCTCGAAATAGATTCGCGAGGAACGTCGAGAAATTGACGATTCTCCAGGAAAAATATTTAGCCGAGGTTGAACAATAGGTGGGTCAGTTAGGGTTTGGCCTTCAGGTTCGGATTCTGAGTCTAGATTGATAATATCGTGTGGGTTAGACATGATCGATTCGGAGATTAGAGAGGGATTAGAGTTTTTGGTGATGGAGAAGATGAGAGGAACAGCGACAAACTCTAGAGCAAACTTGAGTTTTAGGGCGAGTTTAGATGAACAATGAACATTTAGACTTAAATAGGGCGCGAAATCACTGACCTGGATTCAAAAAGTGTAAATTGAACTTTTGAAATTCCGCGACCAAAACTCGAGTTTCCACTTACTGACTCGAGTTTTGTGGATACTTGAATAGGTGTGTCGCTCTCTGTTTGCCCGAAACTCGAGTTCTCCTTTGATGACTCGAGTTTCCCGTTCGTGAAAACCCAGAGCTTGCTTTCTGTCTCTCCGAAACTCGAGTTACTCATTAATTGAATCGAGTTTCCATTTCGCTCAGCAACTCATTCTCGATTGGAGCCCGATAAAACTCGAGTTTTGATATCAAAACTCGAGTTTGCGTCCTTTGACAGCAAACTTCAGGATTCGAATATCCTACATTAAACACTTCTATGTACTCTGAAGCTTAAGTTAGTATCCAATATTCATCAAAACCATAACTAACAATAAGATGGAAAGAATTACTTACAATTCATTGGGATTTACCATTCCCAATTCTCTCCTTATGAAATTAAATTGCTCTTTCGCTAATGGCTTGGTGAAGATGTCAGCAAGTTGAAGGTGTGTTGGAATGAACATCACTTTGACCTCTTTGTTCTGAACATGATCCCTTATGAAATGATGTCTCACATCAATATGCTTGGTTCTTGTGTGTTGAACTGGATTCTTGGCCAAGCTTATTGTGCTTGTATTGTCACACAAAATTGGGATCTCCTTTAGATTGATTCCCAAGTCTGAGAGCTGCTGCTTGAGCCATAATACTTGAGCACATCAACTTGAGGCGGCAATGTATTCAGCTTCAGTTGAAGATACTGAGACAATCGTTTGCTTCTTGCTGAACCAAGACACAAGTGAGCCACCAAGGAATTGACATTGGCCACTTGTACTCTTTCTATCCGTCTTATATCCAGCATGGTCTGAATCTGAATATGCTACCAAATGTTCAGGTTGACCTTTGGGGAACCAAAGTCCAAGAGTCTTTGTGTCAGCAAGGTATCTGAATATTCTCTTCACATTCTCAACATGCGACTCTTTGGGAGCAGACTGAAACCTTGCAAACATTTCGACACTGAATTGGATGTCTGGGCGACTTGCAGTGAGATAGAGTAATGATCCAATCATTCCTCTATATCTTGTGATGTTGAAATCAGTGCCCTTATCATTAGCATCCAAGGATGTGGTTGAACTCATTGGTGTATCAGCACCATTGCATTGGTCCATTCCAAACTTCATCAAGAGTCATTTAGGTACTTGGTCTGAGAAATAAAGATCCCATTTGATCTTTGCTTGATTTGAAGACCAAGAAAATAATTGAGTTCTCCCATCATAGACATCTCAAATTCTCCCTGCATATTGTTTGCAAATTCTTCACACAAGACATCATTAGAAGCACCAAATATAATGTCATCAACATAAATTTGTACAACTAAAATTTTTCCAATTTTATTACTTTTGATAAACAATGTTGTATCTGCTTTTCCTCTAACAAATCCTTGATCAAGAAGGAATTTGCTTAATCGCTCATACCAAGCTCTAGGAACTTGCTTAAGTCCATAAAGAGCTTTCTTGAGACGATAAACATGATCAGGATGATGTTCATTTTGAAAACCAGGAGGTTGTTCTACATACACTTCCTCTGAATAAAACCATTTAAGAAGGCACTTTTAACATCCATTTGAAAAAGTTTAAATCCTTTGATACAAGCAAAGGCTAGAAGAACTCTTATGGCCTCCAATCTTGCCACTGGAGCATAATTTTCTTCATAATCAATTCCTTCTTCTTGATTATAGCCTTTTGCAACTAATCTTGCCTTAATTCAGACAATAATTGCAGACTCATCCCGTTTGTTCTTGAATACCCATTTGGTGCCAATGACCGGATGGTCCTTAGGCCTAGGTACCAAGTCCCAAACTTGATTTCTGTCAAATTGATGTAACTCCTCTTGCATTGCTATCACCCAATCATTGTCTGAAAGGGCTTCATCAATTTTGGAGGGTTCTATCTTTGAAATAAAAGAAGAAAAAGTAACTTCATTCAAAGTGCTGCTTCTTGTCCTCACACCTTGATTAACATCACCTATAACTTGGTCTAAAGGATGATTCCTTATAAATTTCCAAGCTCTAGGTTGTTGTTGATCAGGATTTTCCAAATTTTTTTGAGGATCAACTTCGAAAACATTTTCTAGATTTTCAATAGAGGCAGGAGTGGTTTTCGAAAAGAATTGGTTTTTCAAAACATTTTCCTCATCATCATCATCCTTGGATTTGTCAGATTTAGATTCGCAGAAAGCAACATGTATAGATTCTTCTACAATACGAGTACGTATATTGAAAACTCTATAGGCTCTACTTCTATTAGAATAGCCTAAAAATATACCTTCATCCGCTTTGGCATCAAATTTTCCCAAATTGTCCTTACCATTGTTGTGGATGAAACACTTACATCCAAATACATGTAGATGACTCAGATTTGGCTTTCTCCCGTTGTATAGCTCATATGGAGTCTTGTTGAGCTTCTTTCTGGATATGCACGATTCGAAATGTAACACGCGGTACTCATTGCATCAGCCCGAATACTTGTGATGTATGATTCTCGTTCGGCATTGATCTAGCCATCTCGGTAAGAACTCGATTCTTCCTCTCTACAACACCATTTTGTTGAGGAGTCCTTGGGCCGAGAAATTGTGATCAATTCCCATGTTGTCACGAGAACTCGGCGAAGGCATGGTTCTCGAATTCTCCACCATGATCGGTGTGAATACCTGAAATTGCAAAACCTTTCTCGTTTTGGACCTTCTTGGCAAAAACGACAAACTGATCAAAGGTTTCATCTTTAGATGACAAAAATATGGTCCATGCAAATCTAGAGTAGTCATCAACTATAACTAAGGTATAGAGATTTCTACCAAGACTTCTAACTCTTGCTGGACCAACCAAATCCATGTGAAATAATTGAAGAGGTCTAGAAGTTGAAATCTCATTTTTCAGTTTGAAAGAAGATTTAGTTTGTTTTCCTTTTTGGCATGCATCACAAATCATGTCAGTTTAAAAATGCAGTTTAGGAATGCCAATAACTAAATCCTTTTTGAGTAATCTGTCTAATTGAATCATATTGACATGAGCCAAACGCTTATGCCATAACCAACTGTCATCCAAATTACTTACAAAGCATTTTTCAAATGTAGAGCCATCTCTAGAGAGACTAGGAGTATAACAGTTACCTTCTCTAGGAGCTCTAAAGATTGCTTTTGATTTGATATTATCTAATGAAAGAATATCCTTGCTAACTATCAAGCATTCTTCAGAATCAAAGATAACCAAGTTACCTTTATCAATACTTTGGCTTACACTGAGGAGATTATGGCAAAGTCCTTCCACAAGATAAATGTCTTTGATTTGTGGTCCATTGGTGTTTCCAACTTTACCAATTCCAACAATTCTTCCCGATTGATTTCCACCAAAGATTACTTTGCCACCATCTTCATGCTTGATTGTAGCAAATTTGGACTGATCTCCCGTCATATGTCTTGAGCATCCACTGTCAATAAACCATTTGTTGGTTTTTGATGCTCTTAGACACACCTACAAATCAAAAGAGATCAAGTCTTAACTACCCATCTTTTATTGGGTCCTTTGTGGTTAGTTCGGGCCTGAGGAACATAGGTTCCTTTAGGCACCCATTGATAATTATCTACGGGTTTATTTTTCTTATCTTTCTTATGAAAACAAGATGAAGTTGTATGTCCCTTTCGGTTACAATAATTACAGTGAGCAAATGGATTTGAAGAGTGGACAGTTTTTCGAAAATAATTCAAGTATGACTTTCCACCATTCTTCTTCTTTCCTTTCTTTTTATCAAATATGGGATTATATCCAATTCCAGAACGATCGTTTGTAAATCTTTGTGCTTTTAAAATCACATTTAGCATTTCACTGCCTTTAGTAAACTTTTCAAGAGTTTTCGTAAGATAAGAATTCTTTTTCTTTAACTCAATGCAATCATCACAAATGAGATTTTCAGGAAAAGAGAAGTTTTCTACTTGTTGTTCAATAGTAGTATTTTTCCTTTTTAAAGCAATGTATTTATCAACAAGTTTTTCAAATTCGTTTTGAACAGTATTATATTCAAGCAATAATTCAGCATAAGACGGTTGGGAGTCATATACCTCTTTATCATCCTCTTGTTGCTCTTCTTGAGCAACCAGACATATATTTGTTGTTTCTTCCTCTTCAGCTTCATCTTCATCGGATGAGCTATCTCCCCAAATTCCTGAGACATAGGCTTTCTTCTTGTACTTATTGAACTTCTTCTTTTCTTTGTCCTTGTTCTTCAGTTGGGGACATTCCGACTTCATGTGACCGGGCTTTTGGCATTCATAGCAGATGATAGGCTTTCTTTCTTCATTGCTGGTGCTGCCTCTGTTGAATATTTTATGCCCATGGTCCTTCCGAAAGAACTTTCTGAATCTTCGGACAATCATGCCTAGCTCTTCTTCTTCATCTTCTTCACCATCATCGGATTCCTTGGCTTCTTTGTCTGCCTTGAGAGCAATGCCTTTATTTTTGACATTTGTCTCATCAAGTCCCTTTTTAAACTTGAGCTTACCTTCATACTCGGATAGGCTGCCAAATAATGCTGCTACGGAGCTCATTGATTCCCCGCGAGCTTCTTCAATAGCTGTGACCTTGGCTTCCAACTCTTTGCTCAGAATATTCAGAATCTTTCTTACTTGAGCGGGTTGTTCGTATGTTTTCCCCAAAGCAGCAAGCTAGTTAATCAGATGAGTGAATCTTAGCTGGAAGTCAATGATGGATTCACCAGGCTTCATTCGAAGAAGATCATATTCGGTCATTAGAGTATTAACTCTATTTTCTTTGACTCCAGTTGTTCCTTCATGAGCAATCTCCAAGGCATCCCACATAGCTTTTGCAGTTGGTAGAGTGCAGATGCGGAAGTACTCTTGTTGACTTAGAGCACTCTGGAGCATGAGAATAGCTTTGCTATTGAGAGTGACATTTCTTCTGTCATTCTCATCATATTTATCTTCTGGTTTAGGAACTCGAAGCCCATTCTCCAAGATGATTGGATTGTAGTTGCCTATTTCGAACACCCTCCATAGACCGTAGTCACTTGCCATCACAAACACTTTAAATTTTGCTTTCCAGAAAGAGTAGTGTTGACCACAGAACCCGGGAGGACGGTTGATCGAAGCTCCATCAGGTAGAATACCTTCCATTGGATCCTTCTCGAGATGTTAAGCTCTTAGGAGAAGGCCTTGCTCTGATACCAAATGAAAGTGGAGCTTGAATCACCAAGAGGGGGGTGAATTGGGGATTCTCAAAAACTTTTCGAATACTCTGTTTTGGAATGTGAAACTGAAGATAAACAGAGTGAAGGAAGAGAAAGCTAGACACAAGAATTTATATTGGTTCGGTCCAACAACCTGACCTACGTCCAGTACCCAGACTCTCTGGGATTTCTCACTATCAAGATTGATTACACACTCTGCACTCAAGAGTAATTCTCTCTCTAGAACTTACTCCCCTTACAAGTTGTAATCAATGAACCCAATCTCCAAGTCCCCCTTGACTTGAGATAACTTACAAGAATGATTTACAATCAAGAAAAAAACTCTCTCTAAGAGTAGATATGATAATCATTGAAGAATAAATGTATCAATAGATACTTTCACAAGAAAACTCAAAGAGTAAATGAAACTATCTTAATTTTCGTTCTTGCACAGGTTGGTTGTTGAGAAGACTTGAATGCATCTCTATTTATAGGTAGAGATCATTAATTGACCATTGGAATCCCTCACATAACCGTTGGTGATGTTGGGAGCTGATTAGATGAAGCTTTGGTCTTCTTCTCTCTCTATATTCTGGTTAATCCAGTTTTGCAGATAATCAGAGTTGACATTCTGACTTTTAATCCGTTGGAAGAGCAGTTTACTGAATGTAGAAGGCAAGCATTAACTTCTCCAAAACGTGTGGAGAATGTTTTCCCAAAAGCATGCAAGTTTCTGCACTTTTACATGACATGCTTTTTGCCTTTTTGCTTAATCTTCATTTAAACCTGTCTTTAACCATCTGAAACTCATTAACAAAATGATTAAACATAGTTAAGAATAGTTATGAGTAATGGTAAAGAGTATTGAGATCAAACAGAAACATTTCATGAATTCGTTCAAATCGAAATTCAAATTCTGCGATGGAAACTCGAGTTGGTTCTTCGAAACTCGAGTTTTCATGTCTCAGAGTATTTTTAACGAAATACCGAAACTCGAGTTTTCTCTTTACAGAGACAAACATCGCGATTTGGCATTTTGGACATGTTTAGTGAACAGTGCAAAAACTCGAGTCAATTAATGACAAACTCGATTTTTGGACTCTTAAATGAAAAATCATGTTTTAGTCCAAAAGCTTAAAACTGGAGTTTCCAAAACATAACTCGAGTTTTCAAAGGCTCGAAATTGGCAGAGCTCTCTGCCTGGCCAAAACTCGAGTTTTCATATTCTTTGAGAACTTTGGAAACTTCTCTGGAAGTTCGAAACTCGAGTTTCAAAATGGAAACTCGAGTTTTCTCTTTTATGAGAAATCGTCAAAAGCTTTGATCGATTCAATCATGGAAGTTTTCACAAGGTCAGAGACGAGCATTGTTCTCAGATGAGGTAAACTCGAGTTTTCAAAATAAAACTCGAGTTTCCAGAAAACGTTGGAAACTTAGAGAACTCTCTGTATAACCCAAACTCGAGTTTCGAAATGGAAACTGGAGTTTTGGTTTCTTTCAAAAACTTGGTTGCTCTCTGTCTTGTCAAAACTCGAGTTTTCAAAATCAAACTCGAGTTTGCTTTGTCTGTGGAAAAACTCGAATGCTCTTTGTATGGCCAAAACTCGAGTTTTCAATCCCAAACTCGAGTTTGTCAATGTTTACAAAAATTTGAGCATTTCTCTGTCAGGTCAAAACTCGAGTTTCCAAACTGAAACTCGAGTTTTTTAGAGAGTAAGTTTTTCAACTTACAAAGACAAACTTCTTCTGTGTTTACAATTGTCCGTTATCATCAAAACCAATTGAGAACTAACAACTACTACTTCAGAAAGAAAGCATATGTCTCTACAATCTGGGGAGACATCTCTGATGAGGAAAGCGAGGAAGAAGAAATGGCAAATATCTGGCTCATAGATCATGAAGAATCTGAAAGTGAAGAGGTACATGATTCTAAACCTACTTACGATGAACTTTTTTCTAAATATAATGCTTTACATTCAAAAATTAGAAAAGCAGCTAAAGAACTTATTAGCTCAAAGAAAAGAATTAAAGTCATTGAGCGACAAATTCAAGATAATCCTACGATTCCCTGTGGCAACTGTTTTAAGTTAGAGAGAAGAAATTCTTATCTCAATAAGACCCTTGAAAAATTCACTAAAGGAAGTGAAATGCTCAAATTATCTTGAAAGCTTAGAGATTTACATACGACAGATCTGGAATAAGTTATAGTTTAGAAATGGATAAGAAAAAAGGTAAAAAGAGAAGGGAAGAAAGATCATATCGAAATTACGTTCAAAAATCTATACACTCTTCTAACCCCTTTGCCTATCGCAACTACTACAATAGAAAAGGGCATAGCACATCTTCTTGTTTTCATAGGAAAGAAAAACCAGTAGGTACTTATGTATTTCCTACGATTTGAACTAACCAAAAAGGACCCAAGAAAACATGCGTACCTAAGACTTAATTTTCATTGATTGCAGGTATGTCTTGAGCATCAAAGACTAGTAAATGGTACATTGATAACGGATGATTTAGACACATGACTGGAGATCATTCTAAATTTGTCACAATAAGATCAAAATATGGTGGCAAAGTAAGCTTTGGAGAAAAACAGTTTGGAAAAATAGCCGGCATTGGTGACATTGGCGAGAAAGACAGAGTTCATACCAAAGATGTCTTCTATGTGGAAGGCCTCTACCATAATCTCCTTAGTGTCATCCAAAGTGCAAACAAAGACAATTGGATCATCTTCAATTCTGAAAAATGCCTTATTGTGAACAAAAAAGATCTCCAAATAAACAAAGATCAACTGAAGGTTTTGATTAAAACTTCAAGAGAAGGAATAAGAACATATCATAGAGTAGAATTTAAAAATCAATCTTTTGGAGAATACTGCGACGCAAATGGCATTAACCACAACTTCTCAGCTCCGAGAACTCCTCAACAAATGGAGTTGTAGAAAGAAAGAACAGAGTTCTCATGGAGATGGCAAGAGCAATGCTAAATAGAAAGAATGTCTTGCAAGTGTTATGGGCAGACACAATGAGCACAACCTTCTATATTTCAAATAGAGCCTATATCATAAAGAAGCTTGATAGGACTCCCTACGAACTATACAAGGGAAGAAACCAAATCTTGCTCATATATATATATACGGCTACAAATGCTTCGTTCACAATAATCGTAAGGAAAATTTAGAAAAGTTCGATCCTAAATCAAATGAAGGTATATTTCTAGGCTATTCTAATAGAAGTAAGGCATACAAAATTTATAGTAGACATACTTGTGTTGTTGAAGAGTCTGTTCATGTTTTGTTTTCTAAAAAATGATACTCTAGTCAAACCTTTGGATGATGAACCTGAAGAGATTCATCAAAAGGAAAATCAAAATATTTCGAAAATACCTTCTGATTTTGAACCATCTAATCAAAATCAACCTAGAGCTTGTAGGTATAACAAGAGTCATCTCTTAGACTAAGTAATAGGAGATGTAAACAAGGGAGTGAAAACCAAACACGAAACTCTTAATGAAGTGAGCTTCTCTGCCTTTATTTCTTAAGTGGGACCTTCTAACATTGAAGAAGCCCTCTCAGACAATTATTGGTAGATAGAAATGCAAGAGGTACTGAATCAATTTGAGAGAAATGAAGTTTAGGACTTGGTATCCAAGCCTAAAGACCATCTGGTCATTGTCACCAAATGGGTATTCAAGAACCAATGAGATGAATCCGCAATCATTTTCAAAAACAAGGAAAGATTAGTAGCCAAAGGCTATAATAATAAGAAGAAATCAATTATGAGGAAACATATACTCCTAGCCTTTGCATGTATCAAAGGATTCAAGCTCTATCAAATGAATATTAACAGTGCATTCCTAAATGGATACATTATGGAAGAAGTTTATGTTGAAGAACCCCCTGGTTTTGAAGATGTATCCAAACCCAATCATGTATTTAGACTTCAAAAGGCTTTTTATGGTCTCAAACAAGCTCCTAGAGCTTGGTATGAAAGACTGAGCAAATTCCTCAAAGAACAAGCATTTCTTAGAGGATAGTTTGACACAACACTCTTCATCAAGCACAAGAAAAAAAATTATTAATTGTTCAAATCTACGTTGATGATATTATTTTGGTTCTACTAATGATTCTCTCTGCCAAGAGTTTTCTAAGATTATGCACGGTGAATTTGAAATGTCTATGGTAGGAGAATTAAATTTCTTCCTCATGCTTCAATGAAGCCAAAGAAGAATGAGATATTTATTTCCCAAACCAAATATCTCAGATAACTTCTCAAAAAGTATGTAATGGATCATTACAATGGAGAACGACACTACTGAACGCTGACATGAAGGAGCCAAGTTTCCACATAACCAAGTATAGAGGAATGATCGGTTCATTACTATATCTAACCGCTAGCATGCCAGACATCCAGTTTAGTGTGGGAATTTGTTCAAGATATCAATTTGTACCAAAGGAATCACATATCAAGACAGTGAAGAGGATTTTTAGATATCTTGTCGACACAACAGAACATGGAATTTGGTATCTAAAAGGAGGAAATTAATATCTCATTGCTTACTCAGATTCGGATCATAGTGGATACATAATTGATAGAAAGAGTACTAGTGGACAATGTTAGTTCCTCAATGGCTCTATCGTATCATGGTTTAGCAAAAAGAAAAACACTGTGTCATTATTCTCAATAGAATTTGAGTATGTAGTTGCCTCAAGTTGTTGTGTTCAAGCGCTATGGCTAAAATAGCAACTTCAAGATCTGGGTATCCATTTGAAGGAAATTCCAATTCTCTATGACAACATGAGTACAATAAACTTGGCCAAAAATCAACTTCAACATTCAAGAACCAAGCATATTGATGTAAGGCATCAATTCATCAAAGATCATGTTCAAAGCAAAGACGTTAAAGTGATGTTCATTCCTGCCCATCTTCAACTAGCTTATATCTTCACAAAGTTGTTAGTGAAAGAACAATTCCTCTATATAAGAAGAGAATTGGGAATGGTAAATCCCAATGAATTGTGAGTAATATTCTTCATATACTATTTATTTTAAGTATGTTTTGATGATTTAATGACAAACCTAAGCATCAAAGTTCCTAGTATTTTCTTTTGCAGGATCCCTTGCTTATTAGCTGAAAAACAGAGTCAAACAGAAAAGGGGTCACTTGCAAAGACGCTTGAGTGACAGTAAAAGTTAAAGGCTTTCACTCAAGTGTTATCGAGAAAATGTCGTCAAAAGCTACTTCGAATCAAGAAATACTCCAAGTGCATTACTAAGCACTCGAGTGTGGCGTTCATGTACTCAAGTGATGAATAGCTGAAGCAGACTCAGAACATCATCATTGGCAAACACTTGAGTGAAGAAAATGCACATTCGAGTCTAACAATCGAGTGGAGTTACAAGTAACTCGATTATTGAGATATTTTTGTGTATTTAGAACTCTAACATTGCAAGTACTCAAAGTTTTGATTTTCAAGAGCTTTTTGTCAATTTATGCGCAGTTCATCCTCTACTAATCTTGAACCATTCAATCTGAAAATTGAACGAACATATAAGTAAAGGTACATAAGGCAGAGACAAAGAAGTCATCCCAGTGACTCAGCGCACATGGTAGAGGCACAAGGAAATCTAGATAGAGATTGAAAGGAACAACCCCTGATCCAAGGGGACAGAAATCACATTCCACCATTACCACCGCCAAATGGCAACAACGATGATCTAAGTAGAGCTATCATGGAATTCATAATTCCCAACTTGAATGGACTCAACTTTGCAATAGCTCCTCCAGACATCACTATAGTACGATTCGAACTAAAACCTGTTATGTTTCAAATGCTTCAAATGGTGGGCTAGTTCATTGGGCTACCATCAAAAGACCCTCATCTCCATCTCAAAATGTTTATGGAAGTCTATGATCCTTTTAAACTTCTAAGAGTGCTAGTTGACATTCTCATAATCAAACTATTTATATTCTCCCTCAAAGATAAAGCTAGGGTGTGGTTAAACACTCTACCAACTCATTCAGTCAATTCTTGGAACGACTTGGGCGAGAAATTCTTACTGAAATTCTTCCCACCGACTAAGAATGCCCAACTAAGAGAAGATGTTACTAGCTTCTGACAACGCTTTGGCAAGTCTACCTGTGAAGCCTGGGAACGATTGAAGGATATGTTTTGGAAGTGCCCATAACACAGAATTGTACCATGGGTACAATTTCAAACTTTCTACAATGGTCTAAATGCTCAAACAAGATCGATAGTCGATACTTCTGCAAATCGATCCTTTTTTATGAAATCTTATAATGAAGCATATGAACTTCTAAAGCGGATGGCCATGAATAGTCATCAATGGCCAGAAGACAAACTGTCATCTACCAAACTTGTCGATGGAGTTCATGAGCTTGACTCCATGACTGCCCTTACTACTCAAGCTTCCTCTCTTACCAATATGATCAAGACGATGAGTCTCCCTGCCAGCACTTCATCTATGCAAAACACACAGCTAGACTATGTTTACTGTGGAGGAGAACATCTTTACTCTCAGTGTTCAACTAATCTTGAGTCTATTAATTATGTGGGAAACTACAACTGAGGTAGTAACTATCAGATATGATTAGTTTTGACAATGTCAAATATAGATGCAAAATATTAAGAGTAAAAAGTTTTCTTAGTTCTTATATTTAATGTAGAATCAAAGATTAGAAGATATAAAGTTCAATTATGGAGAATGATAAAGAAGAAGATCAATAAAGAAGTTATTGAATTGGATTGATTAAGAGGAAGAAGAAGAAAGAAATTGAATCAAAGATTAGAAGATATGAAGTTGAATTATGGAGAATGATGAAGAAGAGGATCAATAAAGAAGTTATTGAATTGGATTGATAAAGAGGAAGAAAAAGAAAGAAATTGGTTGGGGCTCAAATTTCAGAAATTACAGTTTGTTGCCACGAATTTCAGAAATGACAGTTTGGTACCATAAATTTTCAAATGTCAATTTAGTCTTCGCTACAATGACAAAATCAAGTTTTTTTTTCAGTACTCGAGTGATAAACTCGAGTCAGCACTGTTCAAACTCGAGTTTACAGTGTTAAACAATGTGTAATTCCAGCCCCTGTTCAGTGTTCTACCTGAGTAAGCTTCAATTATTCGATGATATCTCCCAAATCAAAGATCTGATTGACGTAAAACCAGTTTCATATGAAACTACACTCCCAATGTGTCATTTTGACACCAAAATCAAGCCCAAAGGAGTTCGGACGAAAGATCTATGAATTTCAAAAGTTGTCACATTAAATCATGCCACACAATAGACATAGCTTCAGTAATATGGGTGTATCTCACAAACTACACATCCAAATGAGTTGAAACCTATGGCATATGAAACTAGACTCAAATACCTGTTTCAAAATATCAAGTCATGGAAAACAAATATCAAATGAGAAAGATATGATTTTTTAAAGTTCACAGTGAGATCAGGACATTGCAAAACAATCGTCAAGAACAACAATCAATAATCTGATTGTAACACTTAGCATATAATGAATTTGGAGCTGATTTTCTTGCATTAGAAATAAGACTTAAAAATCTTTCTAGGGATAGACACTACATTTGGTTCTTAAAGTTGAGGTTTGTTCTGGAGGTCAATCGCGGAGAATGCTTGCTAACTCTCCTATTCTGGAATAAACAAAGGTAACACTCGAGTTTCCTAAACTAAACTCAAGTGCTAAGGTAATGCTTCAACCCCTCTCTGATCTTAATAATACTCAATGAAGTACTTTGGCAAACTTGAATGTCAATTTTATGAAACTCGAGTTTACAACTCGAGTTGGTGAAATGAAACTCGAGTTTTGGTAGCCTTGATGTTTTTCACTGATCGTTATATCATGTACACTTTTCTACCAAACTTTCAAAAATGCCAAAACTAGAGTTATGATTGTGCAACTCGAGTTCCTCGTTAGAGTTGATTAAATGAAACTTGAGTTCTAATAACTTATGTCTTCTGCCAATCTTTCAAAGATGCCAAGACTCGAGTTATATTTGAACAACTCAAGTTCCTCGTAAGAGTCAAAATATCAAAACTCGAGTTTCCATTTTAGAATGATAAAACTCGTTTTACAAACTATTTCTGAAGTTTTTGAACTAAGAGCAAAATATCTAAACTCGAGTTGGTTAAACAAAACTCGAGTCTTAATGCTTCTGTTAAATCATCATCATCTTCATAAATTCAAACTCACTGATCATTATCTTTTTATTTCTAATTACCACTCATTATTCTCAATGCTTTTAAACATGTTTAATAATGAGTTTCATATGATTACTTGATGGATTACATGAAAATTTTCATAAATGAAATTTGTGTCAGAAGCATTAAATGCTATTTCAGAAAATAGAGCACTCACACGAAAACTCAGTTGGAGCAGTTCAAATAATCATATCTTTAAGCAACCTATTATGGTGAAAGTCAAAGGAATCTAACCTATGGTATGCCAGAGCAGACCAAAGGCATGTTATCTACAGATACGTGGTACCAAAGCGAAAATGACTTAATCTCTATTTCTGCCAACAACTCCAATATCTCTCTAATAGAAAAGTTTGAACATTCACAACGATCATTTAACGAAGTTAAATGGCAGACAAAATAGAGAGAATGCACACACGCTCCAGCAACTGCTTCCAACGATCATATTATACACACAACGGGAAGAATTTACTCAATGGTCATATGATCTTCATCAACTATAAAAGGAGAAGCATTCAAGATAGATGAAGAGACATTAGCTTGCATCTTTTCTATTAAAATGCCAACACTATGATGCTTATATCACTTACTCTTCATTTTCTCAATAATCATATAGTTTACCATAGAGAGAGACTATTTGTAATGTGCTTCAGTATTAATCTTATTCACTTTAGAGAGAGAAGATTGATTGTAATCCTTCATCACAAAGGTTGTATCCTTACGGTGTGTAAGGGGGGTATCTCAGTGAGATATTTGTGAAAGGTTGCACAAGTGTCCGACTAAACTTAAGGGATTGTAGAGGCTTCTCTTGTGCGCAGATTAAACAAAAAGATAGTGTATTGAAAATATCAAGTGGAGCTTGGGACTAGACGTCGGTCATCAAGGATTAGGCCGAACCAGTATAAATCACAGTTTGCATATCCCTAAATTCCTTTATTTCCAACACATACGTTTTGAATAATTGACTATGAATTTATAATTCATTTCTTTCATACGTATTGTTTTTACAAAGATGCGAAAAGATTTCTAAGTTTCTAAGTTTTTATCTAAAACCCAATTCACCCCTTTTTGGGTGTCATCCGGTTCTAACCGTAACAACAATAACCCATACTCAAACACTTACCATCCAGGGTAGAGACGGCACCCTAATTTTTCTTGGAATCTGCAAGGACAACAATCTGCAGACCTTTCATACTCCAACAAACCACAAAATCCCCCTAGATTTACCCAACAACCCAGACAGCCGAGTATGGACACATTACCTTAGTCTTCCATGGAAAGCCTACTCAAGAAGTATTTGGCTAGGAACGATACCATTATACAAAGCCAGCAAGTGTCTCTTCAAAATCTTGACAATCAAGTCGTACAACTTGTTACGGTGCTTAACAACAAACCATCAGGTTCTGTGCCTAGTGACATTGAGCTCCCTAGGAACCATAGAAAAGAGCAAGTCAAAGCAATGGAATTGAGGAACGACAAGAATGTTGAGCAGAAGAAGGTCGCAAAAAGACCTATTAAAGATGTCAAGCCAATGTCAGGACAAACAAAGAAGGGCGAGAAGCCACTGAAGAAGCACAAGAAACAGAGCAGCGCACTCTTATGCTGTAGCAAAGTACCAGTTCCGTCAATGCTACATCATGCCCACAATATACTATGCTAGAAACACACACTCCCGAGAAACCAGATGATGCTATAGCAAAGCCGTCGCAGCATGCTACAGAATCAGATCCATCACAGGTATTGAAATAACAACCACCTTTCCCGCATAGGTTGCAAAAGCAAAGCTAAGAGAAGCAATTCAAGAAATTTTTGGATGTTCTGAAATAGCTACACATCAAAATTCCTTTGGTTGAAGCTCTTGAACAAATGCCCAGTTATATGAAGTTCATAAAAGGCATCCTATTTAAAAAGAGAAAACTGGGTGAGTTTGAAACAGTAGCAATAACTGAAGATGCAGTGTCATACTGCTGAACGAGCTACCTCAAAAACTGAAGGACCCTAGAAGTTTCATGATCCTATGTGCCATCTGCCAAAACTATTGTGGTAAGGCACTCTGTGATTTGGGAGCAAGCATCAACCTGATGCCTATGTCTGTATTCAAGAGACTAGCAATGGAGAAGCAAGGATCTACTACGGTAGCTCTACAGTTGGCTGACAGATCCATCATTTACCTAGAAGGCAAAATCAAAGACTTATTGGTGAAGGTGGACAAATTTATCTTCCATGTCGACTTTATTTTTATAGACTTTAAAGTTGATTGTAAAGTGCCAATCATTTTGGGAAGACCATTCATGGCTAATGACCGAACATTTATTGATGTTGAAAAAGGAAAGCTTACTATAAGAGTCAATGTGAGCATGTAACCTTCAAGGTCTTAAGGGCCATAAACTATCCCAATGATGTGGAAGATTTCTCAGCACTTACGATTATGAATGATGCCAACATGGGCCAATACCAGACGAGTGAAGGACATCAAATGCTAATATTAAGGCCTCTGAATGTATTGAACTTTAGTATCTATTAGGATGGAAATGATGATAGGGGAAGGCCATCACCCCCTTCATTACTAGACTAGATGACATAACAAAGTCAGGCTAAAGACTTAAAACCAACCGCTATTGTGAGGCAACCCAAAGTGTCCTTACTTACTTTTACTTCATTTCCTGTTGTTTTGTCCTTGGCATATCAAGTGAGAGCTAACACCGGACGAGTGTGCGAAAGATAGCAAAACGAAGGGTTCAAACGAGAACGCATGAGGAGTGCAGTAGCGGAAAGGGCAATGCTAAAAGATTTCAAGGCAACTTTGTTATAGCAACACACGCAATTTATATATTTAAGTTAGCGACTCTGATAAGCTACTTCTAAAAGAGGGTACTTTGACCATTGTCACCAATGCATACACGAAGTGGTGGGCCACAGGATCCGCCCAAGAATTCGATTTTTCCCTCCATTCCACTTCCCAACACAAATCACTTATTATACTCCTTCCAGGAGCCCCCATTCTAAGGGTTTGGCCTAGCAAGTCACTTCCTTGCATCAACAAGTCTCTAACTTGCTTCTTCAACAAAAAATGGTATGCAATATATCGCCAGCTAAGATCGTAAAATGGTCAACAACCTCAAGGCCAACGTCCCCAAATATACCCATATGCAATCATTCCCTGAGCACATCTTCGAGATGAATGGGCTGGAGGACGAGCCACCTAACCATGATGCATTTGGCTCCTGCAAACGGCGAAGGGGAAAATCCTAATGGTGGAAATCGCTGAGGAAATGAAGCAGGAGACAATTTTGGATGACGAAGGCACGGTCTCCACTAACATCGCCCGTGTAGCGAACGTTTAGTGTCAACCTCTGGTACTAGCATTCAATTCTTTTTGGTATCTTACTGATAACCCTGTTTAACTTCCTTTGCTTGATTTTTTTATTTTTGTTTTCTTTGTATCCATTCCCCTACTGACTAGCAGCAGGGAGTAAAAAAATAAAAATAAAAATTTCCCTTATCTTATCCATTGGTTTTTTCTGTTTTTCCATGCCTTCACTTTGTGCACTTCTCTTAATATGTTTGTGACTACACACACCACACACACTGTACTTGATTTGTCTTGTATGGATGCTCCCTCTTAGATTGTCTTTCCTTTTGCACTGAGAACATTGCAAAATTTAAGTGTGGGGGAGGTATAAGTCTTTTGTGTATGCTAGTATATGTGTTGTATGCTTGATGTATGACTTTTGCAATCCCTTAATTAGCTTTGTGCAAGCCTTTGGCCAATTTTAACTATTTAATTAAGCAGAAACCACCTAGCAACAAAGTAATTGTTTGTAGAAACATGTAGTTTAGAGTTGTCTTAAGTAATATGAGTTGTGTAGACTTGGGAAATTGATGGCACTAGGTTGAGCAATATGCAAGGCATAGCGATAGTTAAGGATAATACAGAACTTAGCCACATGGAATGATTTTGTAGCCTTAAATTTTTTTTTTTATTCATTGAGTATGCTCTTTAGATCTAGCATTGTCTTTGATTTGTCCTAGTTCTTCGGTTTAAGCCATTTTTCATATAAGTAAAATTGCATGTGATTAAGGCATTCGTTTTCCACCCTGAATCCCATACACAAACCATTGATATCATACTCTCGTTGTCAACCCCTTAAGCCTTTGTATACTGCTATGACAAGAACAAGTAGATAATGTAATTAAAAATTGCCTTCCTAATGCTATAGCATATTGTCCTTAAATGCAAATGTTGTGACATGGTGATGCACTTTTCTTTAAAAAAATCTTGAATGCAAGAGAACTGAGAGCACAAACAGCATCATAAAGAAAAAGCTAAGCAAGGAATTACATCTACTACGTATCTGTCTGCCACCCTGCTATCGGAACATCATTTTATAAAATTTTCACTTATCCATTTATCTGACCACCACTAACATTACAACCCTTAAAAGTCCTTTTGATGCAAGTAAACTCAAATGTAGGATATAGATTATAAAACTTTGACAAGCCTATAGATAGCCTGGACTAGTAGAGACAAGTGAAACAAATTCCCCAATATGACATAGCGATAAACACTTTACCTGAGAGCTTTTGGATGCTCCTCTGTTAGAGCAAAGCCTTGTATAAAGTTATGTCATTGCTGGGTAGTGGGATAGTTTATATGGAAAGTTGAACTTGAGATAACAACAGGATACATGATTCATAGACCAGGAGCAAAGCTGTATTGTTTATTCTGCTACATCTTTGTATCTCTGTTTTGCCTAAGAGTGCAAAAAGATAAGTGTGGGGGAGTTTGATAAGTCAAATTTCTGCCATATAATTCCTATGTGTTGTGACCATTTTGCATGGTAATTCTAAGCTTTAATGTGCTTGATTTGATGAAATATGTTAGAATTCATGCACATGTGGAAATAAGGGACAGATGAAGTGAGTTCTTGCATTCTAGCTACTATCCCGCACTTAGGCAGAAGAAAAAGGTGCATTTTAATGCATTCTAAAATCGCATAATGGTGCTGACAAGATACTATAGCATGGTAAATATTGCTTTAAACTAGCATCATAATGTTACCCCAATGCTATAGAATCATAAGTAATGACCTGTTATATATTGTGGCACACTGATCTTTTCTCTAGAATATTTCAATAAATAAATACAGGTAATTAAGCCAAATGTTTAGACGGTGGTTAGCTTGACAGAGATGGAAATAGAGAACGCAGAGAATCAAAAGGAAGATCTACAAAATCCCATAGAATAAAAGAAAGAATCAATCAACCGAATTTAGGCATTCAGGCCTAGCAGAATTGGAAAGCCTAGCTCACTGGACGTATGACGCGAAGGACTTGACCATAAAGGGAAAAGACAGCTAGAGGTAAAAAGGATTAGAGAATCAGAAATGAAAAAATAGCATGACGCGACTCAAGTCGAGGGATTAGGATTCATTGAGAGGGCTACAGAAAGACTAATTCGTTAAACAGAGCTTAAGAAGATGTAAAGGCATTGCATGACAAATGTCCCCTGCATTGTCGAACACTCCGGCAACCTTCTCTGTTTTAATTTTCCTTTATTGTTTTTTATGGATCAGTTTTCTATAGTTTCAATTGTGTTTCTCTCGTCATCCATGAACTAAATTCTGTTGGCTGAGCAAGGATGGATTCTTAAGTAGTAGTATGAAATCATATTATTATTTTTTTAATTTAATAAATCCAATTTTCTTAATTGTGGTTTGAATGTGTTATCAATTAGTTAGCCGCTAATAGGCGAGCATTGTGGCCTTAGCTTACTAGAAAGGAGTTAAGGTTAGACCTCTATTAACCTGTGTGTGCTAAGCAAGCCTGTGTAGGGTTCGATCTAAATTGTAAGCTACATAATGGGTTTACCTCACATAGCTAATACACCTAGGTTAAACTAATGTTCTAAGCCTGAAAATCGCCATAGGAATATAGGAGAAGTAGAGTAAGGAACGTACGTACAGAATTGTGGAAGCTTCTGTATAAAAAATTAGTGGGTTAACTAAATAACATTGCGATAGGTAGTTTGCTGTAGCATTGCAGAAGTTGTGCAACAAAATGCTGTAGCAATGCGTTTGAAGCAATCTGGGGGATTAATGAGACTTAAGATGAAGTCTAAGCTCTGTCTATTTTAACTATGATTTTCTCAAACTACGTCTCGATCATTTGCTTTATCTTGTTATTAGTAGAAATAGTAAAACCAATCATCCTAATTGTTACCATCACGCAACTTTCATTCGCTTGCTAGCTGCATAATTGGTATTACAGTCTCTGTAGGATGATACTCTACTCACTACTCTATTACTTGTTCAACTGGTTCACTTGCCACAAGGGGATTTTGACCAACACTAACACTCAAGTGTAACGTGTTAATTTTATAGTTATATCAAACAAACAAGTCTTCTCTTTCTCATTCCGTCATAACTCTCGTATCTCCCTCACTCCAAAAACTCACAAACCCTTTCTGTTAGTTCTCGAAGTTTTGATGATAACAAGAATTAGAAGTGATTAAGGTTTTATATTGAAAATGGTTAAGTTTTTTAATCAATATATATTGCCTAACTTAATCAGTATATATTGCCTAAGTTAAGAGTGTACTCGAGTATGGCATCTTGCTTACTCGAGCATGCTCAATCTAACAGTGTGTTTAAGTGATCACAGAATGTTACTCAAGTATTGGTTTGTAACTACTCGAGTAGTATATCAGTTGGAACACCTTGCACTTATATCAGAAGAAGTGTTACTCAAGTAGACACATTGTGTTATTTGAGTATTGAAGAATCAGAGCAAAGTTTAGAGACGCTCATGGTACTACTCGAGCAACAATATTGGCTTACTCGAGTAAGGGATTATGCCTACCCGAGTACAAGAAATCTCATGTCAAAGCATTGCCTCTATCAAAACGTTACTCGAGTAAGGTACTCAAGGAAAGGTATGTTGTTACTCAAGTATCATCTTTTATATCGCATATCTACTCTCTGGTTGATGTATACCTGAGTACAGCTTATGTGCTACTCGAGTAAGGTACCGGAGTAAAGGGAATTGGTTACTCGAGTATACATATTTAAATCTTATATTTGCTCTCTGCCTGAGGTGTACTCGAGCACTATTCTACTGCTACTCGAGTATAAGGAGAATGGTACTCGAGCATCAGTTACTAATACTTCACTTAGTGTGTGACTTCAACAAAGAACATATGGTACTCTAGCAGTGGAAGTAAGGTACTCGAGTACAAGAAGATTGTTACTCAAGTAAGGTTATCACTGAGCCCTCTGTTGTGTGTTGCGGTGATGACACTCAAGTATCACAAGTAGGTTACTCGAGTATGGTTAACCACTAGGCATCTGTGAAAGGCTTTTGATATGGTTACTCGAGTAAAATGGTATTGTTACTTGAGTATGATACATCATCAACCAGAAACCTTCGCTGTAACGTTAATCGTAAACTTAAATATTTTTTGCTATCATTTGTTTCCTTTTAAATCTTACTCAAACTCATCAATGCTATTACTAACTACCTTTCAAGTAGATTACAGATGATTAACAAATGTTTAATTAGTAATTAGCCGAAAAGCCACTTCATGTGTCAGAAGCATTTATTTCTTGCAAAAAATAGAGCCTACAAACAAAATGAGCTTCATTGCAAACAAAATCATTCCTTCGAGGCATACCCATTCTGGAAAATGGTCTGAGTCAACTTCTGAGCACAAGTATGTCGACGGCAAGCCAATTGATGAAGCAACTTTCAACTGTACCTAACGAAAATCATCTATGCCTAATGGAAGTTTAAAGAGTCTCAACGATTACATTCAAAGCTCTTTAACGAACATCAATGGACGTTGATATAAAAGCTCAACGAATTCAATTCCATCAAAAAACCCGAAACTCTACGCATTGAATTTGACATTATTGCAATCTACTGTTTCATTCACTTCATTTAATATCTTCGAATATTCTTGTACTTCAGTTATTATTATTCATCTACTCAATGAGGAGTTTTTTTTTTAAACACTTATTTGATTATTTGTTTATCGGTTTAATCTAAGGTAGAGGGACCTTAAGTGTGGATGTACGAATACAACTTGTAAGGGGGAGTGAATCCTAGTGTGAAAGGATTACTTCGAGTATAGAGTGTGCAATTGTATTTGTGATTGTGAGTCAGTGAAAATCCCAGAGTGTCTAGCGATTGGACATAGGTCAAAGAGTTGGACCGAACCAGTATAACTTCTCTGTGTTCATTCTCTCTATCTTTGTCTCTATATTTATTGTTCTTCGTCCAATTCGAAAAAGAATTTTAAATCCCCTATTCAGCCCTCCCCCTTCTAGGTGATATTCCACTTTTGCTCTCAACTTCCCTATTCAAATTTTTCACCGTTGCGACATATTGGTTCAAATCCCTCCATCTCCTTCCCCATAAATTATCTTTTCTGCTCAGAATCTCCCATTCACTCTTAACCACCACTCCGAGAATCAAAAACCTAAGTCTTCTTCCATTTTTTTCATTTTTCCTTCAAATTTCTTCAAGTCCAAAGTGATTATGGCAAGAACAAAGCAACCTAATGTAGGAAAAGATGATTCACCTCTTCCTTCGTCGTCGAAGAAGGCTAAAATTGAGAAGGATCCTAAGTATAGGTCAAAGGTTCAACCTTCAGACCCTAAGCATAAAGCAAAAAGGATCGTCATCAAGGAGCCATCCAAGCCTCAGACTCGTTCAACATCATCTATACCAGTTGGGAAGGGCAAAGGGAAAGGGATGGATGCCGATAAGCAAGCCCAACAATGGGAGATTGGTGTTAAAACTGCCCTCAAGAATGTCCAAACCCAATTTGAGATTCCCAAAAAATCCAAATTTGGTACCCAATTTACTGACTGGTAGCCAAGCCACTCTGGCTACTTCTAGCTCTTCAGGCCCCACACCATCTCAGTTGCTCAGAGAGTTACAGCCTTTAGTTCCTCTTTCAGGTATTATCACTACACCTCTAGATATTTTTGAAGAGGAGTCTTTCAACTTTTATTACGGTTATCGATCTTTTTGTCCCACTATTTATGTTGATTTGGACAAACTTAAACCCAAATGTAATATGGACTTGTCACCATGGTTAAGTCTATATACACCTTTACTGAGTATTAGGACTGTTTATTGTCCTAAGGTGGTCAAAGTTTTTTACTTTCACATGAGGATTGCTGACTTAACTAACGATAATGATAACATTATTGAAGAGATACTTAAGACAAATGTCAGAGGGAAAACAATCAAACTTACTATAGAATTCATCAACACCTTTTTAGGGATTATAGATGTTCCTACTGAGTCTGGGAAGCACCTATCTAATTAGGAGATTTTCAGTATCCTGTAGCTAGGAGAACCAATGGGGCCTCTGACTTTCAATATTTCCTCCATGAGTGATACCTTTCATCCATCTAGTAATTTATACAAGGAACATGGTGCATAAAGGTAAGAACTTCTCTCACTTCACTTCAAGAAACTATCTCCTATTTGCCTCTATTATCTCCAAAGAGCCTTAGAATGTGGTCAATGGGTTATGGATGAGAAGCGTAATTCTAGATTTCATTCTAATATCAAATCCACAATCCCTTTTTCCAATTTGTTTTCTTATGTCCTATATTTGAACAACATGTGGTATCTCATTCCGGAAGAGAAATCAGTGAAGGCTTTGAGGTTTAAGGCAAGTCACTTAAAGAGAATAAAGATTTCTTTTACGGAGGCTTCAGGGCAGTCAAAAGCCAAGCCAAAAAAGAAGATGGCATCCTCACCTAGGGAAGATGAGGCCCAATCCTCTCAAGCAGGCTCTCATACTGCCTCTGCTCCATCTCCTTCCTTTTTTAAGGCCACTTTTCAAACCTATGTCAAGGAAATCATTCATTCTACCATGGATATTATGCTACAGTCCAATGAATCTTTGAAGGCATCCAATATCTCAATGCAAATCTCTAATGAATCCATGGTCTACACCTTAGAAGCAAAGATAAAGATATTAGTTGAGCAAACGAATGAGAACTTCTAAAGGTTGTTTGATGTTCAAGATGTGCATAACATAAAGATAAAGAAGATGGAAGAGTTTTTGCTTACTTTGGGATTCTCACTTTCTAAGCCCTTTTATGCAGCTCCTGAGCACTCTATTCCTTCTTATCCCCCTCTAGTTTCTGAACCACCTGAGACCACCACCATACCCGAGGCCATACCTGAACCCACCACCATCCCCAAGACCACACCACTTCTATCCCTAAGGACCCTCTCCCTTCCACTGTTGCTCCATCCACCTCTACTCCTACTCCCACTCCCACTTCCACTGCTAGCTTCACTGATCCTACTCCTACCTTTAAACCTAATTCTCACTCCATTTCATCTTCCTTCACAGCCACTACTATACTTCCTATTGACCCTTCTTCTGCCATGATCGTCTACGCCCCTCCCTCATCCTTTGATCTTACTTTCGCTACCCTTTTGCTTGATGACAAAGGGGGTAATTGATTGTCTGATATCATCTTTTGTTATGTTTATTGTTACCTATTTTATTTTCATGTTTGAATTATGTACTAACTTATTAATCTATGTAACTTAAGTTATTCAATGAAAATGTTATGCATATGTTTCTCATACTCTTTCTTTATGATCATCAAACTTGGAAAACGAGAGAAGTCAATTCCAAATTGTTAGTTCTCGGTTTATGTTTTGATGATAACAAACTTGGAAAAGTGATAATTGAATATTTAATAAACTTCTTTTTATATCTTGATTAATAATTAGGACTCTTTAGTTAATAAATAATGGCTTTTATACTTATTTGGGCTTTGGGCCTTTGATTAGCTTTTAGCCATTTTTAATAATAATAAAATTCCAGTTTTGCATTGCTTCACTATTTTTACCATAACTCTTGAACAAAACATCGGATTTGCCTCTTTTTTGTCTCATATTTCAGATGATTCAGAGAGCTACAATTGTTATGAAGACATGAAGCAAATTCGGACATGAGAGCGGTCAATTTTGGAGCCGAAATCTGGATTTTATTTGGGCACGAATTTTGTAATTAAAGCCCACTTTTATTTTAATTTCATTTTGGGCTGAACCATTAGACCTAATTCGTTTTTAGGTTATCTTTAAGTGAGGCAGCCGCCACAAAAACATTCATTGACGTTTTTACACAGTTTTGGATTAAATACAGAATTTTTATTTTCTCTCAAATGTTCTTCGCGTTCTTCGTCTTTTCTTCATTTTTTCCAGCCATGCTCGGCTAAACTTCTGTCGACTAACCCAACGTTGAGGATTCCATGATTCGTCCAGAGAGCCTATGCTTAATCGATAACGTTACTCGTTTGATTTTCATCTTATCGGATCCGATTTCGAAAATAGTTCGAATATTAGATTTAATATTCGGTTTGGTTAAATCCCAAGGACTGAGTTCAAACTAGGTTAAAGTGTTGTTGTGCGATCGTACAGTGAGGCGCCGCTGTTTGGACAAATGCTAGGCGATCATCTAGTCGAGGGAATTTCTGGACGGATGCAGAGATCTCGGTTAGTCCAGAACCAAACGCGAGTTCGTTCATATTTCGCTCAAGGATGGCAGTTTCTAGAATCTAAACGTTGGGTTGGTCGTTCTTAATCTGTTTCAGTTTATTAACGTTTTCTATCTGTTTCCACATACTTCAGTTTATTTCAATTTATTTCGTTTTAATCTGTTGAATCAAAAAAACCCCTCATTTTTATTCTGTTTATTTGTTGTTGTTAATCAAACCCGCTGCAAGTTCATTGGGGAAACGACCCAGGTTCCCTATTTCTACAAATCATTTTCGAACTTGGTTATTTTGGGAGACACGGCAAATATCTTTCCAAAAATGGCACCGCTGTCGGGGAATTTGCATCGGTTTGTTTAGTAACAGCATTGTAAATAGCTTAATTTAGGTGGTTCGGGTGGTCGGACAGAAATTTTTCTGACTCTGATGACTCAAACCAGGTCTTATTCACAAGGAATTGGGCATTCTAAGCAAAAGTCACTCTCTTTAGGAGTGAGGTCTACCCTATTTTCCCAAAATTCCAACGTTTAGACCACTTTTTCGCTGTTTTAAGTTTTGATTCTAGGATTTCTACTAGTCTGATTTTTTTTTAGTATCTCTGATTGGGCTGAAAATTGGCAGAGTGATAGAAAATGGCAAATCTTTGACCCCACATCAAAACCTTTGGTTCTTCATGTGGTATCCTCCGTTTTGCCAAATTCCATCGTTTAGACCACTTTTTCAATTTTGTAAGTTTTTTTATTCCATTTTTGGGTCCCCCAATAGTCTAGGAGTTGCCCTGTCCAAGTCCCAAAAATTTTAAAAATCATTTGATAGTGTTTCTGGACTTGTTTTGGTCAATTTCTAGCATAGGTTTTTACTTTTGTGTGTTTTGTTTTTGTGTTCTCTTAGGGTTTTCCTACTTTTTACCACCTCTTGTGGCATTTTCGTAATTCTAATTGTCTGGTGGCATTTCTGTGATTCTGAGTATTTACCAATTCTGCTTTGTGTGTATGCTGCATGAGTACCAGGAATAATACTAATCCAGAAGATTTGTTGCCATTTGATCACGAAATAGAAAGAACAATTCTTCTTGCTAGAAGAGTTGTTAGCCTAAGTCATAAGATTAATCTTGGCCGGACACTGAAGCGCATTCGATTGTGACCATTCGATTGTGTCCATTCGTTGATCTTTCGATTCTTATTCGATAGTATTCCCGATAGTCTTGTTGTGTTCACTCGATTCTTGTAGCAATTTTGCTAACTCGGACGTTATGGTGAAAGACGGGCGAGATCATGCTACTTTAAAGGAATTGGGCGCACTGATGTTAATTATCAACCTTTGTGCATCCAATATCCTAACCTTCTTTGCTAACTTTGAGCTTAAATCTGGTCTAATACACTTGTTGCCTAAGTTTCATGGTCTTGCAGGTGAGTGCCCCATTAAGCATTTAAAGGAATTCCATGTAGTGTGCAGCACAATGAAACCACATGCCATTGATGAGAATCATATCAAGCTGAGAGCTTTTCCTTTCTCATTGGATGGTGGAGCTAAGGATTGGCTATTGTACCTTCAGCCCTCATCTATTGGGAGCTGGACTGACATTCAGAGGTTATTTCTAGATAAATATTTCCCTTCCTCAAGAGCAACTACCCCTGTTTACCATATTCAAGCGGCACCCCCAATCCAGTATGATTCTCGGATATTAGAGACTAGACTTGATGATCGATTTCCCTTGTGAGGCGGTTAGCGTGCACGAGACGGTGCAACCTTCACCTCCTCGAGTGGGTACTCCGTGGGTTGTTCGACCCATATCATTCTACCGATTCTTTCCCTACCTTGCATGATCCTACTTACCAAGACCCGTCGGTAGCCCAGGTGGGTGTTTTTCCGGGAAGCCACAATACAGCGAGGATAATGCCTTCTCCAATACTTATAATCTGGTTGGAGAAATCACCCCAACTTTATTTGGAATCAAAATCGAACCGAGTAACCGGTATCAACGAGTGCAGGAATTACCGGCGAGACAGTATAGACCACAAACTTTCCAGCAGCAGTCTGCACCTCCTTTGCCTTTGCCAGCACCACCCCCTCAACCAGCCATATGTGCACCTCCACAGGCGGCACAACAACAGGCTAGTAGTGGTGGTAGTGGTTCCTCACTTGAAAATTTGGTGAATCAACTTGTCTCAGCCAATATGCAGTTCCAACAGCGTACTGACACTTCCATTCAGGATTTGCGAACACAGATGGGGCGGTTGGCAACATCAATGAACCAACTTCAACCTCAGGGGTCCAACACTCTTCCTTCACAAACAATTCCTAATCCTAAGGGGAATGTGAGTGCTACCTCCCTTCGATCTGGCAAGCAATTGGAGGAACCTAAGCAAGCTACAGATGTGACTTCCACATCAGAAAAAGAGTCAGAAAATGTGAGGATTGACTCTGAAAATAAAAAGGCAGTGCAGCAAGGTGAAGAGGAAGACATTCCCATTCCTCTTCCTTTCCCTCAGAGAGCCTCTCCATCCAAGAAGTTGGTAGAAAAAGCACAACGAAAGAAGTCACAAGAGAAGGCAATTCTAGAGACCTTCCGGAAGGTTGAGATCAATATTCCTCTCTTGGATGCCATCAAGCAAATTCCAAAATATGCCAAGTTTCTCAAGGAGTTGTGTACTAACAAGAGAGGATTGAAGGGGGTGAAAGAGTAAGCTTGAACCAGAATGTGTCGGCACTTCTAACACCTATGCCTCAGAAATGCAAGGATCCAGGAATGTTTTCAATCCCTTGTATTATTGGTAATTATAGATTTGATGATTGCATGTTAGATCTAGGTGCTTCAATTAATGTCATGCCTGCCTCTATCTATAAATCTATTGGTCTTGGTCCCTTGCGTCCCTCTTTGGTGTTGTTGTCCGGTTAGCTAATAGGAGCAATGCTCACCCTTCGGTTTGGTTGAAGATGTATTGGTCAAAGTTAATGAATTGATATTCCTGCTGATTTCTATGTCTTAGATATGGAGGTGAGTCTTCGATAGTAGATCACCAATCATTTTAGGAGGCCTTTCATGAAAACAGCTAGGACTAAGATAGATGTGTATACGGTACTCTTTCCATGGAGTTTGGTGATATATCGTGAATTTCACTATTTTTGATGCCATGAAACATCCTAGGGAAGAGCATTCTATTTTACGTATTGATGTGATTGATGATCTTTGTGGATGATGTCCTTACTGATTGGTGTGCTGATTATCCTGATTTTGCATCTGTGAGTGATTCTCCCATTTGTGCATGTGCTGATAACAAATGGTGCTCTGTTTGCACTAATTTGGTTAAGGCTTCATTATTTAGTGATTCTACATTACTTGTGGATTCTGATGTGGATTTTGATATTCATTCTGAATTTGAGCTTCATCCTGCTTCTGATTTTGATGAGCCTGCTTCTAATTTTAATTTTGATAAGCTGAATTCTGATGTTAACATTGAGTTGTATAGCCACAGTTCTTCTTCTGCTTCTTTCAATGTGGTTTCAGGGATTTCTAGTGTGATGCCATCAGAGTTGTTGCAACAACCACCCAAGCTTCTTCCCTCCACTGAGTAACCGCCCAAACTAGAGTTGAAATCCCTCCCAGATCACCTGAAGTATGCATTGCTGGAGGTGAATGAGCAGTTGCCAGTCATTGTGGCAAATAATCTTTTGCACGATCAAGAAGAGAAGTTTGCTAAGCTTATTGAGGGCGAACAAGAAGGCCATTGGGTGGACATTAGCTGACATAGTTGGCATCAGCCCTTCTATGTGCATGCATCGTATTCATTTGGAAGAGGAATCTAAACCGGTGAGGCAACCCCAGAGACGCCTTAATCCTCTTATCCTTGATGTGGTAAATAAGGAGGTCACTAAGCTCCTACAGGCTGGCATCATCTATCCCATTTCTGATAGCCAGTGGGTTAGCCCGGTCCAGGTGGTTCCTATGGATGGCTACTCCGGATATTTCCAGATCCATATTGCTCCTGAGGATCAGGAGAAGACGACCTTCACATGCCCCTTTGGGACATATGCTTACCGAAGGATGCCTTTTGGCCTCTGCAATGCACCTAGTGAGAGACTTGGCTATCACCCAAGAGGGGGGGTGAATTGGGTGTTTGATTAAAAACTTAGAACTTTAAGAAACTTTCTGCAACTTATTGAAAGTAGTTTGAATGATAGTAATAAGTTATAAAGTGATAAACAATCATTCAAACATATATGCTAGAATGTAAGAGATAAGGGAAGAGAATATGCAACTGTGATTTATCTTGGTTCGGCCCAATCCTTGACTTACGTCCAGTCCTCAAGCTTCACTTGAGATTTTCAATCCACTATCTTCTTTCAACTTGATTACACGTTTCGTACTTGAAGTAATCCTCTCACTAGGACTTACTCCCCTTACAAACTATAATCAATACACCCGTTTGATTACACACTCTGCACTCGAAGTAATCCTCTCACTAGGATTCACTCCCCTTACAAGCTGTAATCAACACAATGTATTTCCCACTCAAGATCGCCCAATATTGAGTAACTCTAAGGTAGAATGATAGGATGTTTACAATGATTGTTCTCTCTCAGAAGTGTATGGATAAACACTGAAGTACAATACAAAACAATTCACTCTCTATGATTTATAGACATTGAAAATCAGAGAGTAAATGATATAAAGATCAGAGTAATAGCATGTTGAAGATGTAGGCTTGTTTCTCGCCACGTGTTGTGTTTTTCTTCTCGTTGCTCTTTCTCTATTTATAGATACTTTGTATTGATGTTGTGGGAGGCATTCGTCCATTGCATTTTGGGGCTTTTTCGATTTCCAACTTTTGTTCTCGCATTGAAGATTATGACTATTACGTCATTTAATGACTTTCCTCTATTTGTTCGGGGAATCATTCGAGTAATGGTTGTAGCAATTGTTTCCAAAACGAAGGACTTCATCTTCTTGACTTTTGCTTTCATCATTGACGCGTGAAATCAATGCTCTGTTTTTATTTTCTCAATCAAGGATTGATTACCGTTGTGAACAAAGAATCGTTGCATATCCATTCTGATTTGAATCCATTCGAAATTCTAACTGTTGGGAGCATTTATGATGGATATAGCTGTTGGGAATAATTCTAAATTAAATGATGTTTATTCAAGAATTAATGTCTCCCAGATATTCAGGTGCTTTATTTGGCAGGAGCCTTGTTGTCTGCCTTGAAGAATGGTTGAGTATCTTTCTAGGCTGTCATCTACTTGCTTCATCCGAGAGGATAACTTTAAAATAATATAATTGAGCATTTGTCCAAGTTCCTCGTTGAAATCTGTCATCTTTTCATTTCTGAAAATGTGCAGCAAAGTTCATCTTCATCCTTTTGATAGATCTTGATTTCTGTCAAGATTGATGTTCTCTCAAGCTTTAATAATCTGAAACATGTACACAAATGATATAAATAATGTTAAGAATAAGTATAAGTCATTTGGGTAATTGATAATTGAATATTTTATACACTTATTTTTGTCTCTTGAATAATAATTTAGGACCCTTTAGCTAATAAATAATGGCTCTTATGTTTATTTGGGCCTTGGGCCTTTTATTGCATTTTAGCCATTTTTAATAATAAAATTCCAGTTTTGTGTTGCTTCACTATTTCTACCATAACTCTTGAACCAGACATCGGATTTGCCTCATTTTTGTCTCATATTTCAGATGATTCAGAGAGCTACAATTGTTATGAAGACATCAAGAGCAAATTCGGTCAAGAAGGCAGTCAATTTTGGAGCCAAAGTCGGATGTACAATTCTGGATTTATTTTGGACCCGAATTTTGTAATTTAAGTCCAGTTTTATTTTATTTTGTTTTGGGCTAAAACTATGAGAGCCCATTTCGTTTTAGGTTATTTTTAAGTATGGCAGCTGCCACAAACATATTCATTCACGTTTTTAACATTAGAGTGGATCAAAATACAAGTTTTCATTTTCTCTCATCTGTTCTTCATGTTCTTCGCGCGTTCTTCGTGTTCTTCGTTCGTTCTTCGATTTTCCCAGCCATGATCGGCTAAACTCTTGTGATTAACCCAACGATGAGGATTCCATGATTCATCCAGAGAACTCGTGCCTAATCGGTAACTACTCGATTCTGTTTTCATCTTATCGGATTCGATTTCTGGAAATAGTTCGAATATTAGATTTAATATTCGGTTTGGTTCATCCCAAGGACTTAGTTCGGACTAGGTTATAGTGTTGCTGTGCGATTGCACAGTGAGGCATATGTCCGGGCAGATTCTAGGCGATCGTCTAGGCGAGGAATCTCCGGATGAATGCAGAGATTTCGATTCATCCGGAACCAAACGTGGGTTAGTTATATTTTCGTTCAATGATGGAGGTTTCGGAATCAATTCGTTGGGTTGATCATCTTTAATCTGTCTCTGTTTATTGGATTCTGTTTGACTCGTTTATTGCATTTTGGTTATGTTATTTAGTTTTGTTCTATTCTCATTAAACCAAACCCCCATTTTATCATTCTGTTTCACTATTGTTATTAAACAAGCCCGCTGCAAATTCGTTGGGAAACGACCCAGGTTCCCTAATTCTGCAAATTAATTACGAACTTGGTTTATTTTGGAAGACACGTCAAAAATATTTCCAAAAATGGCGCCGTTGCCGGGAATTTGCATCGGTTTGATTAGTAACAGTATTGCAAATAGCTTAGTTTAGGTAGTTTAGGTGGTTCGGGTGGCCGGACAGAAATTTTCTGACTCAGATCACTCAAACCAGTCTTATTCACAAGGAATTGGGTGTTTTAAGCAAAAGTCACTTCCTAGGAGGAAGTGAGGTCTCACTCATTTTCCCCAAATTCCAACGTTTAGACCATTTTTCACTGTTTTAGGTTCTGCTTTTGATTTCCAACGGGACCATTTTTTTAGTATCTCGATTGAGTTGAAATTTTGTACAGTGATAGAAAATGGTGAATCGTTAGACCCACATCGAAAATGTTCCATTTTCCATGTGGTATCCTCCGTTTCGCCAAATTCCATCGTTTAGGCCACTTTTTCAATTTTTGAAGTTTTTATTCCATTTTTGAGTCCCCCAATAGTCTAGGAGTTGCCTGTCCAAGTCCCAAAAATTTTAAAAATCATTTGATACTGTTTCTGGACTTGTTTTGGTCAATTTCTAGCATAGGTTTTTGCTTTTGTGTGTTTTGTCTCTGTGTCTCTTGGTGTTTTTCCACTTTTCACCACCTCTAGTGGCATTTTCGTAATTCTGATTTGACGGTGGCATCTTTGTCATTCTGAGTATTTGCCAACTCGCTTTGTGTATATGTTGCATGAGTACCAGGAATACTACTAATCCGGAGAAGATTTGTTGCCATTTGATCCTCGAAATAGAAAGAACAATTCTTACCGCTAGAAGAGTTGTTAGGCTAAGTCATAAGATTAATAACCGAACCGGATACTCAATTAGAGTCCGATTCTCGCCATTCCGATTGTGTCCATTCGTTGATCTTTCCGATTGTGCTTCGATAGTATTTCGATAGTCTTGTTGTGTTCACCGATTCTAGTAGCAACTTTGCTCGCTCTGACATTATGGCAGAGAGCAGCTAATCATCATACTTTGAAGGAATTGGGTGCACCTGATGTTAATTATCAACCCTTGTGCATCCAATATCCTAACCTTGCCGCTAACTTTGAGCTTAAATCTGGTCTAATACACTTGTTGCCTAAGTTTCATGGTCTTGCAGTGAGTGCCCCATTAAGCATTTGAAGGAATTCCATGTAGTATGCAAGACTATGAAACCTCATGCCATTGATGAAGATCATATCAAGCCGAGAGCTTTTCCTTTCTCATTGGAGGGTGGAGCCAAGGATTGGTTGTTGTACCTTCAGCCTCATCTATTGGGAGCGGACTGATATTCGAGAGGTTATTTCTAGAGAAATATTTCCCTTCCTCAAGAGCAACTGCAATCAAGAAGGAAATTGGCAACATTAAACAAGTCGTTGGGGAGACTATGTATGAGTATTGGGAGAGGTTCAAAAGGTTATGTGCAAGCTGTCCACACCATCAGATATCTGAAAAAGACTTGATCAACTCTTTCTATGATGGTCTATCACCGGTAGACAAAGGGTTGGTGGATGCTTCTAGCGGTGGGGCTATGAGTAACAAGACACCTGAAGAAGCCCGAGACTTGATATCCATTATGGCGTATAACTCTCGCCAGCTTGGCACCGTGGCCAATAGTACTCCTGTTTACCATATTCAAGCTCCAATCCAAGATGATTCTCAGAGATTAGAGACTAGACTTGATGATCCGACCTCCCTTGTGAGGCAACTGGCAAAGGACACGTACAGCATGATCCTTCCCTTCTCGGCATGGGTACTCTTGTGGGTTTTGTTCGACCCTTATCATTCTACTCGACTCTTGCCCTACCTTGCATGATCCTACTTACCAAGATCGGCCGTAGGCTGCAGTGGGTGTTTTTCCAGAAGGCCACAATACCAACAGAATAATGCCTTCTCCAACACTTATAATCCTGGTTGGAGAAATCACCCGAACTTTCGCCGGAACCAAAATCGAACCAGAGCAACCAATACCAAAATCGAATCGAGTAACCAAGACGGCGAATCGGGAACTACCGCCAGAGGCCGTACAGACACTACGACTTTCCAAGAACATCCGCACCCCCTTGCCCTTGCAAGCACCACCTCCTCGACCAGCCATATGTCCACCTCCACAGCGGCACAACAAAGCTAGCTAGTAGTAGTGGTGGTTCCTCACTTGAAGATATGATGAAGCAATTTGTCACAGCCAATATGCAGTTCCAACAAAGAACCGACACTTCCATTCGAGTTTGCAAACACAGATTGGGCAATTGGCAACATCATTGAACCAGCTTCAACCTCGGGGATCCAATTCCCTTCCTCACAAACAATTCCCAATCCTAAGGGAAATGTGAGTGCTATATCACTACTGCTGCCGGCAAGCAATTGGAGGAACCTAAGCAAGCCGCAGATGTGACTTCCACATCGGAAACGAGTCGGGAAATGTGAAGATTGACTCAAAAGAAAAAGGCAAGTGCGGCAAGGTGAAGAGGAAGACATTCCTATTCCTCTTCCCTTCCCTCGAGAGCAGCTCACCCAAGAAGTTGGCGGATAAAGCACAAGAGAAGGATATACTTGAGACATTCGAAGAGTAGAGATCAACATTCCTCTCTTAGATGCAGTCAAACAAATTCCTAAATATGCCAAGTTTCTCGAAGGAGTTGTGCACCAACAAGAGGCGATCAAGGGAAATGAACGAGTGAGCTTGAACCAGAATGTCTCAAAGACTCATCCAAATTCTACCATGCCTCGTAAATGCAAAGATCCAGGGACATTTTCTATCCCTTGCCTTATTGGTAACTATAGATTTGATGATTGCATGCTAGATTTAGGTGCTTCTATTAATGTCATGCCTCGCATCTCGTTTATAGATCTCTTGGTCTTGGTCCCTTGCGTCCAACTGGTGTCATTGTTCGCTTAGCTAATAGGAGTAATGCCCATCCTTCCGGTTTAGTTGAAGATGTATTAGTCAAAGTTAATGAATTGATATTCCCCGCTGATTTTTACATCTTGGATATGGAGGGTGAGTCTCCTAGTAGTAGGTCACCAATCATTCTAGGGAGACCTTTCATGAAAACAACTAGGACTAAGATAGATGTGCATTCGGTACTCTTTCCATGGAGTTTGGTGATATATCCGTGAATTTCAATATCTTTGATGCCATGAAATATCCTAGGGAAGAGCATTCTGTTTTCTGTATTGATGTGATTGATGATGCAGTGGATGATGTTCTTACTGGCTGGTGTGCTGATTATCCTGATTTTTCATCCGAGAGTGATACCCCCATTTGTGCATGCGATGATAATGAATGGTGCTCGTTTGCACTAATTTGGTTAAGACCGCATTGTTTGGTGATTCTCGATTTGCTTGATGATTCTACATTACTTGTAGACTCGATATTGATTCCGAGTTTGAGCTTCATCCCGATCCTAACGTGCATCCCGATTCTCGATTTTGATGAGCTTCATTCGATTTTGATGAACCGAATTCGATGTTAACCTTGAGCCGTATAGACACAATCCTTCGCTTGTGCTTCTTTGAATATGGTTTCGTGTATTCCTAAGGTGATGACATCGAGTTGTTGCAACAACCACCCAAGCTTTCCCCTCCACCGAGCAACCGCCCAAACTAGAGTTGAAATCCCTTCCGACCATCCGAAGTATGCATTTCGGAGGAGAATGAGCCTGCCGCGCCTTGTGGCAAATAATCTCACGCCCGATCAAGAAGAAGTTGCTAAGCTTATTGAGGGCGAACAAGAAAGCTATTGGGTGGACATTGGCCGACATAGTTGGCATTAGCCCTTCTATGTGCATGCACCGGATTCTCGTTGGAAGAGGACTCTAAGCCGTGAGGCAACCCCGAGACGCCTTAATCCTCTTATCCTTGATGTGGTGAAGAAGGAAGTCACTAAGTTTCGCAAGCCGGCATCATCTATCCTATTTCGATAGCCGTGGGTTAGCCCACCAGGTGGTTCCTAAGAAGTCCGGAGTCACCGTAGTAGCCAATCAAAAGAATGAGCTCATTCCTACTCGAGTTCGAATAGTTGGAGAGTTTGCATTGACTATAGGAGACTCAACCAAGCCACTCGCAAGGATCATTACCCTCTACCTTTCATTGATCGATGTTAGAGCGATTGGCCGGTAAGTCTCATTACCGCTTCTTGGATGGCTACTCCGGATACTTCCAGATTCATATTGCTCCCGAGGATCGGAGAAGACGACCTTCACATGCCCCTTTGGGACATATGCTTACCGAAGGATGCCTTTTGGCCTCTCGCAATGCACCTGCACCTTTCAGCGTTGTATGGTGAGTATTTTCTCCGAGTTCCTAGAGGACTCGCATGGAGGTTTTCATGGATGATTTCACCGTATATGGGTCTGATTTTGATGCATGCTTAGCTAATTTGTCTAGAGTCTTGCATAGGTGTATTGAATCTAATCTTGTGCTGAATTATGAAAAGTGTCACTTTATGGTTGAGTCGCATAGTCTTGGGACACATAGTGTCTAGGAAAGGGATTGAGGTAGACCCCGCTAAGATCGATGTTATTATCGCTTTGCCTTACCCCGCTCTTCGTGCGGGAAGTTCGCTCTTTTCTTGGTCATGCAGTGTTTCTATCGACGTTTCATTCGAGATTTCAGCAAGACTGCTCAACCCTTGTCCAACCTCTCGCATAAGGACACCGACTTTGTCTTTGATGATGCGTGCAAGGCGGCCTTCGATCACTTGAAGCGTTGCCTTACTACAGCCCCCAGTGATTCACCCGATTGGCTCCTCCCTTTGAGTTGATGTGCGATGCTTCCAACTATGCGGTTGGTGCTATCTTAGCACAACGGGTTGATAGAGCATCCCATGTCATTGCATATGCTTCAAAGACTTTGGATTCTGCTCGCCTAATTACACCACTACCGAGAAGGAGTTGTTGGCTATTGTATTTGCCTTTGATAAGTTTAGGTCATATCTCTAGCTAGTAGAGTTATTGTTTTCTCTGACCATGCATCTTTAAAGTTTCTTTTGAAAAAGGCAGATGCTAAGCCACGACTCATCCGGTGGATGTTGTTGCTCCAAGAGTTTGATGTGGAGATTCGAGATAGAAGTGGAGCACAAAACCGGTAGCCGACCACTTGAGTCGTATCACTCATTCTCCCTCTCACCCCTCTTCTATTCTGGATGATTTCCTCATGAGCAGCCTTCTACAACTGCAAGTTAAGACCCCATGGTATGCCGATTTAGTTAACTACTTGGTAGCCGGTGTTTTTCCCGTAGAATCCACTAGGGCCCAAACCCTTAAATTGAAAAGTGAGTCTAAATATTATGTTTGGGATGACCCTTATCTCGTGGAAATTTTGTAGTGACCAAGTAGTTAGGAGATGTGTGCCTCGATTGTGAGTTTCAATCTATATTGCATTTTGCTCATGCTTTCGCTTGTGGTGGTCACTTTGGACCCCAAAGAACCGCTAGGAAAGTGTTAGAATGTGGTTTATTTTGGCCTTCCCTCGTTTCATGATGCCCATTTGTTTTGCAAGTCATGTGATAACCGCGGAGGGCGTGAGTATTTCCCGTAGGCATGAGATGCCCCAAAACCCTATATTGTTTTGTGAGATCTTTGATGTTTGGGGTATTGATTTCATGAGTCCATTTCCGCTTCATATGGTTACACTTACATCTTGCCGGGCCGTTGATTATGTTTCGAAATGGGTTGAGGCGAAAGCCACCCTGACAAATGATTCTTCCGTGGTGGTGGATTTTGTTAGGTCTAACATTTTCTCGCAGTTTGGCATTCCTAGAGCTATTATCGGTGATCGTGGTTCCCATTTTTGCAATCGAAGCATGGGTGCCTTGCTACGCAAGTATGGAGTGCTTCACAAGGTTTCCACAAATACCATCCTCGCACCAATGGTCAAGTCGAAGTCTCCAAAAGAGAGATTAAGCAAATCCTTCGAAGACCTGTCAACTCTACCCTAAAGATTGGAGTAAGCGACTAGATGATGCTTTGTGGGCATATCGCACCGCCTACAAGACTCCGATTGGGATGTCTCCTATCGGATTGTCTTTGGTAAGGCATGTCATCTTCCGGTTGAGTTGGAGCATCAAGCCTATTGGGCTATTAAGCAATGCAACATGGATTTGGCTAAGTCCGGATGGAGAGGAAGTCAGTAATTTGCAAGAGTTAGATGAGCTTAGATTGGATGCCTATGAAAGCTCACGGTTGTATAAGGAAAAGACTAAGGCATTCCATGATAAGCATATTCTCGAGGAAAGAATTTTCGTGGGCGAAGAAAGTTCTTCTATTTAATTCCCGTCTGAAGTTTATGCCCGGTAAGCTTCGATCTAGATGGGATGGCCCTTTGTGATCACTAACATATTTCCATTTGGTGCCGTTGAGCTATGTGATCCACCCACAGGACGGACTTTTAAGGTTAATGGGCATCGCCTCAAGCCATTTCATGAGGGATCCCACAGCAGCCTGAGGAAGCAGAGATTCTCCTCATTGATGCCACTTATCCTCCATAAACCCTTGGGGAGTATTCTTCTTTCTTCTCCCTCCTTCTCTTTTATTTGTTTTCCTTTTCTACTTTGCTTTTTGAAAATAAATACATTCTTTCTTTCTAATGATTGCTACATATTATGAACTAGGACATTTTGGTTTTAATGGATCATTCTGTTTGTTTGGAACTCTTGACTCTTCGATTACAAGTCTTGGTAGTTGATTTGATGTTGTTGATTACCTAAGTTGGTATTGACCTTGTGAGGTTTTGGGCCTGCATGAATGGAATTCATCTTTTGCCATTCTTTCTTTCATGTGTGCATCTCTCATGATTTGTGTTCTCTAGAACTTGCTCCTTTTCTTTTTGAAACTACATTTTTCACTTACGTGCATAAGTATGATGGAAGCTTGTTTTCTTTCTTTTATTCTCCTCACTTTGGCCAAATAGCTTTCCCTTGCATTATGATTCCCTTGCTAGCCCCTTTGTGCCTTTTGACCCATTCTTTTCTAAGCCACATTACAAGCCTAAGCGTAAAACCATTTTATTCCGCACCTTGAAGATTTATTGAGCATTGGTTTCAACTTGTTTTGTGTTTAGTGTGGGGTTGCTCAGAGTGCAACAGTTTAAGTGTGGGGGGGATATTTGATTTTGACATTGTAATTACGTATACAATGAAAGGAAAGAAAGAAAGAAAAGTAAAAGAAAAAAAAAAGAAAAAGAAAAAAAAAAGAAAAAGAAAAAGAAAACAACAAAAGAAGAGAAAAGAAAAGAAAATACATAGAAAGGAATGTATATATGAGTAGAATAAAAGTTTCATACATAGAGAATGATTGTGTTAATCAATGCTCTTCCTTTTGATTTCTTTGGTGCTTAGCCTCTTATTCCATACTATTACCTACCTTCACCCTAGCCCCGTTACAACCTTTAATTACAAGCTCTCTTGATTTGTGCATGTATGTGTTATGAGTAGTGGAGACGTAGAAGTTGAGCAAGCTTATGGTAGAACAATTTTCTTGAGTAGAATTTGAGCGATACACTTATTTACCTTAAACACTTGAGAGACTGATTGATTGAGCGCATCATTTGAGAGACCATCTTTTGTGATTAGCATCATTGATTGAGACTACCATGAATTGTAATTTGAGATGAAGGGGTTTTGGTCTTGAATGATTGGTCTTTTGAAGCTTTGTGTCCCTTGATTCAATTTTTGCATTGTTAGCAATTATTAGTAAAGAAGAGTTTTTCCTTTAGGTCTTTCTCTTTGAATTTTGCTCAGAGTGCAAAAAGATAAGTGTGGGGGAATTTGATAATTGAATATTTTATACACTTATTTTTGTCTCTTGAATAATAATTTAGGACCCTTTAGCTAATAAATAATGGCTCTTATGTTTATTTGGGCCTTGGGCCTTTTATTGCATTTTAGCCATTTTTAATAATAAAATTCCAGTTTTGTGTTGCTTCACTATTTCTACCATAACTCTTGAACCAGACATCGGATTTGCCTCATTTTTGTCTCATATTTCAGATGATTCAGAGAGCTACAATTGTTATGAAGACATCAAGAGCAAATTCGGTCAAGAAGGCGGTCAATTTTGGAGCCAAAGTCGGATGTACAATTCTGGATTTATTTTGGACCCGAATTTTGTAATTTAAGTCCAGCTTTTATTTTATTTCTGTTTTGGGCTAAAACTATGAGAGCCCATTTCGTTTTAGGTTATTTTTAAGTATGGCAGCTGCCACAAACATATTCATTCACGTTTTTAACATTAGAGTGGATCAAAATACAAGTTTTCATTTTCTCTCATCTCGTTCTTCATGTTCTTCGCGCGTTCTTCGTGTTCTTCGTTCGTTCTTCGATTTTCCCAGCCATGATCGGCTAAACTCTTGTGATTAACCCAACGATGAGGATTCCATGATTCATCCAGAGAACTCGTGCCTAATCGGTAACTACTCGATTCTGTTTTCATCTTATCGGATTCGATTAAATAGTTCGAATATTAGATTTAATATTCGGTTTGGTTCATCCCAAGGACTTAGTTCGGACTAGGTTATAGTGTTGCTGTGCGATTGCACAGTGAGACGCCACTGTCCGGCAGATTCTAGGCGATCGTCTAGGCGAGGAATCTCCGGATGAATGCAGAGATTTCGATTCATCCGAAACCAAACGTGGGTTAGTTATATTTTCGTTCAATGATGGAGGTTTCTGGAATCAATTGGGTTGATCATCTTTAATCTGTCTCTGTTTATTTGATTCTCGTTTGACTCGTTTATTGCATTTTGGTTATGTTATTTCGTTTTGTTCTATTCTGTTAAACCAAACCCCCCCATTTTATCATTCTGTTTCACTATTGTTATTAAACAAGCCCGCTGCAAATTGGGAAACGACCCAGGTTCCCTAATTCGCAAATTAATTACGAACTTGGTTTATTTTGGAAGACACGGCAAAATCTTTCCAAGAATCATGTGGATGTTCTTTGATGAGAAACGAGACTTTCGAACCGTTGATTTTCCACAGACAGAGACATGAACTCGAGTTTGCTTAAGTAGGCTCGAGTTTGCAAGTGTGTCCGTGTTCAGCTTCGCAAGGTGCAAACCGGAGGTTCGCAGCAAAACTCTAGAGTTTTTAACATTTTTGGGATTCAGTGCTCGAGTCCGCACTCATAGGCTCTGAGTTTGGGTCTCTTCAAAATCATCTTTTGTTCTCTCTGTCTTGTCTAGGCTCGAGTTTGTCACTTATAGGCTCGAGTTTGGATGATTTTCGCGACTCCGATAGCTCTCTGTGACCCGCGAACTCGAGTCTGCCAACTAATAGGCTCGAGTTTGCTTCACTTGATAGCAAACTTCCAACATCCTGAAAATACAGTCTACTTTCGAGGGCCATATCTCCCTTGTCTGAACTCTTTTTTGGTTGGTTCAACTATCTATTGGAAATCCCTTTGAGTCTACTTTCCAATGCCACCGATTTCAGCTCAATTGGATTCTCCGTTTGTGAGATACAATCAAAACATTGAAGGTTGGTCATTTGTGTGACGTGGATTTCACTGTCAACATCATAAATTCATAGCTCCGACATCTTAACTCCTTTTGGCTTGAATTATATATAAAAATGACGCATTGGGAGTCTAGTTTCATATGCCACTAGTTTCACCTCAATCCGATCTGTGGTTTAGGAGATATCATCGAATTACCAGACGTCGCCCAAGTGAAACGCTGAATAGAATAGCTGAAATGCTGAAGACCGCTGCAGGCTCGAGTTTGCCAACTAATAGGCTCGAGTTTGCCTTGTCCAGAGACACCAGAAATGTTGAAAACGTTACAGGCTCGAGTTTGCTAGTTATGGGCTCGAGTTTGCTCATCTTGGAACTGATTTTTGCTGGTTTTAACTCTGAATTGATCCGCTCCAATTCCCATATGATCTTGAGACTTCTAGCATCAATATAAGAACTTGAGTAAAGATATTCCACTGCATTGCAAGTTCTTCCTTCTTCAATTTCTTCTCTTCTTCTAGATTATCCCCCAAAATCATTTGATAACTTCTTGCTTCCTTGATATTATAATATTCTCATTATATTGAGCAAGAACTTCTTTCTTCAATCAACATTCTCCATCATAAAACTTTGCATCCAACATATTGAGCAAGAACTTCCTTCTTCAATCAACATTCTCCATCATAAAACTTTGCATCCAACATATCGAGCAAGAACTTATTTCTTCAATCAACATTCTCCATCATAAAACTTTGCATCTACATTAAATATAATAATTAGTCAAAGTAAAAGATAAATGTAGTATGCAACCTTTTTGCTATTAAGAATGACATCTATATAAGACATCATCAAAACTAATCAAAACTAACACCTGGCACTTTTCAGCGCTGTATGGTAAGTATTTTCTCTGAGTTTCTAGAGGACTGCATGGAGGTTTTTAAGGATGACTTCACTGTATATGGGTCTGATTTTGATGCATGCTTGGCTAATTTGTCTAGAGTTTTGCATAGATGTACTGAGTCTAATCTTGTGCTGAATTATGAGAAGTGTCACTTCATGGTTGAGTCAAGTATAGTATTGGGACACATAGTGTCTAGGAAAGGGATTGAGGTAGACCCTGCTAAGATAGATGTAATTACTGCTTTGCCTTACCCCGCTTCTGTGCGGGAAGTTCGCTCTTTTCTTGGCCATGCAGGTTTCTATCGGCGTTTCATTCGAGATTTCAGCAAGAGATCGCCCGAACCTTGTCCAATCTTCTGCATAAGGACACTGACTTTGTATTTGATGATACTTGCAAGGCGGCCTTCGATCATTTGAAGCGTTGCTCGACTACAAATTTCCGGTGATCCAGCTCCGATTGGTACCTCCCTTTTGAGTTGATGTGCGATGCTTCCAATTATGCGGTTGGTGCTATCTTGGCACAATGGGTAGACAAGAGCATCTCATGTCATTGCATATGCCTCCAAGACTTTGGATTATGCTCACTCTAATTACACCACCACCGAAAAGGAGTTGTTGGCCATTGTATTTGCTTTTGATAAGTTTAGGTCATATCTCGCTACCTAGTAGAGTCATTGTTTTCCGACCATGCTGCTTTGAAGTTTCTTTGAAAAAGGCAGATGCTAAGCCACGACTCATCCGGTGGATGTTGCTGCTCCAAGAGTTTGATGTTGAGATTCGAGACAGAAGTGGAGCGCAAAACTGGGTAGTTGACCGCTTGAGTCGCATCACCCATTCTCCCTCTCACCCCTCTTCTATTCGGGATGATTTCCCTGATGAGCAGCTTCTACAGCTGCAAGGTAAGACCCCATGGTATGCTGATCTAGTTAACTATTTGGTAGCTGGTGTTTTTCTGTAGACTCCACTAGGCCCAAAACCTAAAATTGAAAAGTGAGTCTAAATATTATGTTTGGGATGACCCTTATCTGTGGAAGTTTTGTAGTGACCAGATAGTTAGGAGATGTGTACCTGACCATGAATTTCACTCCATATTGCATTTTTCTCATGCTTCTGCTTGTGGTGGTCACTTTGGACCCCAAAGAACTGCTAGGAAAGTATTAGATAGTGAATTATTTTGGCCTTCCTTGTTTCGTGATTCCCATCTGTTTTGTAAGTCATGTGATAACTGTCAGAGAGCAGGGAGTATTTCTTTGATGTTTGGGGTATTGATTTTATGGGTCCATTTCCTACTTCATATGGTTATACTTACATACTGCTGGTTGTTGATTATGTCTCGAAATGGGTTGAGGCGAAACCCACCCGAACTAATGATTCTTCTGTGGTGGTGGACTTTGTTAGGTCTAACATTTTCTGCAGGTTTGGCATTCCTAGAGCTATTATCAGTGACCAGGGCTCCCATTTTTGTAATCGAAGCATGGGTGCCTTGTTACGCAAGTATGGAGTGCTACACAAGGTCTCCACAGCATACCACCCTCAGACCAATGGTCAAGCCAAGTCTCAATAGAGAGACTAAGCAAATCCTTCGTAAGACTCAAGTTAACTCTACCCGAAAAGATTGAGTAAGCGACAGAGGATGCTTTGTGGGCATATCGCACCGCCTACAAGACTCCGATTGGGATGTCTCCTTATCGGATTGTCTTTGGTAAGGCATGTCATCTTCCGGTTGAGTTGGAGCATCAAGCCTATTGGGCCATTAAGCAGTGTAACATGGATTTGGCTCAGTCTGGGATGGAGAGAAAGCTACAGTTGCAAGACTTAGATGAGTTGATATTGGATGCCTATAAGAGTTCACGGTTGTACAAGGAGAAGACTAAGGCATTCCATGATAAGCATATTCTGAGGAAAGAATTTTCTGTGGGCCGCAAAGCTTCTTCTATTTAACTCCCATTTGAAGTTTATGCCAGGTAAGCTTCGATCTAGATGGATGGCCCTTTGAGATCACTAACATTTTTCCATTTGGTGCTGTTGAGCTATGTGATCCACCCATAAGAAGAACCTTTAAGGTCAATGGGCATCGCCTCAAGCAATTTCATGAGGGATCCCAACAACAGCTCTCGAGGAAGCAGAGAGATTCTCCTCATCGATGCCACTTATCCTCCATAAACCCTTGGGGAGTATTCTTCTTTCATCCCCCTCTTTCTCCAATATTTGTTTTCATCTTTGCACTTTGCTTTAAAAAGAAAAAAAATATGGATCATGAACTAGGACATTTTGGTTTTAATGGATCATTCTGTTTAGTCTGAAATTCTTGACTCTTCGATTACATGTCTTGGTGGTTGATCTGATGTTGTTGATTGCCTAAGTTGGTATTGACCTTGTGAGGTTTTTGGCCTGCATGAATGGAATTCATCCTTTGCCATTCGTTCTTTCATGTGTGCATCTGCTCCTGAATTGTGTTCTCTAGAACTTGCTCCTTTTCTTTTTGAAACTACATTCTTCACTTACGTGCATAAGTATGATGGAAGCTTGTTTTCTTTCTTTTATTTTTCCTACTTTGGCCAAATAGCCTCTCCCTTGCATTATGATTCCTTTGCTAGCCCCTTTGTGTCTTTTTTGACCCATTCTTTTCCAAGCCACATTCCAAGCCTAAGCGTAAAACCATTTTATTCCGCACCTTGGAAATTTATTGAGCATTGGTTTCACCTTGGTTTTGTGTTTAAGTGTGGGGGTTGCTCAGGAGTGCAACAGTTTAAGTATGGGGGGGAGATATTTGATTTGGTCTTTGTCATTGTGATGGAAAAAGAAAAGAAAAGCAGAAAAGAAAAAAGAAAAAAAATGCATAGAAAGAAAGAAGGGAGATATATGAAAAAAAGAAAAGAAAAGAAAGGTTAGCCTCTTTTTATATGAGAAAGAAGTTTACATTCATAAAGAATAATTGTATTAATTAGTGCTCTTTTTAATTTCTTTGGTGCTTAGCCTCTCATTTCATACTATTACCTACCTTCACCTTAGCCCCATTACAACCTTTTAATAACAAGCTCTCTTGATTTGTGCATGCATGTGTTATGAGTAGTGGAGACGTAGAAATTGAGCAAGCTTATGGTAGAACAATTTTCTTGAGTAGAATTTGAGCGATACACTAATTTACCCTATACACTTGAGAGAATAATTGAGAGCATCCTTTGAGAGACCATCTTTTATGGTTAGCATCATTGATTGAGATTGCCATGATTTGCAATTTGAGATGAAGGGATTTTGGTCTTGAATGATTGGTCTTTTGAAGCTTTGTGTCCCTTGTTTGGTTTTTGCATTGTTAGCAATTGTTAGAAAAAAAAAAAGTGTTTCCTTTTAGTCTTTTTCTTTGAATTTTGCTCAGAGTGCAAAAGATAAGTGTGGGGAATTTGATAATTGAATATTTAATACACTTCTTTTTATCTCTTGATTAATAATTAGGACTCTTTAGTTAATAAATAATGGCTTTTATACTTATTTGGGCTTTGGGCCTTTGATTAGCTTTTAGCCATTTTTAATAATAATAAAATTCCAGTTTTGCATTGCTTCACTATTTTTACCATAACTCTTGAACCAGACATCAGATTTGCCTCTTTTTTGTCTCATATTTCAGATGATTCAGAGAGCTACAATTGTTATGAAGACATGAAGAGCAAATTCGGACAAGAGAGCGGTCAATTTTGGAGCCGAAATCTGGATTTTATTTGGGCACGAATTTTGTAATTAAAGCCCACTTTTATTTTAATTTCATTTTGGGCTGAACCATTAGACCTAATTAGTTTTTAGGTTATCTTTAAGTGAGGCAGCCGCCACACAAACATTCATTGACGTTTTTACACATTTTTGGATTAAATACAGAAGTTTTATTTTCTCTCAAATGTTCTTCGCGTTCTTCGTCTTTTCTTCATTTTTTCCAGCCATGCTCGGCTAAACTTCTGTCGACTAACCCAACGTTGAGAATTCCATAATTTGTCCAGAGAGCCTATGCTTAATCGATAACGTTACTCGTTTCAGTTTTCATCTTATCGGATCCGATTTCTGAAAATAGTTCGAATATTAGATTTAATATTCGGTTTGGTTCGTCCCAAGGACTGAGTTCAAACTAGGTTAAAGTGTTGCTGTGCGATCGTACAGTGAGGCGCCGCTGTTTGGACAAATGCTAGGCGATCGTCTAGTCGAGGGAATTTCTGGACGGATGCAGAGATCTCGGTTCGTCCAGAACCAAACGCGAGTTCGTTCATATTTCGCTCAAGGATGGAAGTTTCTGGAATCTAAACGTTGGGTTGGTCGTTCTTAACTGCTTTCAATTTATTAACATTTTTCTATTTGTTTCCACATATTTCGGTTTATTTCAATTTATTTCGTTTTAATCTGTTGAATCAAAAAAATCCCCCCATTTTACTGTTTCTGTTTACGTTGTTGTTAATCAAACCCGCTGCAAGTTCGTTGAGGAAACGACCCAGGTTCCCTATTTCTACAAATCATTTTCGAACTTTGTTATTTTGGGAGACACGGCAAATATCTTTCCAAAAATAAAGAGGACTTGATGATTCAAGTCACTCAGTGTATGTTTCAAGACACTCGAGTGAGCAACCATTTTTTGAGCTAAAACTTGAATCTGGAAGCTGCTTTAAAGTGTTCTGAGATGACCACTCAAGTGCTCAAGAGACCACTCGAGTGCTGTAGAGTATTTCACATGACACTCGTAGAGATTTTTCCTAACACTCACTTCATTTCTGGAAGTGTTGTGTTGGACACTCGAGTGCTTAATTGAGTACTCGAGTGCTGGCCAATACTCGCAGGAATTTTGCATGACACTAGCTTGATTGATGAAAGTATTGTGAAGAAAACTTGAGTGCATAAATGAACATTCGAGTGCTAGCTAACACTCGTAGGAATATTGCATAACACTCGCTTCAACCCTGGAACTATTGTGATAGACACTCGAGTATGAACTCCAAGACTCATGGGCAAGGTAAACACTTGCAAGTTTAGTTCAAAACACTCATTGATGAATCAAGAGTGATGTCTCTTTTATAAGATGGACTCGAGTGAAGCACTCAAGTATCTGGTAAAAGTTGAAACAATTTTTAATTTGCACTCAATTGTGTTCAATCAAAACATTCAAGTATCCTATTCATCAACAGTCTTCTACTATAGATAAAATTCATCAACACTCGAGTGTGACATCAAGTCCGCTTTAGTAACACTCGAGTGTATCTGAAACAACACTCAAGTATCTGTTCTTACTGCACTAAACTATCATCTTAGAGAATTCAAATTTACTGATTAACATTTATTTATGCTTGATTGATACTCATACAACTTCTCAATGCTACTAAACATATTTGATTATGAGTTTCAGATGATTTGAATCATGGATTACATCCAAAAACTTAAACCGAGTTTCTGTGTCAGAGCATTAAATGCGATGATAGAAATAGAATACACAGAAGAGATCTCAGTGCATGTCAAATGAGTATCATCTGAAGTGCCTATTATAGTGCACTCTCCAATTTGTATCTAACGGGAAACTTCATCACTCTAACAAATAGTTTGAACACTCACAATGGAAAGCTTGAACTTTCACAATGGTCATTAATGATGTTCAACTATAAATACTAGAGCATTCAATACGAAGCAACCAACCAAGCACATGATTTGCTATTTATTGCTCATAAATTCTCTCTGAAATATCTTCGATATTCATTGTTCATCAATATTTCTACATCTACTCTATGACAGAGTTTTATAATCAATTTGATTTTTGTAAAATCTCAAGGTAGTGGGACCTTGAGTGTGGCTATTAGATTACAACTTGTAAAGGGGAGTGAGTCCTGGTGAGGATTACTCTATACTGAGGTACCAAGAACCCGTGTAATCTTGGAACGATGGTGAAAATCTCATAGATGCTCTGGGGACTGGACATAGGTCAATAAATTAGGACCGGAGCAGTATAAAAGTTGTGCACACTTCAGTTATATCTCTCTAACTCTTTCTCTTTGATTTAATTTATTGTCATCTTTGTATAAAAGTTGCAGAAGTTGTGCAGTATAATTGTTATAGCAATGCGTCAAAGCAAACTGGGGGATTGATATACTTAGGAGGAAATTCGATGCTCAGCCTATCTTTTAACTGATATCTTATTACGACTATGATCTATTGTTTGTTTTCTTCCTTATTAGTTACAACCACAAAAATCCCAAACCAATCATATTTTTCTTCTAATTTTGTACACAACTGTTTGCATAAATCAGTGTCATAATCGGTATCTCGGTCTACATGGGACGAAACTCTACTTACTCTTTATTACTTGTTCGACTGATTTACTTGCCATTAAGGAAATCGACCAACAGCAAACAGGCCCCGCATCCTCTCAGTCTGATAATGAGAACCTCTTCATTCAGGCTGCAGGAGGATTTGACAGGAAAGTGATGAGAACTATTTATGTCATGTTTTCCCTGTATTCTATATCGGAATTGTATGGTGAACATAAGCTTAATTGCATTTAATCTGAGCAAAAAGGCATTAATTCATTATATAGGGAACTTGAGGATGAATTTTACAAACCTAAATAATTTGCATACACATTCTAAGCATGTGCTAAGAAAAGATCAAGTTTTGAGATTTTGTGTGAAAGGCGCACAGCATGGCCGATACAATGCTATAGCATCGGGACAGCCTCCTCGAAGCGCAATACAATTCATCCCTGAAGCTATAGCAGAGTAAGTGAAGCAATGCTATGCGGAATTTGTTCTGATCCTTTGTCAAGGTTATTTCAAGAAACATAGTGCAAATCGTTAACGGTTAGATTGCTGACATATTGGAATAGAAGATGCGGAGTATCGAAACTAAAGATTTGAAGAATCCCGCAGTATTAGCAAAATCAATCTACTGAGATTTGAAAGGGAAAATACAATTGGACCTCGACAGATTAGGAAAGGCCCAGTTCATTGAACGTATGCAGCAAGTAAACCAGACTATATAAGGAAACAAGAACCAACCCTAAGGGTCAAAAGTTGTCGAGAGTCAAAGTCCATCCCTTACGGCCAGACTCGAAAGAAGAGTGAGAGAAGTTACAAGGCACGAGAACTTCAAGAGAACCAAGCATCCTTCCTTGTAGTGAGACGAAGATAAGAAGACGTGGAGCTGTGACATGACAGGCCTTTTCCACACCATCAAACCTCCATCAAGCTTTTTGTTTTTCTTCTTAATTAATTTTAGTTAATCTTTTGATCATGGGCTATTCTGCTGTACTCTGTTTAATGATTCCCTCATCAGTCATGAACTAAACTTTCTGTGGCTGAGCGAGGATGATTTCCTAAGTGTAAAATGAACCTAGTTGCTAGTTTTTAATTCAATACATTAAGTTTGCTTATCAGTGATTTAATTACTTGTCAATTAGCGAGAGCTAAGGACTACATCAGTGGTCTCAGTTTACTGAGAGGGAGTTGGGGCTAGACATCTGAGAAATAGTGATTGCTAGGTAGGCTGGTGCAAAGCTTGACCTATTATTGTAGGCTTCAGGAATGGGTCTACCGCTCATAACCATAACACCTTGAATTGTAATGAATAACTTAACTAGAAAATCGACATAGATATATGGGAGAAGTAAGTTAGGATTGTACGTATCAGACGCGAGAGCTTCGGTAGATTAGAGTGGTGGGTTAACTGAATAGCTTTGTAATGTTGGGATCCATACACACAGCGGAAGGATTCTCATCCATTAAAATTTTTCGAATCCCATAGAGAGGATCTATCAATGGCGTTTAAATCAAGGTTCATTAAAGAAACCGTACATATACGAGCTTGTATGCGTCCTTTCTCGAACACGTGGGCTAACACCTTCTTGCTCGATCAATCTCTAGGAGCCGACTCTACAAATCCACTCCTCTACCGGTATCCACACCGAACAGCTCTCCAACACGTACGGCAATGTACTAGCGCCTTCTTACTTTGTGTCTCACGTTTTACTCTCCAGGATTTCTTTCACGGCTTGTTTGTTCGTCCCTCTATTACGACTAGATCAATATCCTTTTATAGAGTTTCTAAAACCCTAATTGGGCCGTATTAAAATATTCAAGATTAATCTCAATTAATCTTGAATTCGAATTTCAGATTTAAATAGCATTAATTAAATCTATCCAACAGATCTAATCTAATCTATTTATTTAATCCGAATTAAAAGCTTGCTGATTTAATTTATTTCTATAAATTAAATCTGAGATATGATATCTATCTATTTAATTAAATCTGAGATACTATATCTCAATTCAAATTAAATCAGATATATGATATCTTTATTCGAAAATTAAATATGAGATACAATATCTCAATTTATTATAGTTTTTTAATTTATCAAATAAATTAAATACTATATATAATAATATTATTATCTATAAATAATATCACTATCATTTTCAAATTTAATATATATATATATATATATATATATATATATATATATATATATATATATATTCATCCTAGATTAAATATTGTATTCATTAAATCTTAGACATATCTAAGATTCAATGAATCTGGACATTTTTGCTCATGTTGGGCTATTCTTGTGTGCGACCCTGCAGACCCACATGAGATTGGCAGTGGACCAATATTGTACCAGCCCACAAGTCGCAAGTGGCCTCTAGCAAGACATTGTGACTACCCAATTCATATGGGGATTGATGATACGATACAACCTATCGTACAACCATGTCACGTCCCTTTGTCACGCGATAATTTGGTCAAGGATGAGGCATGGATAATGTCAACTTCCTTTTCTTGACCATTGCTTACTTGATTCTTGAGTAGTCTAATAACTAAAACGGAAACTCCTTTCCATCGTAGTATGGCCATACATTTCTCGACTCACTCATCGAGGGCCCGCTTTTATCTCTATACAAATGTGAGGGACAAATTCCATCTTGACCATTCACATTCCTCTGCATGAAAATCATTGATCTCGATCAAAGCCTTTATCATCACCCGATCAAAGGTGACTTTTGGCTAGGTCAAAGATCAGCGACTCTCATGTAGGAATCCATGATGATCTCAGTCAAAGGGCATTGTGACGAAGTTATACATGAGATAAGCTTATGACTAAATCCATGTAGCTTTCTCATAGTGGGTCGATCCAAAGACCTTGTACTCTTACAAATGCCTATGACTTTGATTCGTATCTCCATACTCATCAAAGTCATACCGGCCTTATTTCATCTTTGCTCCCACATAAATGACCAGACAGGGGACATTTAGGATAATCTATAAGATATATCCAAGGATACAGTTATCACTATAAACATGCAAATGAAAATGATAACTAAATGAAGAATACTTTAAATGACATTCACGTTTAAAGTATAATGACTTGCCCCGAGGGCATAATTTCCAACATGTAAGTAGTATTTATGCTATAGCATTTGCGAGAGCTGTGCAGCATGGATGTTATAGCATTGCACGTAGGAAACTAGGGGATTGATATGCTTAGGAAGAATTCTAAGCTCAGCCTATCTTTTTACTGATATCTTCTTCGACTACGATCATTTGTCTATTTTCTTACTTATTAGTATAACCATAAAAACTTCCAAACCAATCAGACTTATTTATCTTTTTAAACACAACCAATTTCATGATACAGGCGCCATCATTTGGTATCCCAGTCTCTGTGCGACGATACTCTACTTACTCTTTATTACATGTTCAACTAATTCACTTGCCATCAAGGAAATCTACCAACAGAAAGGCATAGTGTTCGAGTTGGGTGCCTCTTCCAGCTGAGTGAAGGCTACCAAGAGCTCATCCAGCCATATTGGAGGTGTTTCTACAGGTTAATGTAATACATTTGATATTAATTGTTACATTTTCACTCCCTCGTTCATTTAAATGAAGTACAAAAAATAAACTGACTTCCTAATGTTGTTTTTGCAAATGAGCTTAAAAGGGTGAAGGTGTTAGAACAGCAGCTCACTGCTACCACACAGCAGCTGGAGGCTATGACACGGCTCGTGAATCCACAGTGGAGAAGATGAATCACCAAGAGGAGATGATGAATCAACATGCGGAGATGATGAAGCAGATGTAGGATCTACTCCAGTCCCTATTGAAGGAGAAGAAGGATATGGGTCAACTCCTAATGATGATGAGCATGACCATACTGCTACTGTATAGACATTTATGATTTTTTTTGTTCTTTTTAGTCCATTTTGTTGGCAACATTGTTGTTTATATTTTGTTTTCTATATGTATACTTCTTTATAATTGCTACTATATATTTTTCATCGTTTACACTTTTTTCATTTCGTAATTTTTTCTAGTGGCTGTTGAGGAAGAGAACTAATGAATATTTTTTTTTATATAATTTTTCAATTTGCAAAGGATTATTTTCACAATTTCTTTGCAAAATTCCTAAACTTGCAACGGAAAACAAATCCGTCGCAAACTTTTTTTAATTTCGTAATATGTTTTTTTGTTTCTTGTTGCTGAGGAATTCAATTTGTGACAGATTATTTTCATCCTTCCACCACAAAATTCCTGAATTTTCACGGTGTATTAATCCGTCACAATTGTTCATCATTTCTTCTCCCTCAATAAACATATCAAACACTACCTTGTAATTAATATTGCATTGCATTCACATTGCACCCACTGCAGAGCGCAATAGGATTGAATCAAACGGCCCTTTGTGTTTTTTGGGATTGTATTGTGTTTATTGGGATTAAGTTCATTAGTGTAAAATGGTTTCCATGTTAGTTTGAATTAGTGGAAATTAGTGGCAAGCATTGATCCCTGAATGAAAGGAATCAATGCTTGCCACTAATGCCCTACTCCAAGAGAGCCCATTAACATCCCATTCATATCATTCATATACTTTCATACTTAATGTATGATCTAAAGGGAGATGTGATCTTAGTGCTAATTAATGTAAGATCTATTGGTCATATTTATATTTTTACCAAATTACCCTATTAATATTCCCTCAACAATATATTAATCAGTTTTGAGAAGTTTAGTTTTGAACAATGTTATTTTGGGAAAACCATATCATATTTCACTACTACATAATTGCATATATATGACGGTTATTATTGATAATAAATTACGGTTCCAAACTATCAAATATGGAAGCGTTATATATGCTCGATACAGATACATAACGATTTTGAACCGTTTGTATTCAATACATATATTATAATGGTTCTAATATAACACCCATTATGTATTGAAGCTTAATGAAGTCATGATGTGCGCAATGCTATGATAATAAATAACGATTACATGTAAACAAATTTTATGAAAGGTTTTTTAAAATATATGAGAGATCTCTATAATTGATGCAAAATATGAAGTTGAAATATTATATTCAAAAAAATATTTTTCATTGTAAAAACAAAATAAATGACAATTAACATGCATTGAAAAAGGAACTTCAATATACTAATATATAAATTGGTCAAGAACCTTTACAAATATATAATACAAAATTTTGCCCTAAGTCATATTTATATTCAGAAATAATAACTAGGATAATGTATTATTTAGACTTGATCGAATACATAAAAAATGTGATTATTTATAATATTATCTTTATAGTTTTGATCGGATAAACAAATAGAATGGAACTTGGATTGCCGTGAGAGTTTCCTATTGGTGTTTAGCTAGTAGCTGTCTATATGTATTGCATAGAATTGTATACAAACAAAGTCAAAACATTCACGCAGATTGATATGATTGAATTCATTAACGAAACCTTTTTACTACCAAATTAAGCAATCGAAATAATAAATTAAGCTATTTTAATTTCTTTGGTATTGTAGCTGTAGAATCTATAGTTATCATTTCGGTTTGCTACAAAGCTAGACACATGCTATGATGCGTAGGCATCTAAAAACTGAGCATATGTACGAGGGAACAAATTAAAGGAGATTAATTATTAATCAATAAAGATAATCTAAGTTATCTTACACGTCGATCTATACTTTTTTTTATGCCAAAAAGAAGATTCTCTTGAAACCATTAATATGGTTTGACAACTAAAACCCAATACATCGAAAGCCACTAATTATTAATGTATGTGTGTATATGTAAATATATGTATGTGTGTGTAGATATTTATGTGTATCTATATGTATATATATACATATGTTTGTGTAGATACACTCAAATGTGTACATACATATGTATCTAGATACACATGTATACATATGTGTGTGTGTAAATAACTGGCTAAGATTTTTTTTTTCTTTTTTTGCCTTCAATAACTGATTAAGATAAGTATCAAAAAGAAATATAAAATCTATGAATAACGCAACTTATTCTTCAAATTAATTAAACACCATTAAAAAACGTAAAAGGAATATTCTCACAAGACATGCATGCTATTCGCAAGGAATATACGGTATTATTCCTGACATAAATGTAGGAGCAAAAAAAATTATTTTTGTCATATATATATAATATCTCAATCCACTTTGTCCCTTAAATCTATAATTTTTTCCTCAAAATATCTTTTATTGATAGCACATAACAAGGGGGTTTTCATCAAGTGATAATTACAATGCATATAATTAAAGATGATATTTTGAGAATTCAAAATCGAACATACATTTGTCACAAATAACTAACTTAATTAATTTTCTTAATATTCATAAATTAGTTATCTCTTTCTTATACTAAAGAACATATGGAGTATAATTTCCTTATTGTAAGAATATCTTTTTTGAGAGAATAGTTTTTGTTGGAATAAAAGAACGACAATATTGAATTTTGTAATACTAGGATATTTATCTGGAATATTATAAATAAAAATTGGATATTTCTGATAAGTGAAATTTCAATCTCCGGTCTTGTATAAATACAGTCTATTTTCTAAGTAGAAATTCTGTAGGAAGTTAGGAAATTTAAGGGCCAAAGTGCCAAGATGACGAAAATGCCCCTAAGGGACATAAATAACTTAGAAAATTTATGAAAAATCCTAAAAGACAGTAAAATGACCAAGTGAGATAGGAGAGTATATAATCTCTAATTATTGTAATTTTATAAATTATGAAATTGGAGAAATTGTTGGAAAATACTCAAAAAGAAGTAAAGACCAAAATACCCTTGTAATTATGGAATAATGCAAGAGGCATGAAAATACTAATGTTAATACAAGTGTATGAAGGTAATAAGGCATAGTAATTAAGAAAATTATCAACAAGTGATAATGAAGTAATTAAGTAATATTGGACTAATTACTTAAGCATAAGCAAAGGAAATTCAGTAATAATTATGTGAAGCTCAAAAATTAGTGGAATATTAGTAAAAATGTATTTACTAATTAATTGGAAATTTCTATGAAAAATCATTGAGTTTAGGTATTTTTAAGCTTAAATACAAGAATGGACCAATTAGGTATTTTTGTGGAAATTTTGGGAAAAAGTAAATAAATAATTAATTAATTAATTAATTAAATAAATAAAAATATATTTATTAAAAATAAATAGTGTCCAGCCGAAAATTAGCCCATGAGAAAAGAAAAAAAAATGAAAAAGGAAATAGAACACAAGTTGGCAAGTTGCATATTAAAATAATAATATAATTAATTAAAGTAAAATATGTGAATAGTGATTTATAAATTGGGAAACGGATCCTATCTAGAGATCTAGGAATAGGAATCCCAGGGTCAAGGTAAAATATTGATCAGTGAGTTTTTACCTTTAAGTGACCTCTTCCGGAAGTTAATTCGGAGGCCGTTTGTGCATTTTCCTAATAAAACAAAATAGGGAAAAATGCATATAGGCATATTTTTGGAAATGAAGAAAATAAATTCTAACTCAATATCTAGGAATGAGTTTGAATTTATTTTGACATATTTGGAATCAGTGAATTTTTCTGAAGAAGTTGGTATTTTCAGAAATGCGTTCTGAAACCGGACGCGATCGGACACGTTTTTCGAGAAAGACTCAACTGGATTGTTGAAGCCCTATATGGAAACAAAATAAAGGTTGACTTGGACATTTCTACTAAGTGAGAACATGTCTTCAAAGTTGTAAATCAAGAATTTTGAGATTTTTCCGAAATTACGCGAATCGGGTACGGATCGGAGAAATTCATCCGGGTAGGCTTCTAGAAGGGCCACATGGCCACTTCCCATTGGCCAATTGGTGCCACCTCAGCATGTGGGCAGGTCGGCCAAGAGGAAGGAAGAAGAAGAAAAAACTTTTTGAAAAATTTACTTTGGACGGTCAGATCGTTTCTCATAAAGTTGATCCGACTACGAAATCCTTCCCCCGTTTCTATAAATACCCCCCCTTCCTCTTCATTTCTCACAATTCCAAGAGCTCCAAACCGAAAATCTAGAGAGAGGAGAGAGAAGGAGAAGGCCGGGAAAATCTATACTGTAACACTAATCTTGTGCTTCTTAAATACTTATATGTCAATGATATGTTCGTAGACCGTTATACAGACAGTTATACGGGTTATAGTTTTGATAACGCCGTTTTGTTTTCCTAGCGCTGAGGACACGACTAATTATCGTGGCACTGTGAATAGTGCAAGCCGTTGTTGTTATTTACCTTATGGGGCTTTACATATTGCTCGTGCTTATGTTTTGTTGGCATAATGATCATGCATCTCTAGTATGCTTATGATATCTTGTTGTATTAGCTCTTGAATATCTCGTTGGTCATATCTTGTGTTGTTTGGGTATGAGGTTAATTGTTACACGAGATTCAATGCGTTGAATTGAATCTCACTGTAGCTTCGTGGTCGGGAGGACCACGGTTCGTGGATCGAGGCAAGTACCGGAGTAGGCGTGCACCAAGACTATCTCTATCTTATCGTATTCTCGTTATTACACTATTTCCTTTCTAAACCTTAGGATTACTGTAATCATTACAATGTTACACAATGGTTGATGTTTTGGCTAAGAATCCAATTACTCTTTCGCTCTATTGCTCTACTCTGATTGTTTGTTTGAAAAAAAAAAATTCCGCATTTCAAACATGGGATGTTACAAATTTTGATTATTTTATGATTAGTAAAATAAAAAAAATAGAATATTGTTAAAAATGATAATAAAAAAATTTATAGACAATATACACCCACAAAATTTATTTTCTTCGCGTGCTTTAAATAAAATATAAACTCTTTCAATCAAACTTTCATATACTTTGAAGTTTCAAAATTTAGAGAAAAGAAACTGTAAAAAGGTTGTTTTATGAAGAGAAATATGATATTAATTTATAAATTATCGCTCGACATGGTGTATATACAGCACTCGATCGGCACCATAAAGTTTTTTTTTCTTTCTTTTTTTTATTTTTCCAAAAATACACGTGAAGATTTTAAAATGATGCAAAAAAATGTTTTCTTGTGTTGATTTTTCTGAAGTATCATTTTTAATCATTTTCATTAGAATCTGTTCCCTTAATAGAAAACCATTTAATATGTACAATCAATAAGGAAAACTTAGAAAAAAGTTATATATTTGAGAGATAAAATAGATTGAGTAATTACATCTAAAGACCAAAACTAATCACTTTTTTTTTTTTTTAAGACTGAAGAGAAAACTCATTATGAGTAAACCATTTGTAGTTTTCGCTGGCGCAAACAATCTTTTAGATATGCACAACATATCATTGGCCCCTGATTTGATTGATATTTTTTTTTTATTTTTTGTAAAAAGGAATGAAGAAAACAGAAGAAAAGAAAAGGATTGGTCAATAAAAAAAAAAGATTCAAACGCCAGCATGCTCATCAATACCTTTAAACTTTAGCCCTCGATTGGATGGAGCCATGCATACACTGTTGAATATTGACCAACTTTTTAATATAGATTGAGCACCGATCGTCTCAGAAAATGAGACCGATGCTTCAATTGTTTTCTGAGTAGCCAGCCAACTTTAATTTGCGTGTCAAATTGGAGTGTTTATTGATTCTGAAAGTGACACACAACAGTACACTCTTTAGAAAATAGTGCAATGAACTTACTCGTTTATGTTCATAAAGGGCTTTATATATATATCGACTTGTTTACAACCCATTGATCACACGTTTCTTTGATTAAAAAAAATTGATCACACGTTTCAGTATTTAATTTCCTTTACCACGTAATCACTATATATTACTTTTCTTAATACTTTTTATAAGAGACTAATAAGTGAATTACGCTTAAGAAAAAAATTAAAATTACTTCGAAGTAATAAATATGTAAGAAATAATTTATTATTTTTCAAGTATATATACCCTTATTTATAAGGGGCACATAAGAGAGAAATATAATAGTAATGACTAATGAGAAAAAGTATGAAAAAGAAAATAGTATAGGAAAAAGATGAGGAGATGAATAAAATTAATTAGGGATAAAAATGGTAAAAACGCATTAAATATTCAAACAATCATAAGTGTGCTCTTATAAAAATGATCAATGTGATTCAAATTTCAGACTCTTATAAAATAGATCAAATCAGTCCATTTTTATAATAAACAATTATATCATCTAGGGTTTTATTATGTACAAGAGACATTTAGAAGTTGTCTCTTTTTTTTTTCCTGTTATCCCTATTTAATTAATTACAAATATGACCCATATCATTATATTTAATTCCTGTACACTCTCTCCTCCATACATTCTATCTATTCCTCTTAAATGGGGGTACTTTTGGAAAAACAAAGTTACATATTTTTTTACCTCTTTAGTGTCTCTAACCAACTTTTTGATCAACCCAGTTTGGTTAATTGCCTCTTATAAAAAGCACTAGAGGGATTATTAATTATCGTTTGTGTTTGCCTTTATATGGTAATGGGTTACAAATTTGAATCCCACTAAGTTGTTCATCAATTGTTTTGATGTCAATCGTGGAGTTCGATTATGTCACTAGTTCATTCAAACTTGTATTTTGTTAAAGTTCCAACTAAAGTTCGATTATGTCACTAATTAATCTGATTTTGCTTTAATCTCAGTGGTTGTTTAATTAATAACAGATTAAACGACATGTCGTCAAAAGTTTCTGCAGTGACGTCCTAACGCTAAGAACAAAATTATAGTTGAGTTGTCTCCCATTTATAGGAATATATGCAAATGCAAAAGCACGAATTATCCAAACAATGTTCGCCAACTTTGAATTTCTATTACCACTCTCTAATTAATTAGTTATTAACGTAAGCAAGCAATTTAAGTTAGTTAAAGTACAAATCGCTGGTGATATAGACGTTACAATACGAATCACATGGCAACTGGTTTTTTTAAAAAAACACACTCGAACTAAAGTACAATTAATATTAATTAATTTTAAGAGTAAATTATTGAGTTTTATAATTAACATTATAATATATACATTCTTCTCCTATATATTTAAAATTGACACAGACTTCTACTAAAACAAGAGCCTACTGGCCAAGAAATAACAACAGCCAATTGTATACAGACATTTATGGAATGCTTCTAGAAATGTACAGATTTTCTTTCTTTTATATCAAAAATTACGCAAACCTCTATAAAAAAAAGGTAAATTACAGACTTTCCCTTGATTTTTGTTGAAATTATTCTTAGTTACTTTTAATTATTCAAACTCCTTTATATATATTCACGAGATCAAAAGACAAACCACGTGGACGTTCAAAAAAGTAGAGACTCATATAACCATATCCATAAAGTTGTAACCAATTGTGATGAGTAAGAAATTGTTATCAAGAAGGGATGAATTGCTTACAGCTACTTTTTTTTCAGTTGCCCATCCGGTATCCAGAGCTTTACCCTGACTAATTCAAATCCGACCCGGGTTGCACACCTGACTATAGTGGGTGAGTCTCCCAACAAGGCCTTTCTGCATTCACGAGGCTCAAACTCGAGACCTTGCTTAAGCGAGACAAGCCGCTTACCACTTATGTCAACTCCCATTGGTTGCTTACAGCTACTTAATTAGTAAAATAAAACCCTAGCTATATATATATATATAAGAGCCTTGAATTCAATTTTTATTACGAGTCAGCTAGTCATCAATCTACATCATTAAAATGATCATAATAAGCCAAATACCCTCGGTCAAGTGGTACAAGCTGTGTGCCCTAAGTAACATCAAGTTTGGGGTTCGATCTCCACAGTTCCCAAGCGTTACGACTATCCTCCAAATTTTTTTTAAAAGAAAAAAGATCATAATAACAATAAGTAAAAGAAGATCATGGAGGAGATCCATTCATCAATCCAAAAAGAAGTTAATACGTAAGAAAAACTAATTTTTAACGGATAAAAAGATACGTACTTCAAAAAGAGATGGTGATTCACAAGCAGCAGATGGTTTTCAGACACAGAAATAATAATTTTGAAAGCAAACCAAGTTTGAATAAAAGTGTGTTGCTTTAACAATATGAAGACATATAGGTCGGTCCAATACAGTGGCCTATACACATATATGTAAAGATAATAGGACTCGTGATCAAGTACTGTGTAATTTGTGGGCTAAAGGCGATGCATTATTATTATTGTTATGACCAATCTCGAGTCTTCTTTTTGGACTATGAGGATTTGTAATAAGGAGACCTAACGAGAGCCATATTTTCACTGTTGCTTCATCCATGACTGCTTATTCATTCATGCATCTTTACACGTTCATGTAATTATATATATTCGTCTCTATCATCATGATCATGAGCTACCTACGTTGAATATATATGTATATCCAGTCAGATTTATTGGAAAATGACCAACGACGACATTTGAATCGATATGCATGTTTAAGTAAAATAAAAAATTAAAAGAAAGAAAGCAAGTTGGTTTTATAATATAATTCTTGGCCTGCTAATAATAATAAATCTTCAACCTAGACAGTTAGAATCAGAATCTTATTATTCGTCATATGATTTTTAATTTCAAATAAAAACTTTGCTTATGTAATGTTTGGAGATTAAATGGATAATATATCCTCCGGCCTTAGCAGTCCCAACAAAATGAAAAATGAGAGTCATATTTTGAAAAATATTGTTTAAACTGTTGTGATTAAATAAAAAAATAGAAAAATAAAAAGGTGCTTTACTTAATAGCTATAATTTTTTTGTTCAAAAATAAATAAATATATTCCATCAATCATCATCCATCTATTCTTTTCAGGGAAAAACACTTCTCATGTTGTAGGAGAAGTGTATTCTCATGTCATACGCACATGAAATAGTAAGACCCAGACACACACACACACACATATATATATATATATAATATGTGTGTTGTAGGAATCTTTTCCTTCTCATGCAACAAGAGAAGTTTAAACTCCTTCTTTTTATTCCTTCATCTTGATCTCCACAAAATATAACCATTCAGACGCATATAGTTTTTGGAGAAAATATACATCTAACATGAAATCAAGAACCTTTTTAGTGATCAATCAATCTATTAATAAGAAACATTTGGAAGACGCGTGATGAATTCTGAGTTGGTGTGGCTGTTTTTGATGAATTCTTCAAATGCAGCATAATAAATATAACATTGTGTGCATGTGTGTGTAGTTTATATCCTAGAATGCTATAAGCACGCCATCATTGAATTTGAACATATGCTTTAAGGTTTAAGAAATGAGAAAGTTGCATGCATGAACGAGAATCTGGTTTTGTCCGGAGAAAGTTACATATTTTTCTCCAATTGACAAAGGAATCAAAATCTGAATTTAACTCTGCAGATAACTCATCAACGAATACCGGCCGACAGCCGAAAATGGAATATTATATTAATAGCATGAGCACCAAAAAAAAAAATATTATAAAATATTATAGTAGTATATATATATGTCGGCAAAACTCATTTTGGTTTTGTCTCATTGTGTTCCAATTTCAGAAGATACTGTTTCTGTTATGATCTCTCTTTTACAATTCTATAAATTTATTGAGCCATTTTAATATATTGGGTGATGGATATATGAGGACATCCTAACAGTCCAACAAGGATGACACATTTGATTCTTTCAAAATTGGGTGCATTATTTGAATAATATATAAATATATTGTGACTTAATCCACAATGTAAACATTGAAATTTAAAAATCTCTAGTTTAAATATTCTAATTTTTGTCCAAGAAAACAACATAAGCTCCATATGGAAGAAGAATTATGTCTCGTAAATTATAAAAGCATTAATTTTTTAAGCCGATCCAAACAGCTTATTACTCTAATTATGCCTGCATTTGGTACATATATGGAAAATAAATTTGAGGAAACAAAATGTTTTTAAATTTGTGTGTTTGTTAAATGAAAAAAAGACTTCAGAGCTTTCCATAGAGTGTGTTTTTCTATTTCTATTATCTTTCTCATTCTCCATTTCGTATCATACCAGCCCTAAGTTGAAAAATACTTTGCTCTAAAAAAACACTTCATTGATTAGAAGGAATTGCGCGATCACAGTCAATTACTCTCATAAAAATTCACTACCTAAATATATATATATATATATATATATATATATATATATATATATATAGAGAGAGAGAGAGAGAGAGAGAGAGAATTCATATAGCAAATAAATTAATTCAAAATGGGCTGAAAAGTGAATCCAAATAGTGATTGATACATATGCCTCAGTTTCACAGTTTGGGCTGGACTTCTAACATTTTGGGCCTTTAGGCAATATAGCCCAGAGACTATACCAGCCTAAAAACGAATATGAAATTGGAGCAAACCCAATTCTATTCTGAGTCCAGTGTAATATGGGTGAGTTACATTCAAGATATGGGCCTAAGATTTCATCGAATAATTGAATTTGAAACTTCTAGTTAATCTGGTACAATCATAATATGTTAAAGCGCCAACGTGAGTTGGCATAGATGACAGAAGGATCCAGGACTAGGCCCTTGGGTCGTGGGTTCGATCCCCTCTGCCATCGTTGGGACTCCTTTGGTAGGCGATCTCGTAAGTCCCCAGTAAGTGCTCATAGAGCCCGGAGCCGTGCCCTGGCCTTAGTGGGAGACTGATGTCGAACCCCTCCAAAACTTACTCTTATCAAAAAAAAAAAGATATGTTAAAACTTTTCAATTGTAAAGTTTAGAAATTTTAGGATTTAAGCATGATTTGGAATCCAAATTGTCTCACTTGAGTTCAGAAGGGACATAAGCTCTTGAACCTTATCATCATTAAATGGAAGATCCTAATCTATAGGGAATCCTATGTCCTACAGGGAGTCCAGGAAATTGATGTCAAAAAGGAGAAGAAAGCATGAGAAACCCTATTGGAGGGAGAGAAACAATGATAAAGATAATTGGCTTAAGGAGTGAGACTTGGGAGATGTGGATTACTACACCAAATTTAGTAAGGAGAGGAAAGAAAGTCATAGCTGCAACGGAAGAGTAGTTTAGCCTAAAATATAAGTCATTAGTAAAATAAGTAATGCTTGCTTTTAAATTTTGTCTCTGTAATTAATGTTCATTTCTAATTTATCCACTCATTAAATTTGTAAATACATCTTACAGTAACGGTAAAAAGTGAGGGGGAAAAATCATTTCATGACGTATTTAATGAATTAATTATTACTCCCTCCGGTCCTAATTATAATAGAACATTTTGGAGTTAGTTTTGGTCCTAATTATAAGAGCAAGTTTTAACTTTTGTCAGTTTTTTCCTATAATACCCCTATTTATACTTTCTCAATAATAATTAAAGACAATAATAATTTAATACTCCCTTCGGTCCTAATTATAGGAACACATTTTGGAGTTGGTCTTGGTCCTAATTATAAGACCAAGTTTAATTTTTTGTCAATTTCTTCCTAAAATATCATTATTGATACTTTCTCAATAATAATTAAACATAAGAATAATTTAATAATATATCCTATTATCGCCTAAACATTAATAATTTCTCGTCTATTTATGATTTTAAGAGTATTTATTTCAATTTATATATTCAGTTGTGCACTTGTGCGAGCTATTTTAATTAGAAATGTTAGGTCTTGTAACAAAAAAAAAAGGTATTAGAAATGAATATTGATTTAATTGGTTAATAATTAGAATTAGAATTAGGTATTAAAAACGAACTGGAGCACAACAACGGTAATGACATATTAGAGCACAGAGGATGTCAAGCCAGTGAAGCGCATGGGGGTAGAGAGACATGTTAGAGATATGGTTCCTCCATGTAACTATCATTAAATTTTAAGTAAGGGTATTTTAGGAAAATAAATATAATAAACTAATTTAACTTCACTCCTTAATCTCTTCAAATTTTGGTAAATAGCTTTTATAATTAGGACCAGAGGAAGTACTTCTTATTTCTCGTGAATTAGTTAAAGTACTCTAATAGAAGGGAGTAGTGGTTTTGAGCACAAATACTATAAAAGTCTTTATTTCTTCCAATGATTTCATTACGGTTCTTGAGAAGCCTCGCAGTCTCAAGTGCAAAACCGGAACATGTTGGCACCAGTCATGGTAGTGGTTTTATGGAACCGGCCGTTACTAGCTAGTGAACCACTACCACTTGTATTTTTTTTTTCATAATAAAATCTAATTAAGCTTCCTATAGTGTTTAGATATATATAAGAGATATTATGTATAAGTTCATAAAATATATTTTGTACGCTAAACATGTCTAAGGTTTATAATTTGGGTTAAGGAGCAATTTGGTCAACGAACTTATGCTTCAAGAGCACCCAGTACAAATAATTTTTAAGTGGACTAAAAATATCAAAAAACTTAAAAAAAAAATGTGCAGTCAGCACACAAAAAATTTACTTCGAGAGCGCCTAGAACAAAAAAAGTTTTACTTCAGGAGTGCCTAACAAAAAAACTCCATTTTTGTGCTGACTGCACATTTTTTAAAGTTTTTTTGTATTTTTATCCACTTAAAGTTATTTGTGCTAAGCACTCCTAAAGTAATAATTCGTTGGTAAATTGCTCCTTAACCCTTATAATTTTTTATATGGGACTATTAATTTGTACAATCAACCTTATACAAAAAACCAAACTACCTAGCATTAAGTCAAATATTCTATCTAATCCTAAATATAAAACAATTTTCAGAACTTTTGCTTTAGTACTTTATATCAGAACTCATTCATTTTGTCTCATTCATTAAACGTTTTTATGCCGAAAATATCCCTAATTAATGTTCAATTTCTTATTGGAAAACGCCAATACTTGCTTAAACATCCCAATAAATATCTTAAGTGTGAAAATATAGTACCCATTAATTATAGATAATTAATTTAACTAATTTTTCTTAACTTTAATGAATTAAGATCCTTATATTTAATATTGAGAAGAGTAACATTTTATTCAATTCATTTGTATTTTGATGTTTGAGCAATGAATGAATGCATCCGGTATTATTCCAAACAAAACAAAAACAAAAATAAAAATAAAAGGGACTTGATTGGTGAGGTTAGATTGCTCTCACCGTCAAGCCAAAATATTACTACCTTCCGTCCTAAATATAAGATATATATAGTTGATTTTTTTAATAAAAAAAGATTAAAGAAGCTAAATAAATTGATTTAGAGTATTTACATTTATCATTTTTCCTTCAAACTAATTTATGTGACTTACAAACTAATATATAATTCAATAATACACAATATATATTATGATTAAGTCATTTCTTTAATTTCTTCAGAAAAATCAATCATATCTTATATTAAAGACCATTAAAAATCGGAGGTAGTAAACTATAAATCCTTTCTGATCAACATATATATATGCAACAGAATTATGTAGTGGAGCCCATTATTTACAAACAAAAAGGCAAACACCAACTCTAGTAAAAGGGGTACAAACTGCTTAAATAAGGGGTTTGGAGTTTGAGTCCATATAAACGCAAAAAACATCTTTATAAGTTTAATATATATTTTATGTTTTTTCATTTACTACCTAATTACCTTCATCTTAATTAAACAATCACATATCTTCTATAGATTAAATTGACAGTTAAGTAAATTAAACTACTTAAACATCATCATTTAAAAATACAAAGCTTCAGCTTTAAAATTATTAAGAATCTTAAGCACAATATAGAGGAGCAAAAGTTTTGCTGATATGCTTACTAGAATATTTTAGGAAAAATTGCACCTAAGTCTCAAGTAAGAGAAAATACAACAAAAATATCCCTTTAAATTTCAAATTTACAGTGAAGTCTGTGGGATATTTGTGCAATATATTTTAAATGTGAAAATGCCAAAATACCCTTAATGAATATACAATCATTTATTCCCTCTCTCTATTTAATCAATATGGTTATTTTGGACTTCTTACATTTGGAATATATTGTAAAAATGTCTCATGGGACTTCACCGCAAAGAGATTTAAAGTGACTTTTTTTCGTATTTTCTCTTATTTGGGATTTATGAGCAATTTTTATGAGATTTTATTATGTAACTAATTAATCATAAGAAGCATGACTATAACATGTTTGGGTTAGTTAGACACAAGCTCTTTAATCAATACTTCCCAGTTCCCATTCCTTTATTTCCCCCTAATCATGACCTTTAGGTTTTCTTGGGGCTCAAAAAATTGATCTCACTGGGTGTGTTTGGTTTGAGGGGAGTTTCCCTCCCTTTTTGGTGTGAAAAGTCAGATATGACCATGATGTGAAATATTTGTGCAGAAAACGATACAAAAAGTTATGTAATTTATAAATATATTTGACTTTCCACACTAAAGAGGGAGGGAAACTCCCCTCCCTTCCCTCTCAAACCAAAAATTTAGTTATTGTTGTTGAGATATAGATAGTTATGTCAAAACAAAACAAAACAAAAAAAGTTGATTTGTTTTTTTAAATACAAATTTAGTTTTAAAGGGCTTAAATGTTGTAGAAGTTTTCGCGTATGGGGGCATTGGGCACTTGGAAGCTTTCAAGAGAGCAAGTGCATCATGAAAGTTTCAAAAATAGGGCAATTTTGCCCCACCGTTAACTAGCCCTAACAATCAACTTTTGTTGACCAAATATGCAAATGTGGCATGTGTATATGGCATCCACCTCACCCTTTTCTTGTCCACGTCAGTCGTCAGATTTTTTAGTAGGATTTTTTTTTATAAAAAAACTCAGATCCTCTCCTGCAATGTTTCTGGTCCATGATATAATAGTCAATTGAGTTATTTGGGGAAATTAAAAAAACTAAATAAATTATTTAATTATATAATAGTTTATAAGTCAAGCAAATCAATTTAGAAAAAATAATAAACATAAGTACATTAATGTAATTTATTTAATGTGTGTGTGGCTTTTTAAATATCCCCAAATAATTCAACTGAGTCTTATATCAAGGATTAGAGACATTGTAGGAGATTATTTGAGTTTTTTTTTTTTAATTACAACTAAAAAATCTGATGACTAACATGGACCAAAAAAAGGTGAGGTGGATGTCATATATGCATATTACCTTTGTATATTTTGTCAACAAACCTTGACCACTGGATAACGAAGTGGCAAAATTGTCTTGTTTTTTAAACTTCCAATGCATATTTGCCCCCTTGAAAACCTTTAGGTGCCCAACACCCATATATAGGCAACAACTTCTAGGGCGTTTAAGCCACATATATATATATATATATATATATATATATATATATATATATATATATATATATATATATATATATATATATATATATATATATATATATATTAATGATGGTCTCAATTGCTATCAATTAGATCAGGTAATTTTGTTAGTTAAAAAAATGGTTTGTAGTTTGGATGGGGTGATTAAAAACAGTAGAGATGCCCGACCAGACGCATAGTAAGTAGTAACTTAGTAGGAGTAATTAGGTGACCCAATTCATTATCATCCCTGCTTTTGACCTTTTTCCGATTTGTTAAATCATCACGTGAGAAATGCTCCTTAAGTAGATCTCACCTTTTTTGGGGACCAAGCGACCGAATGTTTATAATCTACAAATTATGGATATAAGAAAAAGTTTCTTAAAACTGGTTGGTTACATAAGATAACATTGTAAAAAATGTTTTTTTTCCAAGTTTACCCTTATTCATGAGGAGAGTGAGTGAAAAAAGAGATGAGAGATAATGAGTGGGGCAAAAAGAAGAGAGACATATATTTAATTGGAGGAAAAATGAAAAAAAAAAGTGAATTGAATTTTCAGGCAAATTTTTCAAGATTTATTTATGTTTTTAACTTAAAAATAAAAATCAGAATCTATCTTCATAATTATCATAACAAATTATCATACATGCCTCTTTAGGCATAGCAATAAAACGACTTAAAAGCTTAGTGGCTTTATTTGAAGCTCAGTGGAGGAAAATTTGGTGTTTGAGATGTTGTTAGGTTGTGATGGGCTTCTGGCCCAAAAACGACTTCTCAAGAGAAGCCAATATTTGTATAAGTGAATGTCTGGTGAAACAGAGAGAATGTTAATTATTCACACCTATAAATAGTATAAGTGAATAACTCTGATATTTAAGACTATTAATTTACATGTATAATATGTGAAAAATTTAAATGTTAATCCCTATTATTTTTAATATAAGAGCCAATTGAGTTTTCTTTGGAGGGATTAAATAAATTACTTAATAAAAGCATATGCTATATATCATTACATTATATATCATTTTATAAGTTAGGTAAATAAGTTTAAAGAAAAACGATAAATATAAATACTTTATATAATTTATTTAACTTCCTCAATCTTTTTATTAAAAAAAAAAAATTAACATATTCATATATTAAAGACAAGATGGAGTACTCCCTCCGGTCCTAATTATAAGAGCTAGTTGACTTTTTTTGGAGAGATTAAGGAAGCTAATTAAATTACTTTAGATTATTTTTTTTTTATTTTTTTTTCTTCAAACTAATTAGCTTAACCAATAAACTGATATATAATCTAAGGATACACAACATATAAAATGATTAAGTAACTTATTTTGTTTCCTTATTCTCTCCAAAGAAAGTCAACTAGCTCTTATAATTAGGACCGGAGGTAGTAATATTTTTAATGATCAATTTGATAGACTTTCAGTTCATAAGTCTCCCTTTTTCTTTCATTTTTAACTCTGTTTGCTTTATTGATTTCTATCTCCCAAAAGAGGCAAAAGACCAAAATTTACATGATTTCATAGGCCACAGTTGCTTCACCACGCAATAAGACTCAGCTATGATTGACCTCCCCTTTTTACATGGAAATATGGCTACAGTACAGAGCAAGCTGGGCCAATTTTACAATAACAGGATTTATTATGTTATAAATATTACATACCCGAACAAAAAAAAAAAAAAAATTGGACAGACAAATGGTAGCCAAATCACAAAAGATACCCATAACTTTTCTTCTAAGGGTAATTTTACTTAGGATGTTTTCATTGAGAGATAATTTTATTCTGAAAATCTTCAGAAGGTAATCTTACCACGACCGTTATTTCAATTAATTTTAATTGTTAGTTGACTAAATATCTTGAGTTGACGATCACATATCATTCACATCATTTTCCTTAAGATGCATATTTGCTCCAAAGTCCATGTGTCATACATTTCATTTTTTTCCAGAGTCAGATTTAAAACTTCTAAGGCAAATTTGCACCTTAACAAAAATAATATGAATGACGTATGAACCGTTAACTCAACATATTTGGTCAACTAATGATCAAAATTAACTGAGATAAAGATTAAGACAAAATCACCTCTCAATGAAAATTTCCATGACAAAATTGACCTTAACCTTTTCTTCTAATATCATTATCATATCATATACTATATCAACCCCACTTATTTTATTTTTTATTCTATGGATGATCTAAGAGACAAAGCAAAGGGGTTTTGGGAAGAGATCTAAATACAGAAAAGAATGAAGAACAAAATGACACACTCACAAACTCCCACATACACTCGCAACAACCAACAAATACGTGGTACTCCTATATATGAAGTTTTATTATTAGTTGAATAATTCCCAACTGAACCTGGGATGAACCTTATTATTATTATTATTATTGTTGTTGGTAGCTGACGTAGAAGGGGATGCTGACGTGGCAGGGCTTAATGGTGATGTGGCAGAGTCAAAGGTCTCCCACTTGGTGGTGACTACTACTCCAGAGTTTGAGTGCCTTTGTGGTTGCTGCTCTTCTACAACTGGGGCAAGTCTTTGCTTTTGTTGGCTTTTATTATTATGCTTGTGACTTACTTTGTCATGTGGCACTGAGTTCTTGACTTTCAGCATATCCAGTGTTTCCACATACTTCTGAACTCTTCTCACCTGCACATCATCATCATGTAAAATGTGGGCTCATATATATTTTTTATTAAATTATAATGTTCATGATGTATAAATAGCGCAACTTTTTTTTTTTTTTTTACAAATTTTAGCGGAAATTAATTTTTTCCTATAGTTTTGACTAAATTATAACTTGGTCTCTAAACTTTAATCCATTGTAACTCAGCACCTGTTATTTTGACTCAGTTGAATTTTAGCCTCTAAACAAAACTATAAAGATTGAGTTGCATTAAGTCAAAGTTCAGAAATAAAGTTATAATTAAGTTAAAACTGTAAGGACTTTGTTGTATTAAATTAAAATTTAAGGACTAAGCTACAATTGAGTTAAAACTGTAAAGGGAAAAAGATTGAATTTTTCCTACATTTCGTATTATGTCTTAAACACACAAAGTACTTATTTGAATTTAGTGTAGTTTGTAGCTTGGGTAAGCATTCTTTGAGGCTTAAGACATATTTTATCCCTAGTGACACCCAAATTCCAACTCAAATAAAATTTTTAGTTAAAAAACAAAAATAATTCAAAAGATTAATTAAACCAAACCGAAGGGGAAAAAAGAGTAAAAAGACCTATAATAGACCAAATTTAATTTCCTCAGGTTTGATCTCACACGTCTTAATATGTGGCTATTTTTAAAATGTCCATTTAAATTTATTTATTTTTAATTTATATTGAATATATTTAAGAATTATTTTCATACTTGAGGGCGAAAATTCATGAAATTTTCGCTGAATCAACAAATGCACATTGTCTTCCAAGCTGTGATTATTAATTCTACTGATGTCATTTAAAATTTATATAAGGACATTTTAAGAAAATGAGTAAAATTAATTTAACTCATCTCTATAATCTCCCCAAAATCGGTTAAATATAATTAGAACCAAATAGTAGTTCACTAAGTTGTGAAATATCAGCCTTTTTCACTAGAGCTAAGTTCTCTACCCCGTTAGTACATTTTACCCCTATTTGTTAATAATACACATTGGACAAGAAGAAGAGGGATAGGGTAAGACAGGTTTGAATATGGGTAAAATGAGAAATATATTTTCATTTATATTAAATTTAATGGGTTAAATATTCTTCTTTAGTCCAAACAGGGGTTGAAAGTGAGTTATATATTTTGGATGAGAAGGAATATATCATTGGGTAGGACCAGGCGTACTGGGGTTGATGAACACTCCTATTGAAAACATTAAAAACCAAACCAAGACGTATTTTTCTAATTTTTTTTTTTTTTTTTGGTATTCCATTCGGTTCATCAGAACCTTCAGTTCTGACTAATCCGGATTCGGGTTTTGCAGTGGTAAGGACGACCTTCCCAACAGTGGTAGCTCCATACAAGGCGGATTACAAGTGCGTTACCGCAGCTCGAACCCTAAACCTCTTAAGGGAATCCAGCGCCACATTTCGCTGGACCAACCACTTGTTGGTATTTTTCTAATTTTCTAGTTGAACTGAATAATGCAGTACATTTGAGAAAAAATAGTGAATAGAACTCGCATGACAGTGTGCAATGTAGGAAAGAAATCAAAATTTACCTGCATTTTCCTCTGTAATTTGACATCTCCCTCAGCCATTATAGTATCCAATTTAAGCAATTGATTCATGAAATGATCAATCAGACTGATCACATCCGATTCTGCAACTTTCTTCCCTTTACTAATAATCGATTCAAGAGCACCCACCTTTCCAATTCCAAATCAATCACTCATCAGATTCCATTCTAACACAGACACAAAAACACTGAAACAAACAAACAATAATATTTCTAAGGATCAAAAAATCAAATACCTGGCCTGCAAGTCTATCTACTTCCAAGCTGATCTGCGAGATACATTTTGCAGCTTTCTCCATATTGGCATTTTTCTTCATCTCTAAGTATCTCTTCTCTTGACTAATTGGATCTTCTTCTAGTACTATCTTCGACTTGTCCTTCACTCCTGCCATGTCCAGAAACGTTTTTGAATCTCTCTCTCTGTTTTTGTAGAACAGTTTCTGGTCTTGGTGGTGTAACCCAGTAGGCCCAGATAGCATTTTCTTCAATTCCCCTGTAATTAGTAGTATTAACTATTAATCCCCAAATAATTGAATAAATAAATGAGTGTTTTTAAAAAGTAACCTGCAATAAATAGGAATATGAAGTAAAATAAGGCAAGAGTTACCAAATGTAGCTTGTGAACTAATGTTGACTTGATGGTAGGTTGACCCGTATTTAACCCTAACTCTAATTGTCGGTGCCGGCACCGAGTTCCGATCTGACTCAGCGCTTCGCTTCTGAACTAACATTCCTCCCGGTCTCATCTCCCATTCCGCTGCCGCCGGCCGCTCGCCTGAGATTCCGTTCATCTTCATCATCTTCGTCGCGAGAAACGAAGTTTGTGCGCGCGCACGCGTGTGAATTGAATCCACAAAGCAAACGAAGCTTAGATTAGATCTCTAGTAGCTTCGATTGAGAGTTTCAGCGATCTGTGTTTGAATTTTGAAGCAACTCAATTGAACCAATGGCTGTCACATACTATTTTGGAAACAGGTGAGCCAAGCATTACAAAGCTTTTCTATGAGAGACTTTAATCGGTGACGTCTCGGATAAGACAAATTGGAGCTAATCAATATCCTAATCTTGGAGTTGAAGGAAACTGGCGTGAGATTGCCGGTCGGCAACCAGAAGAATCGGCTCCGGCAGAGTTTTTTATTTTCGATTTTCTTCAAGGAGAAAAGTGACAAAACGGGAATGAAAAAAGTTTTGGAAGGCACGGATCTTCACTCAAAATGTGGCCGAATGTGTGTGTGACAATTTTCTCGCCAAGATCTTTCCCGAGAAAATGAACACCGAGGCAAGAATCTGAGAGGAGCGTGCAGATGAATCAATGTGAAGTCAAAATCGAGAGAGAGACAGTTCCAATGATGCGGAATTATTTTGAGTGTGTGTCTCTCTCCTCTTCTTTTCTCTTCTGGAGGACTCGGGGAGGTGAAGAACAGGGGAAAGAAGAATCTGAAAATGAATTAAGAAAATAAACGAGTGGCCAGCTAAGCATGTTTTTTTCTAAATGAATGCCAGCTAAGCATGTTGGCAGGCTGTGACCTTGATGAATATACAAGTACAAATTGTGAAAAAGTCCACATTGAAGATTTTAGGGAAAATTCATTTCAGGTACTAAGAAATTTAAGAAAATATCAAAAAGGTTTTAAGGAAAATTTATATATTAGAAAAGTCTCATTAACAACTCCTTTTATAGCATTAACAACTCAATCTATGCGACTAACAACTCTTTGAGACTTTTCTGACATCCGAATTTTTCTTGGGACTTTTTTAATATTTTCTTAATCTTTTAGGACAGAAAAAGAATTTTCCCAAGATTTTATTAGTTAAAAGGACAAAAATCAGAATAAATGTGTGTATAAAATTTGTTGAGTACTTATTATACTCTCCGAGCATTAAAATTTATTAAATAAATGTCGCCAATAATCTACTCAATATCAATCATTGATAGTATTATTCGTATCTATCTATACATAATAAATGGTATTGCTAATTTATCAATATTCATGCAATGTATTAAACTCTGTGAGCTATATATTTTAATGCAATAATCAATCATCAATCATCAATCAATTAATATGGTATATTAATAATATTGACATCATAAATATTTAAAATAGTATGAGTGAGAATGGTGAGAAAATTGTATATTCACAAAAAATAAATAGTACCAAGTTTTATTTATATTACTAACGAAGGTAAAAATATTGACGTATAGTCCAAATATTTTAGCGTGTTTGTATAAATTTTAAGATGAACTGCGCTATTCCTAACCCAATGATAATGCAACTTTCTAAAAGATCAATACAAATATGTTGTATTGTATGTAAAACCTATGGATTGAAAAAAAATATATTAAATTATATTATTTGTAGGCAATTAATAATATTGTGATTTATATCTCTCATACTATATGTAGTTCCAAAAAAACATATCTCGTTAATAATCATATAATCAATATATAGTGTCAATTTTATCAGAATTTGTTTGAGTTACTTCAAGATTGCTTAATCCTCAGGCCACTACTATGGCCAAAAAAAAAATCCTACTACTTTCGATTCTAAATATAGAATATAATTTATATTATAATTTATACTATAAACTATGTTCTATATTTAAGACTGGAGGAGTATAATATAGGAGTACTATCAAGGACGGACACAAATGGGGGCTAGGGTGGCCCGCCCCCTAAAATTATAAAAAAGAACCCAAAGTTTTAAGAAATCATATTTTGGCCTCATAAAAGTTTAAATATTTTCACTTTAGTCCCCTCTAATTAGAGCTGGGAATCAGGGCCTGGCCCTACAGGGCCTGGGCCAGCCCTACAGGGCCTGGAGAAAGGAAAACATCTGTTTTTCAAAGCCCGGCCCTACAGGCTGAAAATTACTATTCCAAATTTTAACTAATTTTCCTTCAATTTTTTTTAAAGAAATATAATTGGTAAATTGCAACCATTAAAGTTCTAATCTATCAAATAAATGTTATCAACATTAATATCTAAACAATATAAATCATTCAACAAATAAACACATTCATTAACTCGTGATAAAAATAAATAAACACAAAAAATATGTTTTTTTTCCTTTTTTTCAAAAAATATTAAACAAAGATATTGCTTTATGTATGCCCACAACAAAATTCCTTTCCCTCTCGTAATTTTATGTGTGTCAGTAGATTCCTTCGGTCATGTATGATTTTACCGTGGGTAAAAATAATTATACTTATTTTATACAAAATATATTTATAATTTATTACGTATATAATATTGTAATACCAAAGTATGTGTTTTATTTAATATGAAAACATCCCTTCTTTAAAATTTATAATAACTAATTATGTGTTTTAATATAAAATAATAATAAACATAAAAAAAGGGTTATATTTTAAACTAAAAAATCTAAGTAATTACAAATAAACACATTTATTAAGTGGAAGTCTAGGTAATTATTTTTTTTTAAAAAAAAACTACAGTTAAACAGGCTGCGCAGGGTGGCAGAGGCCCTACAGTAGGCCCGGTAAGCCCGAGGCCCTACGGGGCCGGCCTGCAGGGCCAATTTCAAATTCCTGGCCTATTTTTCAAGCCCGAGCCCTGCAGGGCCAGGGCCTAAACGGGCCGGCCCGATTGGCTTGGCCTGATTTCCCGGCTCTACCTCTAATAGTTTCATAAAGGGACTAAAGTAAAAATATTTAAACTTTTATGAGGTCGAAATGTAATTTTATAAAAATATGGGTTCATTTTTATAATTTTCTCCCCTCCTAATTACAATTAATGGGTCCGCCCCTAATACCATGCATGCCAATTTCATTTTTATTGTCGAAATTAGTTCTAAACAACATTTTATAAGAAGTTTGTTCATAAATTGTGGTTCGCATTTAACTTCATCGAGGTTCCATACTCCCATGAATATCAATTCAGTTAATAAATTCGTTAAATACTTTTAATAAGATTTTTTTATTTATTAATACACTAGTATCCGAATGCTACTCGTTTACAGAAATATAGGCTCACAGTAGGGGAATTTCGCTATCATCAAGTAATTATCACAGTTGCATTCTCTGGTATTGAACATGATACCATTGGTTAAATGGAAATAAGTAAATAACCCACAACCAATTAATTCAAACGTTTATGAGTTATAAGAAAATTTTAGGAAGGGATTTACGCTCAACCCAATCTATCCAGAGCCTTACTTCAATTCGGCCATTTAAAGATGGATCGTATAGTTTAAAGGCTGCCATAAGAGTATGACAATACCTTTTTTGGCGCCAAGATATTTTCATAAATTAAACCCCCTACTTTAATTGAAGAATCACAACTCTTCAACAACTGAACCCAACGGGGTATTTTTGGGTGAAGAAAATTGAAAAACGATCTAAGAAGAAAGTGTGGTTTCTTTCATCATCATTTTCTTATTATTTTTTATAATCTCTGGATCATATTCATCCAATCAATTTAAAAAGTTATAATAATACCTCCGGTCCTAATTATAAGACCTAATTGACTTTTTTTGGAGAGATTAAGAAAACTAAATAAGTTACTTAATCATTTCATATGTTATATATACTTAGATTATATATTAGTTTATTAGTCAAACCAATTAGTTTGAAGAAAAAAATAAAAATAAAAATACACGAAAGTAATTTAATTAGCTTCCTTAATCTCTCTAAAAAAGTCAACTAAATCTTATAATTAGGATAGGAGGAAGTACTATTTTAACTTTTCTTTTCTCTTCCCAATTAACGACTCAAATTAGCCTAAGAGTCTGCTTTGGAAGAAAACACCGACAATCCAAGAAGAAAACACCGACAATTTTTTTAAAAATATATGAAAGCTGACCAGTAACTGTTGAGAAGAGAAAATTTTAGGTATTATGCAAATAAAAGCAAACTGTAAGTAAGCTATTAGGTGGACTGCAGCATAGGTTAAAGTTCTGAGTCCGGCATTAAAATGCTAGCACGTGTCTAACCTGGGGTAGTTTAGGTACAGTAATAGTTTGTTGGGATTAGGAATTAGTGAAACGGCGGAGTTTTGAGCCTCAAAAGCTTTTCCTCTGGCTAAACTGGTCACACGCGGACCCTCTTTCTCGTGATAAAGCGGCACTAAGGTTAATCGCCCTTGGATAATGTATAATCATTACATGTGGAAAACTTTTCAAAAGCTCTGTTAATATCTTTATATTCACATGTAAATGTAGAATTTGCCTTTGGAACTCGTGGCTTCCTTGTTTCACTTTATTATTGATTTGGCTTTGTAGGGTCATGGGTGCGACTCAGCATGCTTCCAGAAAATAAGATTTTTATTTTTTTTAAAAATAGACCTAGAATTTTTTTTTTAAAAAAAATGATAGAAATATATCACTTGAACTTCAAAATACTGTTGATATCAATAATAATAGGATTAACAAGAATAATAAAATAATTGACAACTCGTTTTATTAGAAAATAACTTATTTGACATTTTAAAATTCAAGTAATATTTTTAAAAAAAAAAAATTCTCTAGAATTAAGAAAATGACAAAAAAAATACCATTTAAACTTATTATTTCAAAAAATAAAATAAAAAATCTCAATACTTATTGTTTCACCTAACTTTTTAATCAGGTTTCTGTCTTTTTGAAGTGTCGTTTGAAATCTTTTTCAATTATAGGCATTAGTCTTAGGGCCCTTTTGGATGGGCTTTTTTCATAAAAAAAACACTTTTTTTAATTCAAAAAAAATTAATTTATGTGTTTAGATGATATTTTTTAAAAAAAGTAAAAGTCACAAAAAAAAGCTAAAATGCTGCTTTTTTCAAAAGCTCAAATTTTGAGCTTAAAAAAAAAGGACAACATGGGGCTAAAAAAAAAGCACTTTTTTTTAAGTCAATCCAAACGGGCTATTAAACCCTATATTCTTTAACTAGGGGCTTCTTTCCATGCGTCGCACGGGTTGGTATATACTGTATGATGTAATTTTCTAAATACAATACTGAATAACTATCTCTTTTATTATAAAATTTGTGGATGGTTTAAATTGTAAGTGGTTTTTTCAATAAGCCCGTTGTATTTCAAGTGGTGCCCGTTATCAAATACAGACAAAGTAGACGGTCCTTTTACTGTCCGAAAGAAGTTTTTTTTTTTTTTATTTAAATTTTTTTATAAACTTATAATTTTTTAAGACTCACCCTCTTTTTACTACAAATTTATAATTTTTATAAAAATTAAAAAATAATTCATGTTTTTTGGTTATAGAGAAAAATATGTAAATTCTTATTCATCATCAAATTGATAAACTGTAAATAATATTTGAGTTCAATGTTTTTCTGAATTTTAAAAAATTAACTCCTAAACAACCCTAATATTTTGTTTTCCAATTCAGCCAGCTTCCGATATAATGAGGAATTTATTTTATTAAAAAAATAAACATAAAATTTGTATGTAATATAATTCATTTCAAAAATGTTATTGTCTCTTTCACTCTTGAATTAAATAATCATTTAATTTATTTTAACTTTCATGTTCTATGACCTCTCCTCCTCGCATCCTCCGCCACACTGCCGGCGGCTATTTCCCTCATATTCGCCACCATCGTTAGTGATATGAACCCAAAGGACAATTCTATCATCACGTTATATGATACCAGCGGAGGAAAGACAAAGGAAATATATTCAAATTCATAAGGCTTCAATGTGTATTTGGAAGTTGGAACTCAAGTCAAATGCCCCAAAAACACTCACACACACACTTGAAGATAATATTTGGAAGTTGGTTTTGATCTTAATTGTAAGACAACATTTTAATTTTTGTTAATTTCTTCCTAAAATACTCTATTGATACTTTCTCAATAATAATTAAACACAATAATAATATAATAATGTACATATATATTCTATAAAATAAGTAATACTTGTAACTCATTAATGTCACATACACCTTAGTTTTACTATTTTTTTTAATAAAATAATTTTGAGTAATTTTTGTCATATTTAAAATTAGTCATAAATTTTTGTTGCTAGACATTCTTTAAGCCTTTAGACATATCTCATCCCTAGTGACACCCAAACTCCAACTCAATTAAAATTTTTAGTTAAAAAATAAAAGTAGTTCAAAAGATTAATTAAACCAAACCGAAGGAAAAGAAAAAAGAGTAAAAAGACTTATAGTCTAATAGACAAATTTAATTTCGTCAGGATTGGTCTCACACATCTTAAAACGTGGCTATTTTTTAAATATCCATTTAAATTTATTTATTTTTAATTTATAATGGATATAGGGTTAAGGTGCAAAAATACACACTTTAACCCATGGATATATTTCACCAGTAATGAAAAACTAGGCCCGGTGGCCTCATTCAACGGCTGACTCAACGAATAGCGCTACTGTGAAGCATTGGCGTCGATCTTTTCATTATTTATATAAGGGGTATTTTAAAAAAATGAGTAAAATTAATTAATTTAACTCATCTTCTTAATCTCCTCAAAATCGGTTAAGTATGTCTCATAATTAGGACCAAAGGGAGTATATTATTTTAGGTATACGAATTGCCAAATAAGATTTTTTTGACATCAAAATTTTCTATGAGATTTTTTTGACAATTTTTTGGTCCATTGAAACCTTAAAGAGGATTTTTCCAAGATTAAGCCTGATTTTCAAGTATGTTAGCTTTGATCAATACAATAGGTACCTTTACAAAGTAACATGTAAATTCATATCAAACGAAAAATCTCATTTTGGTCTTTTTAACTCTCAATTACATAAAAGATTAAAAAATTCTGAAGTTATGGAGAATAATATATTGTCTACCTAATTTAAAATAAAGATATTGCAACGTCATAATAAAATATTAAATAATGTCCTTTTTTTTTTTTGCCTGAATTAAATAATGTTCTTGAGATCATTATTTTGACAATTCATATATGTAAATTAATATATCAGATGGTTACAAGATAATAAAACTTAATAGAGAACACAAACTACTTAATTGAAGGTACGGGAAGATCCATCTTGCCTTCTTTAACTTCTCACGGGAAGCTCAAAACCACAATGATTCACTCAGGTGGCCCATGTTCTATAAGACACTATAAAAAAAAGTCATTTTTTGTGATGAAAAAAATCCGTAGCAAAAAAGGGTTTTTCCGTCACAAAATTCGTTTGCGACGAATTTCAGTCAATCGCAATTGCGATGGAAACTCAAATTTCCGTCACAAATCCTGAAATTTGAGACGGAAAATGGGAGTCCCTCGCAAATATTGGGATTTGTGATGAAATCCAATTCCATCGCAATCCTTTGGGATTTGCAATAGAATATCATTCCGTTGCAAGTGTTTGACATTGCAACGGAATTATATTCCGTCCCAAATTTTGATTTTTTGTGACGGAATTTAATATCCGTAGCAAAATTCATCTTGTTAAAAAATAAATATAATTTTTTAAAAAAATATACAAATTACATAAAAAATATATAAAAAAAACACGTATATCATAAAAATATATAATAACAATCATAAAAAGTTTATATAGAAAACAAAATATAAATAAGAATGTTGTGAAGAATATGTATTAAAAAATAGTCTGAACAGTAGCATTATGATGATCATCATCATCACTAGGAGCCGACCATGTACCATTGTCTTTCATTAGGGACAGGAGTGTAAGCTGCATCTACCTCATCATCTCATGTGTCTGATGCAGCTCATTTACTTGCTGACTCATCTACTGCCGTGTCTCGCTAAGCTCATTTGCTTGTTGACTCATCAGGTGCTCTGTCTGGTTTAGCTCAGCTGCTTGCTCCTGCACCAACGCCTTAATCTTCTTCATCTCATCTGCAAAAACATTAGGAAGTACGTTTATTTTTTTTACATCATTTAAATGGACCAAGGAATGAAAATGTAACAATCAATATTAAATGTATTATGTTGACATGCAGAAACACCTTCATTATCGGATGAGGAGCGCTTCGTTTGCTTCAGTTGACTGACAGAGACACCGTACCCGAAGAGTCTGCCTTTGTTGTTAAATCCTCCTACAACCTCAATGAATAGACTCTCATTATCAGACTGAGAGGATGCGGGGTCACTCTCACCCTGTGACTCTCTCTCCTACGTTAGCTTCTAATAGGTTCCCTACAATCACAAAAATAAATCACAAATAAGCCATGGGACATGAAATAAATATGTTGGTGTTTGAAACAAAGAATAACTGCAATAAATGTCTCACCGCTACTTGTCGTGCCTTGGGGTTAATCCAGCACCTCCCACTACCTTCAGACTCCTGGGAATGGGTCCGCTCAAAGGTAGTCCAATCAACCGATTCTGCAGGAACTTCACCAGACGTTGCTTGCAAACACAAATGATGACCGTTAATTAATTACTTCAAAGTACAAAATATTGAATACTGAAATAGAAAATAACATGTACTCACAATTTTTCGTCGATGCTCACTAAATGGAATGGAGTCGCCAGTGTATGACGATCCATCCATTTGGGCTCTACTTATTTTATTTTTCTCACTTTTATTCTTAAAATTTCCATCGGTGGACCATCTTTGAAATAATTGGTCTGTAGTCTCAGGTTGAATCCAATCTTAGCTGCCTTTATTCTTTTTCAATTTATAAAACTTTTCAGACAACCACCGGCCTCCCTTGTGATTATAAGCTTTTTTCAAATTTTCCCGATGGTTAGGCAACAACCTAAACTAACGCTGAAAATCAATAACGAACAATTAGTGCTCCGGATTAGGATCCTCTCCCATGTATGATGGTTGAGTATGTGTACCGGTCTCCTCTCCAATGTATGATGGTTCAACATGAGTAACGAGATCAAAATATTGGCCAATCGACGGTCCCGTGACATCCATAACCAACTGCTCATATTGATTAAGGTTGTCTCGATGACTATTGTTCCCGTAATAACCACTCGGTGTCTATCAGACTTCGCCATGACATTCCCAACATTCATAATCCTTCATAAATCCCTTTCTACACAAATGGATTCTGACCGTGCCCGGATTTTGAAATTTTAAACACATACATTTGACACACGGACAACTGATCCAGGTACTTGAATTAGTTGATTGCGCCAAAGCAAATTGGATGAACTCTTCCAAACCCTCCAAGAATGCTTGAATTAGTTCTCTTTTCTCAATTAGACGATTGTACATCCAACTCCTATCACGATCGCCTTCCATACTTCCCCAACCCAACCCTACACAAATATATACAGTGGGGATATACCCCAGTCCACAAAACAACATGTCACAAATATAAGTGGCCAATTGTATTGGCCACTTTTTCCAACCAATTGCCACTTAATCAAGAAAGTGAGAAACAAACACATGCATTAAACTAAGAACAAATTTCAGCAAGCAATTAGAGAATGAGGATAGTACACCAGAAGAAGGGGACAAATCTATATGATTATTTAAGACAATTTTATGAGGGTCATATTAAAGGCTAATGCAATTTTATAACATGACATAGGATGAATTTGAAGTTTTTTAATATACGAGGAAAATCCATGTGATTATTTAAGACAATATTATATGAGACTTAATCAAATTTATCTAATATACAATTCCCAACTTTATCTTTTGCATTTATAATTATATTTTAATTTAAACAATATTTATAATTTTTTCCCCAAATTATCCATGTTTATTGTATAACTTGTCAAGGATAGTTTTAAATCAAAAAATCAAATGAGATAATTTTTTTTTTAAAATTTAACAGTCATAGTTATAAGATACTAAATCAACTAAGCTAATTTCACTAATTTTTACAATACATACAAATTTCATTATTCCTTAAAGTCACACCTTCCTCCTACTTTACATCAATTAATTAGTTGTTTTATCTCTAAACATCACTTCTCAACACTTCACTTTTCTCATTTCAACACCATTCTATTTATAGATTTATGTATCATTACCAACAAATACAAAATCATAACAATTATTATAGGACCCCAACAAACTAAGCATTATCTTAAAAATAAGTTTCAAATTAGATTAAAAAAATTTTAATAGATCTACCAAAAAAAATATTTAAAAGAATTATCAATATCATTAATAAAAATCATGAAAACCCATTGGCTAAAAAAATCATGGAACCTCCTACAAACTATAACCATAATCCAAATTAATAAGCACATTAAGCATCAACATCATTAATTCTTTGCTTTATCACTATAACCATAATATGAATTTTGAACTTTCTCTTATGTTTTCCACCTTCAAATATCAAATAGTGAAATTCCTAGTAATTTATTGGTCTTACCTGGCGAATGGTGGCGGTGTCGGAGGGAGAATGGCGACAGTGAGAAGGATGGAATTCGCTTGGAGAAGGTGGAGGGCCGGCGATTTTGGCAGAAGACCAGCCGGAGGTCGCGAGGTGGATGGCCAGAGTAACAAAGTGAGGCGGACAACCAGAAAATGGAGGAGGAGGCGGAGGAGTTGGTCATCTGGAGGTGCTAGACTCGCCGGAGGTACCGAGGAGGTTCGGATCTGCGTAGGGAGAGGAGAAATCTTCGAACAAGAGGAGAGGAGGAGTTGGCTACTGGATATACATCCCAATTAACGACGGAACGACCATTTCGTCGCAAGTTGGCGACCACTTCGGCCGCCTTCTTGCGACGGAGTTTTGCCTCCGTCGCAGATCTCTTTGGGGATGCGACGGATGCTTTTTTCATCGACAAGATATGTCCGTCACAAATCTCCATAGGGATTTGCGACGGAACCTTGTTCCATCACAAACTAGCTCACAAGCTTGTGATAATGTTCGCCAGTTCACGACATTTTTTTTTTCTGTCGCAAACTGGCTTTTTTTGCGACGGATTTTAAGAATCCGTCACAATTTTTTTTTTATTTTGTGATGGAATTATAATTCCGTGGCAAATAACTCAAAATTTGCGACGGAAAAAATTCCATTGCAATTTTACTCTTTTCTAGTAGTGAGAGACATGCTGCAACACCCACAAGTTCGTTCCTTCTTGTGCTTTCCATGTCTAGCGAGCTGCTGTGATCGTTCAGGGCGCTTCTCTTTTGATGGTTGTGACATATATGGAGTGCCGAGACATACTATAGTTATGGATCGTTTGGTTTTGTCAGTTGTTTTGTTTCCCTGTAGTTTTTTTTTTTAACTGTTGCTAGCTTATTGGGTTGCTTGGTTTGCTTTTCTATATCTAATTTAAAGCAGCCTATGTACGTATGTATGGTGTCATCATTTTATCTTATGTTTAATGAAGTTTGACCTTCTATTAAAAAAACCAAAGGTCTGATCGATAAGTTCTAGAGGAACCGACAGTTTGGCACACTAGAACATGAGGCACGTGGGAAACTAGGTAGGGGTTAGGATTCTGTGCTGTGTGTGTAGCAATGTACTGAACACGTTCAATCGGTGAAAAAGTAATTGTTTAGGAATTTTCTCTGTTAAAATGACATAAATTTGAGCGAATACAGCCTCTTTTTTTTTTTCCTTTGCTCATTTACAACGTATCTTTTTTTTTGTCCACCCGGTTCACCAGAGCTTTGCTCTGACTAGTCCGGATCTGACCCGGGTCTCGCACCTAGTTGTGGTGGGTGAGTCTCCCAGCGGGGATTTTCTACATTCACAAGGCTCGAACTCGAGACCTTAGTTAAGCGACACAAGCCGCTTACTACTTGTACCAACCTCGGTTGGTTTTACAACATATCTTTAACTATACACAGATAACTTTTATTTTACAGACTTTTATAAATAGTTAAAGATAATTTAAAGCACGGATAAAGAAGAGTTAGAGTTATGAAGGATTTAAATATAACCAAAAGTCTGGATCAAGATTTTCTGTCTTACAGGAGGAATTAGGAAGGGAGGACAAAGGAGTGGGAATGGTGTTTAATGCAGGAGGTCCGAGTGCTAAGTCCGCTCCGGTGGCTTCTCTGCGGGTTAAAATGCAGAGTTCTTTGGGGAAGCAGAGTAAGATGGGTGGGATGGGGACGGGAAAGAAAGAAAGTGTAAAGTTGAGGAAGGAGCAGGGAGGAAGGGTTGCGCATGCAGGGATCAAAGTAGTTGAGTTGGGGACGAATAAGGGATTTGCAGGGATTAACAATGAGGATCTAAGTAACAGATTGCATAATGGAGTTCAGAATATGGAGTGTGGTTCATTTGTACCGGAAAATAACATAGATAGGTATAAATGGAAAGAGGTATGTATGACTGAAAAGGAGAACTTGCACCCTGGTGGGATGAATGGGATGGGGCTAATGAAGCCGGATGATGTGAAGATAAGGAGTAAAGAAGTGATGCTGACAGAGAATGTGGCTGTGAGTGTGGGGGAGGCTTCTAGTACCCCTGTGCTTGCTGATTTTTAATTGTGTGTGGTTTGTGGATCTGCTTCCAAGTTCAGTATGGTTATGATGGATTTTCTGATATGGAATAGCAGGGGGGCAGCGAGCAAAACGTTTGCGACTGTCCTAAAAGAGTTGCGGCATAGGTATAAGGTTGATGTAGTAGTGATTTTGGAGCCTCGTATCAGTGGCAAAACCAGCAGTGAAGGTGATTAAGAGTTGGGGATTTAAGTTTTCAAGAAGAGTGGAGGCTGTGGGGTTCTCTGGGGGTATTTGGATATTGTGGAACCTGGAGGAGCTTTTACTTGATGTTTTGGCCAGTGAAGACCAATTTTTGCACTGTAGATTAAAGTTGGGTGAAGTGGAGATGCTGTTTACAGCGGTGTACGCGAGTCCATGTGAACAAAGGAGGCAGCAAGTCTGGAGTTCTTTACATGCGTTAGCAGGGGAGATTGAGGAACCGTGGCTCGTGGCGGGTGACTTCAATGAAATTAAGACACCGCTAGAGCAAAAGGGAGGAGGACGAGTAAGTGCGAACCGGTGTCGTATTTTTAATGAGTGGATTCAGCAGTGTGCTCTGGTGGATATGGAGTCAAAAGGGCCCTTTTTCACTTGGAAGGGACCTAAATGGGAAGGTTTGGAAAGAGTGTTTAAACGTCTAGACCGGTGCTTGTGCAATGTAAAGTGGATGGAAGTGTTTAAGGATGCAGAAGTCAGAATTATACCTAGGGTCGGATCTGATCACCATCCTATGCTGGTCAAACTAAAAGGGGAGGCCACTAGGGTTGGGGTTAGAAACTTCAGATTTGAAGTAGCATGGCAAATGCATAATGGATTCCGTGAGTTTCTGACAGAAAACTGGAAGGCAGGGAACGGCTTTAAAGAGCAACTGTCTACCTTGCAGCAAAGTTTGCAGATATGGAATAGGGAGGTGTTTGGGAAAATTGAGTATCGCAAGAGGAGAATTCTGAATAGACTGAATGGAATACAACTAGGGTTGGCAAGGCACTATAACCCTTATCTTATTCGGCTGGAGAAGGACCTTGAGGTGGAGTTGCTGGAGATCCTACGGCAGGAGGAAGTGCTATGGTTCCAAAAATCTCGGGGTCGTTGGCTAGTGGAAGGTGACCGCAATACGAGGTATTACCACACAAAAACTTTGTGTAGAAGGAAGAGAAATAAGATCAGTATGCTAAAGAATGCTGAGGGGATGTGGGCGGACGATGAAGAAGGAATTATGCAGCTGTTACAGAATTTCTATGTCTCCTTGTTTAGGGAGGATAAAGCCGTCAGGAGCTGGATGTCTACGACTCAAGGTTGGGGAAGAGTCAGGGGACAGGAGTTGGAGAATTTGGGAAGGGCTGTTAGTGAGGAAGAGGTTAAGAGGGCCTTTTTTCAAATGGGGGCATTTAAGGCTCCGGGAGGTGATGGATTTCCGGCTGCTTTCTACCAGCATAATTGGCAAACGGTGGGGCCCTCAGTTACTCAGTTTGTCCAGAATTTGTGGGATAATCCAGAAAGAATTTGTGAGGTTAATGCTACCTTGCTAGTTCTTATTCCAAAAGTGGAGCAACCTGAATGGGTAAGTCAATTTCGGCCTATCTCGCTTTGTAATATTGTGTACAAAGGATTATCAAAAGTGATTGTCAATAGACTGAAGCCTCTCATGAATAGACTAGTTTCACCATACCAGTCTAGTTTTGTGCCGTGTAGGAGCATTCATGATAATATTATCATTGCTAAGGAGATAGTTCATACTATGAATCGTGTTAGGGGTAAGAAGGGCTATATGATTATCAAAATTGACTTAGAAAAAGCATATGACATGATGAATTGGAATTTTGTTGGAGAGGTATTAGCTGAAATTGGTGTGGCCGAAAAGCTTAGGAGGGTAATTATGGGATGTATTAACTCAACAAACATGGCAATTATGTGGAATGGTGGTAAGAAGGACAGTTTTGTTCCTTCTAAGGGATTGAGACAAGGGGATCCATTATCTCCATATCTTTTTGTCTTAGGCATGGAGAAATTAACCCACCTCATTGTAGATTGTGTGAATTCAAGGAAGTGGAAACCTTTGAAAATGGGTAGGCATGGGACGGAGGTTTCCCACTTACTCTTTGCGGATGATCTGTTGTTAGTTTGTGAGGCCGATCCAAATCAGATGAGTGTGGTGTTGGAAGTACTGGGGAAATTTGGTGAAATGTCTGGGCAGCGTGTGAATGCACAAAAAACTAGTGTATTCTTTTCAAAAAATGTGGAAAGAAGGATACAAAATGAAATTTGTTTGCTGTCTGGTTTTAAGAAAATAGAGGATTTAGGGAGGTACTTGGGAGCGTTTATGATGAATGGAAGAAATAATAAGAGGAGGTTCCAATCCTTGCTTGATAAGATGCAGGGAAAGTTAAGCTCTTGGAAAAAACAAACACTATCTTTGGCTGGGAGGATTACCTTAGTGCAGGCTGTTTCGAACCAAATGGCGGTATTCTCTATGCAGCATTCTGTAATTCCAGCGACTGTAAGAAGAAGGATGGAAAAAATCCAGAGGGACTTTATTTGGGGAAGTGATGAGGGTAGTAGGAAAATGCATGCTGTGAAGTGGGAGTCAGTATGCAAGAATAGGAGGAATGGTGGCTTGGGCATTCGGGATGTTGAAACAATGAATAAGGCGCTGTTGGGGAAGGTGGCGTGGAATGTAATTGCCAAGCCAGAAAGTCTTTGTTCAAAGGTGCTTAGAGGCAAGTATGGGAGGGAGTGCAACCTCATGAAGGATTGCAAGCTGTTGAAAACTGATTCTGAGTTGTGGAAGGGAGTGGGGCAGGTCTGGGATGAAGTGGTGAGCAACCTCGTTTGGGAGATAGGGGATGGAGAAAGGATAAGTTTCTGGGATGATCAATGGGTGGGTGCAAGAATTAAACTTGCTGATAAATGCACTCAAGACTTATCTGATGGGGAAAGAAGTATAAAAGTCAAGGACATGGTTTCGGAAGGAGGAGTGTGGGATATGGAAAGGATTGGGAGCTGGATAAATGATGATGGGTTAAATCTCATCAAGGCTATACAGCCACCGAGTTCTCTAAGGGGCAAGGATTGTGTTAAATGGGGAGACAGCGTACAAGGGAAATATAGTGTGGCTGAGATGTATGGAATTTTGAGGAATGAGGAGGAAGTGGGTGAAGACATTTGGAGGATACTACGGAAATGGGAGGGGCCAAGGAGGGTGCAGACCTTCTTGTGGCTTGCAATCCAGGATAGACTGCTTACAGCAGAACGTAGAGGGAAATTGATGGGAGGATCACCTTTTTGTCACTTCTGCAAAAACTAGATTGAAGGACTTATGCATGTACTTCGCGACTGTGATATTGCTCGGAGTATGTGGAAAGAGCTTAAGAAGGGCAAGTTTGAGGCTGAGTTCATACATTTAAGTGGTAAACAGTGGTTTGAATGGAATTTATCAAGATTAGGGAGTAACTGGGCAATGGTGTTTGCGATAGGGTGCTGGCTCTTGTGGGGTTGGAGGAATAAGAGCATTTTGAGGAAGGGTATGTGCTACCTTACAATTTATGCGGTGTGGTGGCCGGTATGTGGAAGAGATTAAGCGAGGCTAAAGTGGAGTTTGGGCGTGGGTTGAGTTGTCGAAAGGAAGTGCTAATCGGTTGGGAGGCCCCTGCAGACGGGTGGGTGAAAATTAATGTAGATGGGGCATCAAAGGGTGGAGGCAAAATGGTGGTTGCGGTGGACTCATCGAGGAAGCCGGGGAGAGTGGATCTGCGGCTTCACAAAGAAATTGGGTTCTTTGTTCGGTGTCAAAGCGAACTGCGGGCGTAGTCATGGGCTTAGAACTTGCTGTGTCTTATCGGTTTCAGCATATTGTAATTGAATGTGATTCGAGGCTGTTGTAGCTATGATTTGTAATTTGCGGGATGATAGCGTGAGGGAGTCGGGTGTATTGTGGAGGATACGACATGCTTTGTCCAGGTTTTTGTGTTTTCATATTACACATGTATATAGGGAAGGGAATAAGAGTGCTGATATGCTAGCAAACGTTAGTATAGTGCAGGAGGAGGAAATGAGGATTCTGGTAATGCCTCCTCAGGAAATGAATGATTGGCTGTTTAGGGATAGGATGGGATTTGTATACCCACGTTCCATTATGAGAGGTTAATGAGAAAGGGCGAGGCCCCATTTGCACCAAAAAAAAAAAAAAAGAAGAGTTAGAGTTATATCTATTAAAGATGAGTTGCACTACCGCATTTCTTTAGCCTAAAAAATTTCTAAATAAGTTACTCTTAAAATGGTGATTAACTTAGAATGCATTTTATTTTTTAAAATAAAATCAATATAATGGTTCAAAATTTATAGATAGAAAAAAGTTATGCTGGGAAAACTGCCCGGATTAGGCATAAAACTATTTAAATATGATCCAATAATATTGAGTACTAGATAGCTATATTTAAAATTATAATTTTTATAAAATTAATTTTCTCTGATAAAATTAAATTTAAAAAAAAAATCATCAACATCAATATTTAATATAAATATATAAGTTATTTTTTTTTTTTGGGTAAAATGATCAATGTTATTAATAAAAAGTTTAAGGAACAAAGTAGTGGTACAGGTGGGATGGGATCATGTGAGTAATACTAATGTAAAATTAATTTTTTAATTTAGTGAAAAATGAAAAAGAGTGATAATATCTTAAAATAATAAAAATATTTGTAACAAATGAGGTTTTTTAAAATTTTAAAAAATTTGAAAATTAAAAATAATTAAACAAGTTAACTCGAATCAATTTTATCAGGTCCAATTGTAAATACTTTCTTGATTCCCCCATATTTGATGATATTTTGATAACGTGAACTCCCAAAGAAGAAGGTAAATAAAGAGGTGTCTGAAAAGGAAAAAGAAAAAGAAAAGTTTTTTTTTGATAATATGAAAAAGAAAAGTTTTGATTCAACAGAACCATTCCTTGCTTAGTGAGGGGAGATTCATCATTCATGAGATGTAAATCTGCAAAACGTACAACACGCAACATCCTCATGATATGAACAAAATCCCTAGTCTTCTTCAATGTATATAAAACTAATATAGAAAATAAGAGGAATTAATAGGCACAAATAAAATTGTTTCATATAAAGTCCGACAAAAGTACATTTTTTAATCCTATAACTTCATATAAAGTTTAATCATAATTTTAAAAAATGTTTTTTTCCAGTTTTTAATTACAACATCATCAGTATCAAATAATGATTTTTTTTACCAATCATTGTTATTTTGAAAAAAAATAAAGTTAATAAGTCAGCAACTGAGAATATCTTTTGAACATTTGAAATTTTTAGATTACTACCTTAGGGATTGTTAAAGATATAATAGTTCCTCCAATCTTTTCTATAAGAGTTTGGAATTTGAATTGTCTTAGTCTTTTTTACAATATATCACTTAAAATTACCTTAGCATTTAATGTTTTTTTTTTTTTTACTATTTTTCCTCTTAATTAATTTTATTCTCTCCCTTCATTCTTTTATAATTCTACATTCTCTTTCGTACTTTCTCTCATTATTACTTTATTTCTCTCTCTCACTTTCCCCTTTATAAATAAGTGTATATTTGGAAAAGAATTCATTTTCTCACGTATTTGTTACTTTTAATTAACTTTTTCAACCGCGCAATTTAGTTATTAAGCTCTTATAAAAATAGACCAAAGGAAGTACCTCCATCCACTTTGTCCCAATATTTATCTACTTTTTTAAAACTATCCCTAATTATTTGCAAATGGGGGAGTTTGCATCAATGAGTGGTTTTATTACAAATGATTTAAAAGGGTATTTTAGAAAATCAACACTCATTTTTAATAAATGATAAATTTAACTAATTTTCTTAGTCTGTCAAAATTAGTTAAGTAGATATTATATTTAGGGTTAATGTGCATATTTACCAACGAACTATTACGAAAGGAGCATCTGGCACAGATATTAATTAAGGGTACCTTAAATACAAATAAACAATTAAAAATGTGCAGTCAGCACGAAAAACTTTTAAAAATGTGTACTCAGTACAACGCCGTTAGAAAAAGATAACGTCTGTTACTATATTTGTTTAACATATATAATAAATTATAAAACATCTTGAGTTTTATTTAAATCATATAATTATATTTTTAATCAAAATTTTTGTTTATTTTAGTAAATGAGTAATTTTTGTCCATTGATATCTATACCAGTAGTTTTGAATAATGACAATTGAGAAAAAAAATTGATTTAATTTAGTGAAATTTAGAATTTTGTGCTAGGCCCTCTTGAGTAAAACTCTTTTGTGCTAGGCGCTCTTGGAGTAAAAGTTCATTGGTCAATCTACACCTTAGATAACAGTCGTTATCTTTTTCTAACAAATTGTTGTGAGTACACATTTTTAAAAGTTTTTCGTACTAACCGTATATTTTTAATTGTTTGTTTGTATTTAAGGTACCTTAATTAATATTTGTGTTAGATGCTCATTTCTTAACAGTTTGTTGGTAAATATGCATCTTAACCCTTACATATATTAAGGACGAGAAGTGGTAGCATTTTTTGTTAATAAAACTAACTGTTTAAGGTTAAAGGACAAAATGACAATTTACAAAATTAAAAGATCACACTGAAGTCCTATGTAAAGTTAAATCGCGATAACATATTATTTATCTTGAAGAGTTATAATAAAGGAAGAAAGCAAGCAAGCCAGACGCTACGAAAAGGATAAAAAACGACACCGAGAATTGAAAGGCTAATATGCATTTGAATTCCATACTTCCTTCCAATTTCCAAAATTGACCAATTTGATTTTGACATCCTCTTTCTCATACCCTAACCAAATCCTTTTTCTCTATCTTTTTTTCCTAAAAATATTCATGTTTTTATACAATTATCTGACACTTAATATTATAATCAGAATTAAGTATTGGTGGACAATTCGAAAAATTCATCAATTCTCTCTCCCTCTCCCTCTACCAATTCTAGCCTTCCTATTTATTTTTCTACTTGTAATTTACAAATTTATAACTGTCAAAAGATTAGAGCATTAAAAATTGAAAATTATTATTAAATAATAAAATAAAGAAACAATTGGTGAAAAGTTCCTATCTAGAAATTTTATTGGTATGAATTTAATAATTTAAGTATTTGTATTTTCCCTCTATTTAATCCTGGAGAGAAGTGATACTTTCTATGTATAAAAACATATCAGATTCTCCTTACCAATAAAAGTTTCAAATTGAGACTTATCACCTATTTTTCTCAAAATAAATTATAAAAATTACACAAAAATATGATAGTAATATTTTTTGTCCCGTTATTAAAGTTTAAATACTATGCGAGTCTCCATTGGGTCAAACATAATGGGCAACTCATCCTACAAACAGATGGCCTTTTCATTACTTACAAGCCCACAAAAAAAATCTTAGACCAAAAAGCCCACAGCTTAACACCTTATCATTGAGCACAGAAATTAGAAATATAAATGGTCACGAAAATCTTACCAAAAAAAAATGGTCACGATAATTAAAGGCTTATCCCGTTCGTGGCTGGACAGAAGCAGTCATGGCAGCCTTAAGCTTCTTCATTTCTCCAAGCGTCAAAACCAGAAGCAGCCATTGCAAACCCTGCTCCGCACAACTCACACAAAGCAACATAAAGGTACAAGCTTTACAAAATACACTCTCACACTACTACTTCATCGAATCAATTATATAAAATCAAAAGAAAGTTATGCTATTTACAAGTTATGAACAGTGCGGCTCTAGTTGACCAAAAAGCATAACGAAATGAGCTCACGAGTGGTTTCCCCCCCCCCCCCCTTTTTGTGGTGAAATGTGGAGAAGGTTGTGATAAATGGAGCTGCAAAGGAGATAGGAAGAGCAGCTGTAGTGGCAGTGACCAAAGCTAGAGGAATGGAAGTGGCTGGAGCAGTGGATAATTACCATGTTGGAGAAGACATCGGAAAGGTCTTTTCTTCTCAGTCCACCTTTGGTATATAAAATCAAACAGAATATAAACAGACATAAATTAAACAAAAAAAAAAAGAATAAATTTCTAAACATATCATGTTTCTAGTGTAATGTCAACGGATTATCTTTCCCTGAGTTTCCACCTTCCTTCAAAATATTAATCCTCAATGTGGTGTGAATTCATTGTGCTGCGTAGGTGAGTGACATGGAAGAGCCTCTAGAGATTCCAATACTAAATGACCTCACTATGGTTTTAGGATCAATATCTCAGGTGACGTGAATCAAATATTCATTAAGAAACTTTTCTATTGACAAACATTTTGGACACTGAATGGCTTCTGTTTTTTTTTTGACAGTCCAAAGATAATGCAGTAGTCGTCGATTTCACCGATCCCTCCTCAGTCTATGACAACGTAAAGCAGGTTTGGTCTTTATAGCTACCACCCTTCATCATATTGCTTAATTTACTTGTATAAATCATCTAGTAATCATGGCTCTAATACATTCAAAAAGACAAACTTGCACAAATTTTATATGCAGCTTCTAATGTGTTTATTATTGAGTTTTATTAAAAAAAAAAAATCATTAAAATATTTAAAAATTACAACACTCTTAAATTTGATTCTAGCATTACTTACTACTTAAGTGATAAATGTTGGTTCATTCTTCAAAATAGGCAACGGCATTTGGAATGAGAAGTGTGGTGTACGTGCCGAGACTTAAAGTAGATACAGTGGCTGCATTATCTGCGTTCTGTGAGAAGGCCAGCATGGTGAGCACAGGGTGAGATATTATATTATAATGATATAATAACACAGTGTCTACTTTCCTCTGTTTTGGTGTCCACATTACGTGTTTGTTATTATTCTCCATAATGATAGCTCCAAATTCGGACTAAACATTGCTCCCAAGTCATGTGCTTGTTTTGGTGGCCACTGGTTTGTGTTTAATTCTAGGGTATCTTGGTTGCGCCAACCCTATCCATAGGATCAATATTACTTCAACAAGCTGCCATTTCAGCTTCTTTTCATTACAACAATGTCGAAATCGTGGAATCAAAGGCTACTGCAAATGTAAGATTTTCATTCTTTACCTAAAAATCTATCAAGAAAGAGTGTATCGGGCATAGGAGACCAACCTCAAGATAAGATATAGATGGTAGTGACATATGAACATGTCCTGCATGAACAGGATCTTCCATCAGAAAATGCAATCCAAATTGCCAACAATCTCTCTAACCTTGGTCAAATCTACAACAGAGAAGATGTTTCAACAGAAGTCCTGGTAAACATCAATTAACCTCAATAATATAAAGAGAAAAGGCAAACATGTTCATAAAATATTTGTCCCACCAGGCAAGGGGTCAAGTTCTGGGAGAAGATGGAATTCGAGTGCACAGCATGGTCCTTCCAGGGCTTCCATCCAGCACAACAGTTCACTTCTCAGGTCCAGGAGAGGTAAAAAAATATGAATTAATTTGATTCTACTTCCGATAAATGTGTCTTCTGAAAAGCAGATTTGTTGACTGCAGATCTACACTCTCAAACATGATATCACAAATGTGCAGAGTCTCATGCCAGGCCTGCTACTAGCAATTAGAAGGGTTGTTCGCCTCAAGGTAATATAATGTAAATTTGTAGCTTTTGCTTTGATTCAACGTTCAGCTTCAAGCATTTCATTATTGTGTTACTTGCAGAATTTGGTATATGGCTTGGAGAAGTTTCTGTGAAAGTACTCAGATCTTTCGGATCCTTCTTGGAAACTCTTCAGTTTAAAACTTAATGGACGTCCACATCAGCCTGGAAACAAGCATCATGAACATAATTGAAAGAAAGAGATTATTTCAGAGGATTCAGCCATTTTTTCAGAGATTATTTCATATATCCAAAGAGGATTCAGAGATGACCAAAGCATTCTTTTTAGAGAATAATGCAAGGGACGGACCAACAGAGGAAGTACATGGCAAACCGAAACTGAGATTCTCCTGTTTTACTCTAAATGTGAATTGTTTGTTCTTTAATACCAAAGCCTGACATCCATAAACGTGTTCTTTTCCAATACCTTCTCCTTAGAGGTTAGGATATTATATGAAAAGTCATATATGCAGAGCCGCATTTGACAACATTTGGCCAAACTCAAAAATTTAAAATTTGCTTTCTAACATAGGTTGTGATTTAATTACAAAATTAATATTGTTTATGGCTTATCATCATCTCGTAAAAGCAACAAACATCTTTGTTTTGTGCTTTTGCTGAAAGTTTTGAATAAAACAAATCATGGGACGAAATGCAAAGAATACAACCGCTATAAACGCCGGCATATACCAGACTCATAACAGAGAAAGCCCTTCCCCATAGTTCAATGAGCTACAGATTAAATTACAAAGATATACATAAATACTCCTCATTTTTATGTATATTATTCGAGGAAATTTAACAGTATTAACCGTCATAATAAATCATTAAATTTATTTTAAATATTGAATTGATTAGGTAAAGGGATGAAATTGAGCTTATCTTAAAAAAATTGCAAAACTTCCTAGTTATTAATTCTTTGCCCACTCTAGTTATCACTACACACACACACAATCTACGGGAGTGACCCTGAAAGGATCGAAAAGGGGAGAGGGAGGATCGTGAACTGAGAAGTAGAGAGAATAACAGGAAATTTAAAGCATAAAGTAAAAACTGGAAATAAACGTACAAAATAAGAAAAAAAAAAAAAAGATGAGATAAGAATGGGTGTAGGCACGCAGCTAGACTTATCTCATCAGAGAGGAAGAGATGAAATGCAAATGCAGAACATAATAAAAGGAACACAAGTTTATTGAAATGTAAAAGACTTACAAACGAAAGCTTGGAAAATAAAGGGGAAAGACAGCAGAAAGAGAAAAGATAAGGTAGAGAGAAGGCAGAGAAGGAAGGTATAGAGAGAGGGAGTGAACCTGCCCCAACTGAATGGGACTTCAGCTCTTTTAAAGGCAGGAGTGAAGCACTGTTTGCACAGTTCCGGTTGGGGTGACTGACACTGTTCGGTAAAATTTTTAATGATTAGCTACAGTGTCTGCCGACACTACAGTAACCAATTCCTGTGACCTACAAACTACAGTGTTTGGTGCTACAGTGAAAATACCTAGCACTACTATAGTGTAGATTAGAACAGTTTATACAGTCTTATACATGGAAGCTACTTTGTTTGGTGCCTCCGTCAAAAACTGTAAGTTTAGTCTTCACTCAAATTGACGACAAAATCTTCATCATTGCTTTGGCCTGAATCTTCCTCTTTCGAAGAACTAGCTTGATTCTCAGTTTCACTTTGCTGGAGTTGCTTAAGCATGATACTGAGTTGTTTGATATAATCCTGTTTATTTGAAATAGCATCATGGGTGGTTTGGGCATGGCTCTTTTGGTTTAAGAACCTGCTCTCTTCTAAAGCAGAAAGAAAACTTGGATTCTCTTTGAACCACTATTCTACTGCTTTGGAGTCTACTTTGGACTGGTTGAATTTTGCCCACCAACGCACAAATGGTAATTTTTGTAGGATCAGAAAATTTGGAGAATTTATGTCATTATGTGAAAACCTGTATTGCCAAGAGAAAATCCAGGATACAGATAATTTGGAAAAATAGTGAAGATCAATTGGAAAAGGATCACCACTATGATTGAATTTTTTCTTAAAAAGACTTAATGTTGTTTAAACAGTTGGTGGAAGAATTTTAGGAATTGGCCCGTAGAAGGCCCACCAATGTTAAAACCATTAAGGAAAAGTGTACTTGGTTTTTTGTTTAAAGTAAATAAACCAAGTATGTTTAAAAATTCTATTTTGATCCTAAAAGACATTATACCAAGCATTATTATAGTCCCAGTAAGTGTATCCTTTAGGTTCATATTTAATGTCAAAAAGTTTAGGCTTAGATAAATCTTGCCCCCACTGAGAAGGTGTGAGGACTTTTAAAATTTGGAGAGTAGAATGAGTTATTAGAGTTTCATCCTCTTTTGATGTATATCGAGTTAACTCGATAGATCAAGAATGAACCAATATTAGCTCATAGTTTTCTCTGGTTTTTCGCAAATTGGTAGGAAGGAAATGAAATCCTGAAGGGAAAACTTTCAATACTACCTGGTTAGGTGTTTCAAAGAAAAAATCAGGTTCAATTTGTAGGATAGGCTTTACTTGTGTAAATTTTGCAGTGTAAAGAGTATCCATTGGGTTAATGGCTGGAGTAGTCAATAACGGTGTTGTAACCTGAGAAGGCTTTTTTTGGGCTAATTCAAGAGCAAATTTAGCATTAGCTGAATCATACTCTTGTTTACTGATTGCCTATGAAGAAGAGGCAATTAATGACAAAGCAAGTGCTTTATCATATTCGAGGGCTTGGGTTTTATTATCCTTTTTGGCCAATACTTCCTCCCAAGTTTGGGTTAGAGGTTTCTTAGCATAGGAGTCAGTGGTTTTTCTGCCAAGTTTGGAGGAGATGAGCCTTTGGGTTTGAGACTCAGTTTTTGGAGTGGATGACTCCGGTTTGGGGGTGGATGACCCTGATTTTGTTTGAGATCTTGTTTGCAGTCTAGATCTCTGTGTTTGGGGAATTATCTGACTGGTTGATCCCTCCGGTGAAGGAGTTTGCTGTTGAAGCAATTGTTTAATAATCTCCTGCAATTCTTCACCGGAGATTGGTTTTTGAGCTTTTTGGGAGTAGCTTTGTTTATCTTCTTCCTCTTCATGGAGGGGTTGCTTGTCTTTTGGCTCTTCGTCAGGTTTTTTATTTCTTGGCATTTTCTAAAGAGAGGGAAAGGGTTTGTGAGTTAGTTTTACTCTCAATCCTAAGAACTACCCTGTAAAAACTCACGAGTAAGGAAATCAGGAAGAGAATTAGAAGTGCCTTTGATGAATTCAATATCAAAATCAAAAACACTCAAAATGGCTTGCCAATGGGCAAAAATTTGTTTTGATGCAAGATTTTTAACATCCTTTTGTAAAACATCTTTTGCAGATTTACAATCAATGCGGATTAAAAATCTTTGGTCTAAAAGATTAGCTTGAAATTTTGAAACACATAAAACAATTGCCAAAATTTCTTTTTTGATCGTAGAATAATTCTGCTGAGCAAGATTCCAGTGTTTAGACGTAAAAGAAATGATTTTTCCTTTTCCGTCAAAACGTTGTTTAAGAACACCTCCATAGCCTAATTCAGAAGCATCTGTTTCGACTATTTTGAAGGCAGATGGAATTGGAAGGTTAAGACACGGAAGTTCCTTAACCTGTCGTTTGATTTGTTTAACAACTTCAGTATGAACATTGGTCCAAGGAGAAGGATTTTTGTTTAGTCGTTGATGAAGAGGTTTAACAAAAATCCAAAAACCTTTGAAGTTGCGTTTTATCAAGAATTCGATCAGGAAATTTATCTGCAAATTGAATTGCTCGTTCAATGGGAGTTATGGATCCTTGACAAATCCAATGTCCGAGAAAATGAATCTCGGTTTGAAAAAGACTAATTTTTGGTTCGGAAACCACTAAACCATTTGTTTCTGCAGTTCGAATAAATTTTGAAACATGTTTAAAATGATCTTCCAGGGAATTTGAAAAGATTAAGACGTCATCAATATAAACAATAATATATTGACCTTGATCATTAAAGATATCGTTCATAATCCTTTGAAATTCGAAGGGCGTTTTTAAGCCAAAAGGCATAACATTCCAGATTTCATATCAAACTTTGAAAAAATTTTTGCAGAATGCAAATGTTTTAGTAAATCAGCCTTGTTTGGAATTGGATATCGAATCCATTGCAAAGCTTCATTTAAAGGTTTGTAGTTGATAACAAGCCTAGGTGTTCCATGTTCAATTTCTGCATTTTTTTTGACGTAGAACGCGGCGCAAGACCTTGGGCTACGACTCGAACGGATGAGTTTTTTGTCAAGAAGATATTGGATTTCCTTTTTATAGGTGTCAAGAAGTTCTTGAGTCATCTGAATGGGTTGAGCTTTTATTGGGATGTGCTTTTCAAAGAAGTTTGGTTTGTAAGGAAGATCTACAGAATGTTGCTTTCTGTTCTAGAAGGCATTTGGTAAATCAACACAGATCGTTTGATGAATCTTGTCAAGATAGGATTGGATTCTTTGTTGAACAGCAGGTTGTTGGAGTTGTTGCTCAATTCGTTTAAAAGAGACTTTTTCTTTGAGAAAATTGATCTGGTTTTGTTTGCGAAAAAGAGGATTTAATTCTTTAAGCCTGGGTTTTTCAGTAAAAGGAAATAAAATGGTCTTGCCAAAATGTTGTTTTGAAAGACCGTCAGATTCAACCCTAAAAGGAATTAAAAGTTGCGCAAATGGTGCTCCAAGGATAATTTGTGCTCCCATATCTTTCATAAGAATAAATGGAGTTTTAACTCGTAAACTTTTATTTTCAACAACAACATTTGAAATTTTGTACTGGACAGATAATGGTTATCTGTTAACAGAACTATATCTCTCAATGGTTTTTTCAAAATATTTGGTAGGAACTAAGCCTTCTAAAATACAATTAGCTTGAGCCCCAGTATCAAATAATACAAATTGTTCTATAATAATGTCATTATTAATAATGATTTTTGCTTGTATATAAAACTTTTGTAGGAAAATTCTTGTAATTATGTTTAAAAATGGTGTTTCTTGTTCTGGATTATCATCCTCAATTTCATTTTCTAAAACTCGATCAATATTCTCATCAGAAGAGTTTTGTATTGAGGAAAGGAATTCTTCAATCTGCAGTAAAGCAGACTCTTAAGAATCCCGACTTGATTTAAGAAGTCGAACTTCAACCTTAAGATTATTTATCTCAAATTGAAGATCCTGCATAGTAGCTGGTTTAACAAAGTGTTTGAATCTTTCCAACGTTTTGGTCAGATCATATTTGTTATAAAAACCTGAAAATTTAGAAGAAGAAGAAGGAGTAGACGATAGTTGGGTAATATCTCTGAATTTTGAAAGATACGTACCTTTGTCAGAATCTGGAAGTTTACTAACGATATCTAAAAGCAAATCTTGCTCTTTGGTGATGACATTTATTTGAGGGGAATAATCGTCAGCTGTTGAATTGAAATCATCATCTTGGATTTGGTTAAGATCTTCAGAAGAACTTTGATCTTCTTCAGATTCAGAATTAGAAGACGTTTCAAGTAGGAGATTGTTTATTTGCTCAAGGAGAGGTTCCTCAATCTAAATATTTTTGATCTTTTTGGAAAAGCGACAATATTTGGCATAATGACCAAGTTTACCATACCTGAAACAAGTGACCTTATCCCTTCTTGAAACATCCTTTTGAAAATTATTTTTGGGTTTAGAAGGGAAATTCTTTTTGTATTTTTGGGGAGGAGTGTAAATATCATCCTTTTGATAGGGGCATTTGTTATAAAACCGTTTATTTTTTGAAAAAGCGGGATTAAAACGAGAATTTTTGTAAGACTTGTGTTTGGTTTTTTTACAAGAAGGAAGATCAAATTGTTCACAAAATGAACCTAATTCTTTTTTGTTGACACCCTTTTCTTTGGCAAGCTTATGTTTTATTCCATCATCTTGACAGATTTTTAAAGCAGTTTTCTGAACATAAGAAATCAACTCTCCATATGTCAATTCTCCATAAGGAATGTTGCAATCATATTGATGTCTAAGTTTATCCCTAACTTTATCACCAAAAGACTTTGGTAATCCAACTAGGAACTTTTCTTTCCAAGAACCTTGGTTGGCATCATCTCTTACGTATACCCGACTTAGGAAAGTATCTTTGTACAATCTAAAATCGGATAATGTTTGACAACGGATGTTAGAGAGTAGTTCAGAAGAGCGATCTTTCCAAACATTTGGATCACCCACAAAGTGTTTAATAATTGTAAAAGTAAGGGTATTAACAGAATCTGGAATAGGTTCGCCATTATGAGTAATTGGAGTTCCATCCGGTTCAGTTTTAACAGAAGAAAGGATGTTTGATTTTTCTTTAGAAGACAGATAATAATCCCACCAACCTTTAAGTTGTCTAGTGAAACCGGAAACTAAAAGATTAGTTATTTCTGTATCTGAATAATCACTTGTTGTTTGATAAGTAGTACTTACCATGGTCATTTGTTGAAGAATTTGAAGAATATTTGTTTCACTCTGACCATCAATGTTCCATTCATAAACAATGTTAGCATTGAAAGATTTAAAAGTTTGATCTTGGCGCTCCTCAGTTAAAATATCCAAAGGACTGGCTCTTGGATAATATAACTTTGAAGATTTTTTTCCAATGTCGCTGGTTGATTTTGAAATCAGATTTTGAAGATTCAACATCAGAAATTTTTTCAAAATTTATGACTTGTCTAGAAGAAGATGATTCTGAAGGTGTTTCAGGAACAATTTTTTGTTTTAAATGAATATCAGGAGTTTGGGGATCTTCAGCTTGTTTCTGGTGTCGTAAACGTTGCTCAATTTCTGCAACCAACTTGGCTTTATTTTTACCTAGTATACTTGCCCTGATTTTTGGATCAAGTTGAAATGGTTTGAACAGAGGCTGGGTTGTGGAAACTGTGTTAGAAGAGTTTTGTGCAGAAGGAGTTTTGATGACATGATCTCTAATGATTTGAAGATACTAATTGGTATAATTATTTTGTTCCATGAGATTTTTGATATCTCGTGGACCAACAGGTTCCTTTGAGGTTCTGGTTTTGAAAGGAGAAGCTACAAGAGGCTGGTGTTTACTGTCGACAATACCAGGAATTTGATATTATTTTTTTGGAGGAACTTCTGAAAAAATAGTTTGTCCTTCAGAGGTTTTCCAATCTCTTTTGGTCATATTAATTGTTTGGGTGAATGGATATTCGATTTTTTATTGTGAAGCATAAACTTCGAACCAATCAAAAAATGGAAAATTCACTTGGTACTTTTCAAGGAAACTGTAGAATTTTTCTTGGATATTTTTCGCAATAATCCTTTGAAATTTCCTAAAAACCAGTTTCTTTGCAAAGTATTGTGTTTTGAATAAAATTCTTTTTGCAAACTTTGTTTATCAATTTGAAAATGATACTCAAGAGCACCCATGGTTTGAGGTTCACCTAACTCAGTATAAGACAAAGAGTCAACTGAATTTAGATCATCCTCTCTTTGATAGTTTGCATGAGGAATTGTTCCAGAATTATTGATTCCTTGAATTGAGACATTGGAAGGTTCGTTTTCCGTTGGTTGTGGAGGAAGAACAGGAGGCTGAGGTGGCGAAGGTGGGGGTAAATTGATAACCGAAGGAAGGGACCGTTCAGAAAAACTGGAATGTCTTGGTAACTCAAAGTTTACAGATCTAAAATCCTCATATATTGAGGATATTGATGAAGTAGAGCTTCAAGGTCTGTCAAAAGCCATTCTAACAGATCTTGATTGGGTTTGCAAAATTCTACTGATTTGAGGCATGGGTTTTAGAATAGGTTGGACAGTCTTTTCCATAACCCACTCTTCTGGAAGGGTAACATCTTTCCACAAGATGGTTTGAGGAATTGTGATGTTTGTGTTTGAATGGTCAATGAGGAAGACAACAATCTGACCGTTATCAGGAAGACGGTGAACATTTGAGGCTGAGGAGTTTGAGACCTTATACTGTACCCTATATAATAGAACAACAGGTATAGACCCAGATTTCATATTGAAGCTATTGAGTTTAAGATTGAGTTTGAGGACATCAAGGATGTTTTGATCTTTTAGATCAACCGTTTGATTAGGATAACAGTTGAAATAAACAGGTCCGTCATGAAGTCCAAATTCAACAGCTGCTAGAAGAGAATCTGCAAAATTGTAATTGCGTCTCTTAGACAGACTAAGCCAGAAGCATTTAAGCCTCGTCGAACAAGGGGTTTGAGAGCAACTTGTACACAACCAATTTGCAAAAAGTTGTATTCCTCTCTATGTTTATGGATGGAGTTTGGAGAAAGAAGAAAAAATTCCTCTTTCTCAGGTTGGATAGAAATGGAGTCTTCGACAGTCTTAATCACATAATCAGACTTCTTTAACCAATTCTTTTTTATTATAAAAACATCTCTGTTGTCAATGATAGGAAGAGTCCAATCATCAACAGTTTGGTTTATATCTTTGAACTGAATTTCTTCATCAAAGATGTGGTTTGTTGAGGAGCAAGCTCCATTTTGGTTTATTGAAGAGTTTGGAGCAGAAGAAGAGAAAGAAGATGAAAAGGAAGAGCGTCAAGAAAAAGAGCAGAAAATTGAAGACATGATGTAAATAGACTGAAATTAAAGATCAATATTAAAATAACATAAATAAAGATGCAGAAAGTAAAGAGCAGAAAGATAAAAACTGAGAATAAAAAGGCAAAATAAAAGCGAGATAGACAGTAATTGTAAATCTCCCTTCAATTAGTATCATCACCTTCAGATTCCATAGGGGTATATTAATTAAAAAATCTACTGAAGATTTATGATCCAGTATTTGAGGAGTATTTACGATCCGCATAACTGTTTTTCTGCCAAGCTTAGAAATTTATTGGTAATTTACCAATCACTATGTGTTGCTTTAGATCTAATCCTCATATATGCAATTAGTGAAACCTAAACCGTCCAAAAGGCGGTACTACTACATCTAGTTTCCATCAAAAATCATATATGAATCCGAACATATGTTATCCTACAGGTGTGGGGGTAAATCGCCTGCCTCACACACGGGTCTTATGGCCTTAAAACATCCCCACAAAAAAAACTCAGATATCATAGGTAAAGTCCATATATAATTTTTTTCTGGATTCCAGACTCTCTAATTTTTTTTTTTTTTGAGGATAGATCTAAGAGGAAAATATAATGAAACAATAAATTACCAATCCAAATCTAAACCAAACAGAAGCATATTACGAAATCTGAATTCGCAGACCCCAATTTAAGAATCATGATATCTTCAGTTCAGATCTTCTAATTAATACACCTCTACTTCCCCTTCTGGCTCTGATACCAATCTACGGGATTGGTGTATATATATATATATGTATATATATCTTCCATTGGAGAAGAGATGAAATGAGAAAATCTATTCATGAAATGTAGCACATTATAATAGGGTTAATACACTATTTAGTCCTTCAAGTTTGCACTCATTTTGGTCTTAGTCCTTTAAGTTTCAAACTATTGGTTTTGATCCCTCAAATTTCATTTTTTTTAAACATTGGTCTCTATAATTAAACCTGTACCATTGTGCCCCTTGAGGGACCAAAACCCATAGTTTGAAACTTGAATTAAAACCAAAATGAGGGCAAACTTAAGAGACCAAAGATTGTATTAACTAAGCATACAATTCACCTTTCAGTAAATCTTCAAGGTGAAATATCTTCACGGTTCTATAGAACGGGTGAATATTGTCTCTGCAAATATAGTTTGTGGATAGTACTAGTTGATATCTCTATAACACCACATTAGTCATTAAATATATATTTCTTGCTCAGTTTTGTCAAAATTTCAATATCCAAATAACTTACGTTGCCTCAATGAGGGAACCACAGATGATTAGACTCTTGACAGCATCATAAAATTTTATCACTGTAAATCTTTATTATGCCGGGTTCTAATTTCTAGATATACAAAAATTAGATCATGATATTCAGTTATTCACCAGCAACATCAGAGACACACGGGATGAGGGGAGTCCTAACTTATAGACACGTGCAAGTCCTGGAACTTCTCCACCATGGATCTCAATTAAGGAAAAAAATGGAGACTGAGTTTTAAACAAATTTCACGGAGAAAAAAAAAGTACTTCCTTTATTTCTCATCAACAACAAATAAATAGTATCACATGAAAAATCTCTCACAAAACTTCTAAATGATCAGCATTTTTCTCATTGAATGCTAGCAAAATTGCCAGATTACATGATACTTCTTTCAACTTTAAACATTCAAACATAAATAAAAATAAAATAAAAATAAATAAATAAAAAACACCAGGAAACTAATACCCATTTCTACACTACCAGGATTACATATATACATTTATTTCGAAGAAAAGGGTTACATATTGAAATTGCAGATTTGCTTGACACATCACATGCGAGATGTAAATTCATTCACAAATTGGTAAGTTTACTCATACCTCAAAACTTGTTGGCCACAGCTGCAATCCAGGCTCTGTCCTTCATGCTAAATGCATATGTCATAGTTGAGGCCAGAAGAATAAATCCTTCAGGGTTTTGTGGTCCATTGGCAGTCTGGCTTGGAACTTGCAACAATGGTTGCACCAGGAGAGAGCAAGCCCCTTTAGGTAGAAGTTCCTGAAATTCAGAATCTGATATATCTATCAGACTTTCAGTTTATATGAACAAAACCTTAAAGCGAACGGCAATTCATACAAGTATGGAGTAGATTTGATAGAATAAGATATCAATTTTCATCCAAAAATTAGAATAAGACGTCAATTGATGATACAAATGTCAGCACTCAGCCCATATTAGCAGTACTCAACTGTAACCCATTACAAGTTGAAACCACAGATAATGCACATAAATCTTGATAAAATTTCTAAAAAATCTGCAATTTCCAGCAGAAAGTCCTAAATCATTCTAAAATAAATTCCAGGTTCTTTCTAGTACTTTTAGTTTGGTCAGTGAACAGGAAAAGAAATTTCAAGGTACAAGAATAAAAGCCTTGAGCACCCAATGGAACCTAACCATAGGGTTCATAGGATATACATCCTCTACCCAACTGCTGACACGTACAGACAAGCATCTTAAGGCACTGCATCATTTTTCTGTTTAATGAGCAAGCATTGAATAGGATCCTTCATGATCTTAATGTCAACAATGGCAGTCAAATTTTTAACCATTTAATTCCCAAAGAAATATAAGATACCATAAAAACTAGGGTTCCAGCCACAGTTCTATCATCGATCCAATTGAAGGTAAGAGGATAGCATCAACCACATAACGGAACTCAAAAATTTTCTAGGGACATTCTGTTACTGCACACAATTACAAAATTTGACACAACATACAGATGCTTTTAAACCACACTGCATAGTGTCGATAACATGAGAAGATGAAACAACCATCATAGTTCAACTTCCACTTAGTAATTAACCAAAATTAAGCAAATGGCCATACCTGCTTCTTGGGAAAAATAAAGTGTGTCCTTCAAATTGAAGAGTCCAAGTTTTTCTGCTTTTTCCTGAAACCATCCAAGAAGACTTTCTTTTGATGAGTTTTCTGCTGGTATGTTCCAGTAGCCCCGTGCACATATATCTCCTCGAATCGAAATTAACTGAATACATTAAAATTACATTCTTAGCAAACATGGATCAATTGACAACTTTTCCTTTTGAAGATGAACTTACCACTAAATTGCAAAATCTACTGTACATATGAGCTTTCTATCTTTGTTCTTTTCATTTCATTGCTTTGTAGGTCAACCTTTGAACTGTTTATTAAAACTAATTATCATTAAGCATGAGACATACTGCAGCTATGGAATTTGTATTACGCAACAGAACGTATGATGCCCAAGCCAGGTCCTCCTTCTGAATACCCGCTAGATTGGGGGACATAACAAATATTTGCTCTGCACCATCAGGTTGAGCTTTTTGATAAGCTGGCTGAGCACCCTGAATAGATTTGGAGATCAGTTTGGGGATAAGTGATGTTCATGATTAATTTATAATTTATCGCGAGATACAATTTCCATTAAAAAGAATGATACAGCTTAATGCCCAAAAAATAATATTACCTCCAATCCTAATTATAAAACCACTTTTGTAGTGTAAATTGCACTACAAAAGTGGTCTTATAATTAGGACCGGAAGGAGTATATATGTGTGTGTGGGTAACTAACAATTATATTGGCACTAAACCATTTCTACATTCAATATGCTATTATTGTAAAGGAAATCTTAAATTATGGTTTCTAATATAAATTTCAAAATTTAAACAATATGAAAATTTTGAAAATATCACATTGAAAAGGTAAGCATACTTAGTTATTCATTATTCAACCTTATGATTTTAAGGTTGACAGTATAGACCATAATGAGTACCATGCACTAGCTCTGCATAAAATAATAACAGGTATAAAAAAGAAACTTAAGAAGAATTCAGTTGATGCACCAGTTCTTAATTTACTTTTGACTGCATCTAATCAGTTTCAATCTCACATCCACATCCTTAAAAAACATAATGGATTCTGCTAGTATGCTAGTAATCTTAAAATACATGCAGGTGGTAGATTTTCCACTGAAGTTGATAAATAAATGTTACAAAAGTGTCCAACTTCTGCAGACAAATTTGTGGTTCTTTCATCGACACACTTACCCATGAAGTAAATTATTCTCTAGGAAGCAAAAGCTTCTCAAAATTTCTGACTTGCAAAGATAAAATTTTACTTAAAAGCTTCTCCTTTTCTTCATTTTCTAAATCTTATTTGTGTCACCCACGGACCAAAATCCACTTAATTACCTGAGATTCTATGCTATATTTCTCCCAAGAGAAACATCAGTGATTCGGCAGATCTAAACTACAAGCAGTCCATTCCACAATTTTGAAATTTCCAGAAACGGTCAAAAATGAAATTTCTTAGTTTCCAGAAACGGTCAAACATAAAGCCAAAATTATTAACTTAATTTCAAGCATTCTAAACTTCGTGGAATTTTAGTTTAGAACTCTTCCTTTTCACAGGATTGAAGAAGACAAGCCAAATTTTTCATTGTAAGAAGAAAATTATAAGATATAAAATTTCAAGTTAAACATCACCAGCATTTATGCCATCATCAATTATTTAAAGGTGAATACACATAGTGTGTATTGGTCACGCAATAGAAAAGTTACCTTGAGAAATTTTCCAAAGTAAGGCAACGCAATAGAAACAGAAGCCAGAGAGAGCCCCAAAATTTCTGTAGTCTACAAACCAAAAAAATAAACGACCAACAGAAAACCATAACAGGAATAAAATTAAAAGAACCTAGATGGAGAGGTTTTGCTTACAAGCTGAGCCGGAGTGATAGTGGTTGAACCAGAATCAACAAAGTGATTTAAGAGTAGAAGCGAACCCAACCCATATCCAATCCATCTGGGCAAGTACGATTCATTCAATCCAGGTATCCCTGAAACAAACGCGATCAAAAATGGGAACGAAGTCGATGAAAACGCGACCACAGGCGCAGAAAAAGTGTCAGAAGCTTCCTCACCTAAAGTGAATCGAAGCACAGAGAGATTTAATTGTTGCTGCTGAGAATCCTCAAGACGAGAGCAGATGATTGTAGAGAATTTTCTGACACCAGTTTTGGCGCGAAATGTACATGGGGGTTTCAGTGGGATTGAGAGTGAGGAAGAGAGGATACCGTTCATCGTCTAGGAAAAGGCGGGGCAAGAGCAATTATCAAGAAGCCAGTTCGGTAGTTATTGCTAGGGCAGAGCAATGGGCGGGTTGGGTAGCCCATGCCCTAACCCATAGCCCGCCCATTTAATTTTAAATGGGTAATTATATTTCATACCATACCTCAACCCATTTAAACCCGTGTAAATGGGCTAACATATAAATGGGCGGATTTCATTGGGTTTTGGGTAACCCATTTATATCTGACTTGTTTATTTTTTGGAAAAAGAAAAACATACATAAGCATTAAACATAAATCCAAATTCATCATTCTAAATTTTGAAATCTGAATCTTCGAAGTTCAATAATAATAATTCACACAAGAACCTAAAATTAGGCAAGTACCATCATAACATAATTTTGATGTTAAAACTCCAACTTTTAAATTAAAACATTACAACTAAAGTTCAAAGATTAAAAAAATGGCATGTTTCCATTGAATCTGCATATTTCAGTTGTGAGGACTCGCCAGTTAAAATAGGCAAATATAAGAGAAAGAGAGTAAGAGTCAATAACAATTAGGGTTAGGGTAGTTAAAAAAAAATACACACTAAATGGGCGGGTATGGGCGACCCAAAGGTGTACCCATAGCCCACCCATTTAATTCTTAGATGGGTTGGGTTTTAGCCAAACCCATTTAATTCTTTTTGGGCGGGCTCAAATTGGCCCAATTACATCGGGCTGTGGGCGGGCTCACTGGGTTATGGGTTTCCTGCTCAACCCTAGTTATTGCGTACCTTTTAAACGAGTGAGAAGCTTTTTTTTTTTTTCCGCCCCTCTTCAAAATTTAAAGAGTAAATACCCTTTTTGGTCCCTGAAATAACACGCGCTACCCATTTTGGTCCCTGAGTAAAAAAAATGTCATTTTTAGTCCTTAAACAGTAAAAAAAGGTCCCTTTTAGTCCTTTTAGTCCTTTTTTGTGGGCATTTTAATCCCTCACAAATTCCCAAAAAATCATTTTTAGTCCCTAAAAAGGACCAAAATGACATTTTTTTTACTCAGGGACCAAAATGGGTAGAGCGTGTTTTTCCAGGGACCAAAAAGGGTATTTACTCAAATTTAAACTTCATCTTTTCTTTTTATCATTATTAAATACATATCTTTATATTAATTATCTCTTGTTCACTATTTTATTTAATCATTTATTATATATTGTTTCTCATATTTTTCTAGGATTAAGTAACAATTTTGCCTCAGAAGTACACCCCAAGAGCAATTTTGCCTCGAAAGTTTTTTTTTTTGTTCAATTTTCCCTCGGAAGTTTTTTTGGAGCAATGTTGCCACTCCTTTAACAACCCTAGCGGTCAACCGCGAGGGTTGTTAACGGGGGGCAACATTGCTCCAAAAAAAAAACTTCCGATGCAAAATTGCTCCAAAAAAAAACTTCCAGGGTAAAATTGCTCTTGACCGTATATTTTTTATATTTAATTTTGCAATAAAATTAAAATTTTTATAAAATTTTAATTAAAATTGCTCCTGGCCATATATTTTTGGCCTGTTTGAAGTAAACTTGTTTTGCAGTGAGGCATGTGATCTGTTAGCCTAATTATAAAATTTTTAAAAATATAGGCCTCCTAAACAAGGGCACAAGCCAAGCCAGGCTCTGAAAGAGATTTGTCGTGCCTCTCAAAATAATCAGATTCAATAAAAGATTTGCAGTAATAGGGAACCTGGATCGTTTTCCCAACGAATTCACAGCGGGTTTGATTGGAATAACAAATGAAAACAACTTGATAAAAATGGGGGTTGGTTCAAACAAATTAAAAACGAAATAATAGCAAGCACTTGAACCTAATTCGAACTGAATCATTGGGATTTCTCAATCTGGGCGTTAAATCTAACACCCAATCCGAAGGTAAATCAAATCCGAAATTACAAAACAGAAATGAATTTGTTACCGTTAAGAACGAGTCCTCTGGATAGTGGAATCCTCAATCTGTGGGCTAATTACCGAAGCTTAGCCCATCATGGCTATGCAGAACGAAAATGGAACAGAAATGAAGAAGTTCATCATGAACACGAAGAACATATGAAAAACAGTTGAGAGAAAATAAAACTTCTGTATTTAATCCAAAACTGAGTAAAAACGTGAATGACAATGTGTTTGTGGTTGTGTAATACCCTAAAAATCACACATAGGGTAAATATCAAAAATTGGGAAATATACCTATTGAAAATAGGTGAATATGAGGTCTCAAACACCTTGTATTGAGTTTACCTTGTTGTTAGGGTAATTTCCCTTGAAATTAGATAATTTGCAATTAGGTCCCTAAAACGTTTGAAGATTTGCAAATAGGTCCCTAAACACATTATGGGTTATAAATACCCGTGAAAGCTATAAAAGAAGCAAGTAAAAATCTATTTGAAATAGGGAAGGATATTGTCCCTAATTTAGGTAATTTATTAAGTTACAAACTTGGAGAAATTGTAGAAGAATGCTCAAAAAGTGGTAAATGACCAAAATACCCTCACAAATTCTAGTATAATGAAAGAGACATGGAAACACAAATGTCAATGCAAGTGTTATGAGGTAATAAGATATTCTAATTAAGAAAATTATCAACAAGTGATAATTAAGTAATTAGGTAATTACTGGCTAATTACTTAAGCATAAGCAAATGAAATTCAAGAATAATTATGTAAAACCCTAAAATTAGTGATTTTTGGGTTAAAAATTAGTAAAAGTATATTTACTAATTACTTGGAAATTTTGGAGAAAAATAGTTGAATTTAGGTATTTTTAAGCCTAAATGCAAGAATTGACCAATAGGAAAATGTTGTAAGAGATTATGTAAAATAATTATTTAATTAATTAAATAATTAATTAAATAATTAATTAAAAAAGAAAGTGCAGAAAATAAAAGAAAAAAAAACGAAAAAAATAAATAAATAAGAAATAAAAATAGAAAACTTAGTTGATAAGTTAAGTTTATTATTTTATTAATATAATTAATTAAAGTAAAATTATGTGAATAGTAAAATGGGAAATAGGAAACGGATCCTATCTAGAGATCTAGGAATGGATTCCCAAAGTCAAGGTAAAATATTAATCGGTGGGTTTTATCTTCCGTTAGACTCTTGCGGAAGTTAATTCGCCGTTTGTGCTTTTTCCTAATAAGACGAAATAGGGAAATTAGAAAAGGCCAGATAGCCAAAAGGACGAAAAGGTTATGTTGTGACATTTGGAAAAGAATTGGGAATTTTCATGAACATATTTGGATTCAGTGAATTTTTCTGAAGAGATGGGTGTTTCTGAAAACAAGTTTCGACACCGGACGCGTTTGGACACGTTTTTCGAGAAAGACTCAACTGGACTGTTGGAGCCCTATATGGAATCAAAATATAGGTTAACTTATACATTTCTACTAAGTGAGAATATGTTTTCAAAGTTGTAAATCCAGAATTTTGAGATTTTTCCGAAATCACGCGAATCGGGTACCGACGGAGAAATCGTCTGAAAGCTTCTGGAAGGTGACACGTGGCCACCTCCCATTGGCCAAACCCTTTATTTTTGGGCCTGAATTTCGTTCAAGTGTGAATGCAAAGAAGGGAAAAAGGGTTTTTTTGAAAAGTTGCTTTGGACGGTCCAGATCGCTTCTCACAAAGTTGATCCGACGGCCGAAACCCTACCTCCTTTTCTATAAATACCCACCCCTCCCCTTTGGTTTTTCTCACATTTGAGAAGCAAGAGCTGATTTAGAGAGAGAAAGAAGAGAGAGGAGCTCTGGAAATTCGCAGCGAAGCTCGGGTAAGTTTTCCTACCAGAGCTTTTAGTCTTCGTAGTTCTTTCAATAGTTAGAGTAGTAATGCTAGAGTAGCCTTTATTTTTCAAAGTATGATTAGATATCATATGATAGGGCTATTTTAGTCTAGAATTTCGAAAATCATAATTTCGTCGAAGTTCTGGCGAAATTTCGGGAAGAAAATTTGTAAGAGTAACGAAGTGCTGGCGAAATTCCGCCGATTAGGGGTAGAAGGGCAAAATGGTAATTTTTACCTAAAATGCCAGTTATAATGTCAAATCACTAATGAAAGTGATATTACCCTTATAGGATATCAGAAATCCTGATTTGTTGCCGTTACGCTGCCCGACGAGCCGCTGTTGGAGATTTCACGATTTTCCGTAAAAGTACAGTTTTCCGTAAAACGTGCTAGAAATACCGTAATCTGTCAACGAAGGTACGTTCGCGTACTGTAACACTAACTCTGATGGATATTGTGTACGTATGTGTACTATGTGTATTGTATACCTAATGTGGTAGTTAATAGCTCGTGATGTGTTATGTCTTCGTTATTATGATTAAGCCTGCGGGGTATTGGGATGTGATTGCTAGGTGTGAAATGTTGGCTAGGTGTGAGGTGCTTGGTGTGAACAAATGCTTGGTGTGAACCAATTGCTAGGTGTGACGTATCGGCCGGGGGTTTATGTATTGTTAGGATATGTTTGATTGTATAATACATATGTTGTATACTGTATATGTAAACATGAGGTTAACCGTTACCTGAGATCCGGTGCGGATCTCAGCTCTTAACATAGCGTCAAGCTCCGGAGGACCAAGGACCGACAGACCTTACGGCAGTTTATGAATACATATCAGTTACTCGATCGCTCCGGTGCTCTACTCTGATGATTTTAAATGAAAAAAAAAATTTATACTGCTTTTGAAAAATCGGGTTGTTACATTTTGGTATCAGAGCAGTAGTCCTGGCATGAATTTAACTATGTTATTACTGACAGTTTGGTGACGAAGGCAAGGCTAGTCTACGTGGGTGTGCCAATCAGTCGCCGTGAACTCGGTGAGGCCCCCATGGTAGACACTTACCTGGCCATTCTGTTCGGTTAACGGAGTTAGGTTCAAAGCCTTTTCAAAAATTTTGGAGCATGTTTTGAAAATAAGTACTGATATAGCCTAAGGTCGATGTACCATCGTACCTCGGTGTACCGATCATGCCGGTATACCATCCCGAACCGGTGTGCCACCCTCGTCGGTGCATCACTCGATAACTGCCGCCCATACCGGACGTTAATTCTATTCTAGCACAGAGCTCATACGCGGAGCTGGGTCACGCCGGATGAAACTCCGAGACCAATAAAGATAGTACATGTAGTATTTGACTCATGTAAAGGAACTTCCGATACATAATTTCGTGCCCGTTTCTGATCCACGAAGAAAGAATCAACGATAATCTGACAAAAGGAAAGTTGCGAGTGTCTATTTGTTTATGGTGTGAAAACTGCGTACAACAAAGCCTATGTGTAGAAAATACTAAGTGCGATAAAGTCTATGTGTCAGGTAAATTCTATGTGCGATAAAGTCTCGTAAGTGCGATAGAGACTAGGTGCGGGATAGCTACTAGTGCGATAAAATCTGCGACACATTAATTGTTTTCCTTCTATAACCAACGTTTTCCCTTGAAAAAGGAAAAAGAACAAGACATGGCGAATGAGAGGAGCCGGAGCTCCCGAGAGGCCGAGGCGAGGCCGAGGCGGGGACGAGGTAGACAACCTCGGACAATTCCGGTAGTGAATCTGGCAGCCAAATCAAGTACCAAACCAACGGATTGCTTGGCATGAGACAATGGGCGTAGTACGTGAACAAAGGGAGATGCTAGATGAACAAAGAGCGATGATAGAAGAACTTCGCGAGAGGCAGAGGCCGGACATGAGGAAGAGGGACAATACACGAGAATGAAGAAGAAAACGAGCGCAGAGACGAACACGATGAGGAAGCTGAGGGATCTGATAGGTCCCAGTCACCTCCACGACGGGGGAGAGACATGCAGACTACACAAAGTTGGGTCACTCAGTTTTGTAAGCTCAAGCCACCCCCTTTTCACGGGAAGAACGAATTGGCTGAGGATTGGTTGTTGAGTCTGGAGAAAATATTTGAAGTTATGGAATGCCCGGATGATCGGAAAGCTCAACTCGCGATCTTTAAGCTCGATGGTGATGCGCATCGATGGTGGAAGAGCGTCGCCACGACGTTGCGGACCCGATATTGCCTGTCACTTGGGAGAAGTTCATAGAAATTCAATGAACAATATTTTCCTCCTCGACACAAGTGATCAAGGAGGCGGAATTTCTTAGCATCCAACAAGATCCTGAGGAATCCTTCGACGATTACTTTGCCCGCTTCACCAACTTATCACGATATTCCTCCTATTTGAAGCGTGACAATGATGAAGGCTGGAAGGCACATAGGCTGATTCATGGGCTAAAGTATGAGATAAAGAAGAGGCTGGTGTCTCAGCAGTTTCCTAAACTAGCCCAAGCGGTAGAATCTTGCCGACCGATTGAGCGCAACCGAAAGGAGCTGCGTAAACCCGGCACTTAAGCACTAGCAACATGGATCGTGGCGAGGGTAGCCGTGAAAATTCCTCGCGGAAAGAGAAGCACCACTGGAGTGACTCCCAAAGAGAGAACAAGATGCCATTCGGTCGAGCGGCAGAGCAAATCATGAAGTACCGGAATCCCGACTATGTCCAGATTGCGGGAAGTACCATCCCGTTGAATGCATTCGGAGCGTGTTTGCTACGGATGCCTGGAAGCCGAGGCCACATTATCGAGCGTCCCGAGAAACCTGCAGAGTTAAGGCCACAGAACTCAGGCCGAATGTACGCACTAACCGATACAGTGGACGAGAGAACTTCCGGAGAGAGTCCAAGGTACTATCTCTCTTAGATAGGAATTTTCTCTATGTATGGCATGAACTAAGTAATAGTTATACGACTAAATCGTGTGATACGTAAATTATTTACGAGACGTAATCTATGTTTCTTCGTTGGTACAATTTGACCGTGATCGTGTCATAAAGTATGAGGTAACTTGTGTTGCCATGGTGTATGGGAGCCATGGAGACATTTTGGTATCGCATTTTGGTATTTGTGGCGTTGACTGCGGTGTGTGGGAACCACGGACAACATCATATATCAAAGTACGAAATGACAAGATCTTGATGGTCAAACCAAACCGAATTCTCGATCACCAGGAGGAGCAGCAGGCGAGGCGAAGTAAAGACCCGACACGTATAGTCCAAAGTCCGAGTAGAACGGATTTTAGTTCGTACGAAGTTTAGTGGGTAGAGTGCAAATTTCGAGGACGAAATTTTGTTTAACGGGGGGAGAAATGTAATACCCTAAAAATCACACATAGGGTAAATATCAAAAATTGGGAAATATACCTATTGAAAATAGGTGAATATGAGGTCTCAAACACCTTGTATTGAGTTTACCTTGTTGTTAGGGTAATTTCCCTTGAAATTAGATAATTTGCAATTAGGTCCCTAAAACGTTTGAAGATTTGCAAATAGGTCCCTAAACACATTATGGGTTATAAATACCCCGTGAAAGCTATAAAAGAAGCAAGTAAAAATCTATTTGAAATAGGGAAGGATATTGTCCCTAATTTAGGTAATTTATTAAGTTACAAACTTGGAGAAATTGTAGAAGAATGCTCAAAAAGTGGTAAATGACCAAAATACCCTCACAAATTCTAGTATAATGAAAGAGACATGGAAACACAAATGTCAATGCAAGTGTTATGAGGTAATAAGATATTCTAATTAAGAAAATTATCAACAAGTGATAATTAAGTAATTAGGTAATTACTGGCTAATTACTTAAGCATAAGCAAATGAAATTCAAGAATAATTATGTAAAACCCTAAAATTAGTGATTTTTGGGTTAAAAATTAGTAAAAGTATATTTACTAATTACTTGGAAATTTTGGAGAAAAATAGTTGAATTTAGGTATTTTTAAGCCTAAATGTAAGAATTGACCAATAGGAAAATGTTGTAAGAGATTATGTAAAAATAATTATTTAATTAATTAAATAATTAATTAATTAATTAATTAAAAAGGAAAGTGCAGAAAAAAAACGAAAAAAAAAAACGAAAAAAAAAAAATAAATAAATAAGAAATAAAAATAGAAAACTTAGTTGATAAGTTAAGTTTATTATTTTATTAATATAATTAATTAAAGTAAAATTATGTGAATAGTAAAATGGGAAATAGGAAACGGATCCTATCTAGAGATCTAGGAATGGGATTCCCAAAGTCAAGGTAAAATATTAATCGGTGGGTTTTTATCTTCCGTTAGACTCTTGCGGAAGTTAATTAAGCCGTTTGTGCTTTTTCCTAATAAGACGAAATATGGAAATTCTGAGAAAAGGCCAGATGGCCAAAAGGACGAAAAGGTTATGTTGTGACATTTGGAAAAGAATTGGGAATTTTCATGAACATATTTGGATTCGGTGAATTTTTCGAAGAGATGGGTGTTTCAGAAAACAAGTTTCGACACGGACGCGTTTGGACACGTTTTCGAGAAAGACTCAACTGGACTGTTGGAGCCCTATATGGAATCAAAATATAGGTTAACTTGGACATTTCTACTAAGTGAGAATATGTTTTCAAAGTTGTAAATCCAGAATTTTGAGATTTTTCCGAAATCACGCGAATCGGTACCGATCGGAGAAATCGGTCCAAAGCTTACGGAAGGTGACACGTGGCCACCTCCCATTGGCCAAACCCTTTATTTTTGGGCCTGAATTTCGTTCAAGTGTGAATGCAAAGAAGGGAAAAGGGTTTTTTTGAAAAGTTGCTTTGGACGGTCCAGATCGCTTCTCACAAAGTTGATCCGACGGCCGAAACCCTACCTCCTTTTCTATAAATACCCACCCCTCCCCTTTGGTTTTCTCACATTTGAGAAGCAAGAGCTGATTTAGAGAGAGAAAGAAGAGAGAGGAGCTCTGGGAAATTCTGCTTATGAAGCTCGGGTAAGTTTTCGATGCAGAGCTTTTAGTCTTCGTAGTTCTTTCAATAGTTAGAGTAGTAATGCTAGAGTAGCCTTTATTTTTCAAAGTATGATTAGATATCATATGATAGGGCTATTTTAGTCTAGAATTTCGAAAATCATAATTTCGTCGAAGTTCTGGCGAAATTTCGGGAAGAAAATTTGTAAGAGTAACGAAGTGCTGGCGAAATTCCGCCGATTAGGGGTAGAAGGGCAAAATGGTAATTTTTACCTAAAATGCCAGTTATAATGTCAAATCACTAATGAAAGTGATATTACTCTTATAGGATATCGAAATCCTGATTTGTTGCCGTTACGTTGCCCAGACGAGCATTTGTTGGAGATTTCACGATTTTAAGTAAAAGTACTGGTTTTAGTAAACGTGCTAGAAATACCGTAATCTGTCAACGAAGGTACGTTCGCGTACTGTAACACTAACTCTGATGGATATTGTGTACGTATGTGTACTATGTGTATTGTATACCTAATGTGGTAGTTAATAGCTCTGTGATGTGTTATGTGCTGTTATTATGATTAAGCCTGCGGGGTATTGGGATGTGATTGCTAGGTGTGAAATGTTGGCTAGGTGTGAGGTGCTTGGTGTGAACAAATGCTTGGTGTGAACCAATTGCTAGGTGTGACGTATCGGCTGGGGGGTTTATGTATTGTTAGGATATGTTTGATTGTATAATACATATGTTGTATACTGTATATGTAAACATGAGGTTAACCGTTACGAGATCAGGTGCGGATCTCGGCCTCTTAACATAGCGTCAGGGTCAGGAGGACCAAGGACCGAGGAGAGAGGCAAGCGGCCAGAGTAGAAAGGCCAGTGAAGACTTCCTTTCGATGTTCCGCGGAAGTCTTTCCTTTGTTATTATCATTTTTGAAATACTCGGTTCTTGTCAGTAGTTGTAACCAGACCTTACGGCAGTTTATGAATACATATCAGTTACTCGATCGCTCCGGTGCTCTACTCTGATGATTTTAAATGAAAAAAAAAATTATACTGCTTTTGAAAAATCGGGTTGTTACAGGTTGCCATCTAACTTAAAGTTAACCTAAAATGGAAATGGGCTCCAATGGTTCAGCCCAAAATGGAAATAAAATAAAAGTGGGCTTTAATTACAAAATTCGAGCCCAAATAAAAAATCCAGAAATATACATATGACTTCGGCTCCAAAATAGACCGCCTTCTTGTCCAAATTTTCCCTTCATGTCTTCATAACATTTGTAGCTCTTTGAATCATCTGAAATATGAAACAAGAATGAGGCAAATCCGATGTCTGGTTCAAGAGTTATGGTAAAAATAGTGAAGCAATGTAAAACTGGAAATTTATCATTAAATATGGCTAAAAGCTAATCAAAGGCCCAAAGCCCAAATAGGTATAAAAGACATTATTTATTAACTAAAGAGTCCTAAATTATTAATCAAGAGATAAAAAGAAGTGTATGAAATATTCAATTATCATGCTCAAGCAGAAAAAATGGCCTATAATAGGCCACAGGCCAAGCTCAGGCCATTTTGTTGCCGATCAGGCTTGGCCTATTAAGGGTCAAGTCTGGGCTGGTCTGACCTGTTTCCACCCCTAGATATTATATAAATAAGAATTAGAAATATATGATATCATAAATAGAAGTTTTAATATTTTTTTTTTGGTTAAGTAGAATTTTTGCCCTGAATTTTTTTTTTCTTTTGAAACAATTTTGCCCCTCTGTTAACAACCCTAACGGTCAACTAACAACCGTTAGGGTTGTTAACAGGGGGGCAAAATTGCTCCAAAAAAAACTGCCGGGGCAAAATTGAACCCGAAAAAACCTTCAGGTCGAAATTGCTTCTGAGGATATACTTCAGAGGTAAAATTGCTCCTAAGGGTATATTTCAGGAGCAAAATTGCTACTTAAACCTATTTTCTATTCACTCTCTCTTGCATACTCTTTTTTTATTCATTTTGTCATATACGCTTTTTATAGATTGAGGCATATTTAAAAAAAATACTTGATAATAAGAAATAAATTTTATTATAAACCTATTTAGCAGATAATTAACTTGTGAATATTAAATAAATTAGTTAAATTAATTATTTTCTTAAAAAAAATTGTGTTGACTCTTCTAAAACTTATGTCCATTACTTTATGGGGTTTAAACTTATCATGTTGCATGAGAAGAAAAATATTCCTACACACATATGAAATGGTGGGACCCACATATATATAATGCTAATTATATATATATATGTGGGTCACACCATTTCATGTATATGTGACATAAAAATACACACATGAGAAGTGTTTTTCCCTTAATTTATATCCAAAATATCTAGTTTCAATCAATACAATATTTACACTTCATCTTGAACGGAGCTCCTCCTCTCCTCTCAGTTTATGATTTTCATGCCCGCAAATCAAAGGAGAAAACTTCAAGTTTGTTCACAATTAAATCTTCCTCTGGCTCACGATGTTTCAAAGTGCCTCTTTTTCTATTTTTTCTTCATTATGGTCGTCTTCCTCTGTTTCTCTAGTGTTATACAATAGGTATGAAGAGAACCTATTGGACCCTGTTCCAAATCTCACCTCGAATCTTTTCTTGAGTGGGTGAATATTAGGCGGAGGCAAGAATGATTTAGAGTCTTCCTCCCTATTTTCTGGAATACTTTCAACCTCCATATCTATTTCTTTCTTCCCAATCGTATGATTTTGATTCAAACAACTCAGCAAATGGTTTCTGAATGTAAGAGCTTCAGGGACGAGACAATCTTCTTCATCTGAGAGAACCCATTTTGAGAGAGAGAGAGAGATATGTCGCTGGGAAGACGACGACTGGTGAAAATTATAAACGGAGAGCAGGAACGCCGTTAACGATGAAGTGTAAATGGTGTACATGGCACTTATTGATTGGCAACAGGATGTTTTGTCAAGTACTGGGCATAAGTTTTGTTCTTAATGTGAATTTAGAACAACGATTACAAAAGTGGTTTTTTTTTCAATTTGATTCTTCCAATCTTACTTAAATAAAAGTTAGATTGTTTAAAGTGATTTATGTTTAGATATAACAAGGTGTGCTTGAAACTAATAATCCTTCATTGTTAACATGTGTTGAAGCAAGGTCTCCTGATTTGGGGGACTGGAATCGTAGAAATATTGTGCATGACATTGTTTGTCTTCTATCTAACAAGGTTGGGTTCTCTGTGTGTTTTACCCCAAGACAGGGGAATTGTGTCCTAACTACCTTGCAGCTGATGTAATTGGGTGGGTCTTCCAACCATCATCTGCTTTACTTTCACTTCTAACCTTGGATCAGAGGGAGGCTAATTTATGGTCTGATGATGTTTCTTGCCCAGTCCTGCTTTGAGGGGGGCTGATTTTTGTGGATCCGGCTACGGTCCACTGCAGTGGATTGTCCACTTCCCTATTCTGCCTAATAATTAAATCAAAACCGCGCGCGGTATCATGAACCATGTGCAGTAAATTATAAAAAATAAAATAAAATCTGTACCGTTCAACTTTTCATCCAACGGCTTAAATGAGGAAGAGAATGAGGAGGAAGAGGACTGTAGCCAGTTCCGATTTCTATTATCTGTTTTATTTGCTAGTTTATCTCTTTTGCTGGCGTTGTATTTGCCAATTTATGACTTTAGTCCACAGACTGGTTTCTCCATTTGTATCTGTTCTACTATAATTTTAATAGTAATATATGTCCTTTTTTCCGAGCACAAAAAAAAAACAAAAAACAAACATATAACAGAGAGTAAAAACACATAGGTGGTGCTAAAGTAGGCCCACACTTTAACCAGCCTATAAGGGGGCAGCCCAAAGCAAGTCCTTTGTTTTGCACCAACTAACCCAACTCCTTGCATGATCAACCGCTCCTTTTTAGGTTTGGGGGTTCGATTCTAGAATTGGTCAAGGCGTTAGGGGTGACATCCTAATTCTTGGGTGCCTAGGTAAACACCTGAGGATAATAGACAGCTCGCTTTACCCAATATTGGTATCACCTATGAGAAAGGGAGACTTCGCCCTGCCCTTAGATCGTAGGTAAGTTCAACCCCTTTCCTAAAATTTTATATCAAAAGAAAGAGAGAGAGAGAGAGAGAAGTGAAAAAAAAGTATGGAGGAAAAAAAGGATGCTAGAAATTAAATTTTTTTTAAAAAAAAAGTGTTATTTTTAGGAGTTTTATCTACTAATTTTCTCTCAATCCACTATCATAGGGTAAAAGCTCCAATATTTTCAGGAAGAATCTCAGTATAACCCATGACGTCTGCATCATTTAAGGCGTTGAAGGAGGGGTTGATGTTGTTGCCATATCCCAAGAGCAGCCAAATAGAGCTAAGTTTAAGATGATCACGAAGCGGCAATAGCGTTGATGAGAAAAGCCATCAATAATCAAAGAATATTATTGGGAAAATCCATTTTAAGGCCCTTTTAATAGGGAAAATCTCAAAAAACGCCTCAAGATTCTGACAATCCCAAAAAAAGCCTCAGGACCTTTTCTGGGATTTTCAAAATTTTGGGTGAGTTGTTAACGGGGCTAATGTAGTTGTTAACGGGTAGGTCTTTAACAACTAAATCAGCCACGTTAACAACATTTTTGCTAACAACTAAATCAGTACCTTTAACAATTATATTGATACCCCGTTAACAATTATATCAGCCTCGTTAACAACTCACCCAAGATTCTGAAAAACCCAATCTTGGAGCCTTTTTTGGGATTTTCCCAGTTAAAAGAAGGGCCCTGAAATTGATTTTCCCAATATTATTTAGAGAGTAAGCCAACGAAGACATTCCTGGATGAACCAGCCCAAGCACCCAAACATAAAATTCACATACTCATAAAGACTAGAAACATTTTACCAAAACAAAGACTAGAAACAAACCCAACATAATAAATGAGTAGCTCGGGAGAAATATCATCATTCCGGGTTTGATGAAGGATGGAAAGTTCATATATACATAATAGGGTTTTCTAAATTGCTTGAGAATCCTCATAATGATTGTATAGATGCAACCTCCAACGATCCAATCCCATTCTGGGAAAGAGGTCTCTCCATTTCGCTTCCCGTCCACTTCCCTCCGCTTTTTTGTTTGTAGATCAACTCCGACGATTGAGATTTAATATCCCATAAAAAGTAAAAAAAATATATATAAAGAATATTTTAATAAAAGTCTAAAATTTTAATGATTTATATTTTTTTTATTTAATATTATAATAATATTTTTATAAGATATTAAATCCCAACCATCATAGTTGATCTAGCATTTTTTTTTTTGAACAACTCTAGAATATTCATTACTCATAAACCAAGGGTTACAAAGATTTGAAACAAACACAGGCAAACAAACGCAGACCAAACCAAAAGCTACTAAGGGCCATAAACACGAACCAAATAGCAGGTCCAGACAGCTACTAAAAAAAACCAACTTGGAAAAAAAAACAATAAAAAGAAATGATCAACCAGGATCCAAAGTTCTGGGGCATGAGGATGCTTGGAGCAGTGTTCTCCTACAGGTCTTCGAATCTTCATCCAGTATAGATAACAAAGGGGGTAAGGGCATTTCAACCCACCCAACCGGGCACACCCCCTTATCAGTAGATGCAGCCAGATAATCAGCTGCTTTGTTCCCCTGGCGAGGGGTATAACAAACTAAGAAGCTGGAATCCGATTTGAGTAACTGTAGGATATCTGCTAGAATTCCTCGCGCCTGCCAATCACCGTGTTCTGGGCAATCTTTTTCCACACATTGCACTAGTATTAAGCAATCGGTCTCGAAGATGAGTTTCTGATTTCCTAAATCTTGGGCAATCATGAGGGCTCTTTTTAGTGCAAGCGCTTCAGTCATAAAAGCCGAGATAGATTTTACCTTATCAACAAAGGCCCATATTAGTTCTCCCCAATGATTTCAGCATATGAAAGCAATTGCCGCTCGTTGCGTAGACGCGTGGAATGCTCCATCCACATTAAACTTTAGTGTACCCTCAGGAGGTGGTACCCAGAAAGTAGGAGTTTTTAATGCCTTGACAGGTGCAGCTGCGGTAGCTGGGGGAGCGTGTGCATTGCGGTAAGCTCGCATAGCCTGGTTGGCTCGTAAAATGACTGCATGTGGGTCGGCAGATGCTGCATTAAAGACCACTTCATTCCTTTCCTTCCATATGAACCAAAGCAACCAACATATATACCCCACGTCGGCTGAAGAAAAAGGACTAGACTGGCTCAAGACGTCGATCCACCATTTTTTAAAACTTTGGACTTGGTTCAGGTTGTACTTAACAGATAGCTGGCACCCGAACCAGACGCACCGCACCCAAGGACAATTTAAAAATAGATGCTCTATAGATTCACTATCACCATAGCAGATGGGGCATGTAGAGGAGAGACCCCTCTTTCGATGAACCAGGGCCTCATTCGTTGCTAAGGCATTAGACAAGATTTTCCAGATAAAATTGACTACCTTTGGGGTGGCTTGAACTCTCCATGTAGACTTCCAAAGTGCACTTTTCATGGTTAGTGATGAACCCACAGATTGACCATCCGAGGAAGAGCCAGATTGTGTAAGATGGTAGCCAAGCTTGACCGAATATAGCCCATTTTTTGCCAACACACATACCAATTTGTCTTCAATGGGTCTTGATGGAAGGGGGATGATAGAAATGGCTTTGGACGTGGCGTCATCAATGAGGTTCCTAATTGGGTGAAGGTCCCAAGTCTGGATGACATCAGAAATGAGTGTTGCTACTGGTAGGTTTGATTTTTTGAGTGTCTCATTATCAGTTTGCAAATGCCGAGGTAGCAAGGTAGGAATCCAATTATCACGCCACACTCGAGCTGATTCCCCATTGCCAATTTTCCAACACGTGTCATCTTTAATAAAATCCCGCCCCTCCAATATGCTAGACCAGCTCCAGGAGGCTCTATGACCCTTAACTGCATCAAGAAAAGAACAATTAGGAAAATAGAGACCTTAGTACCTTTGCCCACAAGTCTTGGGGATTTTGAAGCAGGCGCCAGGCCGTTTTTGCTAGGAGGGCTTGATTAAATTTGTTGAAATCCCAGAATCCCATGCCCCCTTCAGCTTTGGGCCTAGTTAGTTTTTTTCCATGCCACCCAGTGCGTTTTATTTTGACCACCCCACCAGAAATTAGCCACCAATCTGTTGAGTTCTTGGCAGGTCTTGCTTGGGAATTTGAAACAGGTCATTGGGAAGATGGGGATGGCATTTATGACTGCTTTTATCATAACTTCCCGGCCTGCAAAGGATAAATATTTGCTGCTCCAACCTAGGACTTTCTTGGTGACTTTCTCCCTGACATAGGCAAGCGCCTGGTGCTTTGTTTTGCCCCACACACTAGGAATTCCTAGATATTTTCCTTGATCCTGACTTTCACCAATGCCTAAAATGTCGCAGATATTTTGTCTCAAATCTTGAGGGGTATTCTCAGAAAACACAATGCTAGATTTCTCGATATTTGCTAATTGGCCCGAGGCTGAGCAGTATGTTCTGAGAATCTCTTCCAGTACCTGACAATTTCGGATATTTGAATTCATGAAAAATAGAGCATCATCTGCAAAGAAATTATGTGAGATAACAGGGCAAGATTTATTTAATTCGATCCCTCGGAGTCGTCCATGAAGTGAGGCATGATTAATCATGCAGGAAAGTGCTTCTAGGGTCAAAATAAATAAATATGGGGATAATGGATCCCCTTGACGGAGACCTCTACCAGGGTTTATTGATGCAATCTTTTCTCCTGCAATGCATAGATTAAGGCGAACAGTTTCCACACAAGTCATAACAAGAGTAACCCATTGCAGAGAGAAGCCAAATTTAATAAACACATTCTTTAAAAAGTCCCACTCAACCCTGTCATATGCTTTGCTCATGTCCATTTTTAAAGCAAACTCAAATTTTTTTCCTGTTTTTTTCCGCCTTAGACAGTGGAACACTTCATGAGCAATGATAATATTATCCTGGATTAAACGACCTGGCACAAAAGCCCCTTGGTTAGGGGAGACGCACTTGTCAAGGTGACACTTCATCCTATTGGCCAAAACCTTGGAGATTATTTTATAAGAAAAATTGCATAAGCCAATAGGTCTAAAGTGAGATACCGATTCAGTTTTTTCAACCTTAGGGATAAGAGTAATATTGGTCCCGTTTAAATCATGAAGAGGGAGACTCTGATCAAAAAATTCTTTAACCATTTGAACAATTGTGTCACCCACCTCATCCCAGGAAAATTGGTAGAATTTACCTGGAAAACCGTCCGGTCCCGGGGCCTTAGATCCCCCTAACTCAAAAACAGCCAAGCGAATTTCCTCTCTTGTCATAGGTCTGAGGAGGCTCTCATTGACAGTATCGTCAATCTTTGCTTCAATGGAGTCAAGAGCCTTGTCTAAATGCCTCGGCCCTGAGGATGAAAATAGGTTAGTGAAATATTCAGTGAACATGTGATTAATAATATTTTTAGACCTGGTCCACATGCCATTTCCATCCTTTATGCTCAGGATTGTATTTCTCTTTCTTCTGATAACAGTAGTGAGATGAAAGAATTTTGAATTTTTATCTCCTGATGTCAGCCAAGCAATCCGCGAGCGTTGCCACCAATAATTTTCCTCCTTATCCATTAGTTCCTCTATTTGGCGAAGTATACACATTTCTTCCCGTTTGCTCTCCTCATCCTGGTAACCCTGTTGCACAGAGGAAAGAGAACATTGCAATTGCAGCCTCGTCCCATGTGCCATCATACACCACCAAAGCATCATCGATTGTTTTAACATGAACAGTGCCTAGTCCGCTTCCCAATTGGTTGTTATCATCATCTTCCACCGACAGCTCAGCTTGGAACTTACAGATTCTTGAGTCGTGGCCAATTCAGCCACAGTCATAACAATAGTTCTGGAGGCGCTCATACCGTACTGTGACCCAAGACGTCTCCCGTTGCGGCCGAGGTACCCAGAATCCTGAGGTAAGGGGTTCCAGAATATTAACTAGAACTCTGACCTTGATAAAGGTCCTTGATAGTCGGTCATGAACTCTAGGGGCTTCAAAGAGCACTGTTCGCCCGATTGCATTTCCCAATCTAACCCCGTTATCACTATCGAAGGCACCATGAGGGAGTCCATGAAACTGAACCCAGAAAGGACACCATTGGAAGTTCACTTCTCGTAGGATCATAAGATCATCCCAGTGTTGGATATTCAGCAGGACAGCCCGGATTGCCCATGGGCGACCTTTCAAAACTCTGTCAAAATCCTCTTGTCTACCAAATCGAAACAGATAGGAGTTCTTTTCTGGCATGTCATGAATCTCCAGCCACCGGTCAAGCCCCCATCCTTTTCTAATCATCGATATCACTACACCCCTGTTTAGGGTCTTCTCAGTTTCCAGTCACCCCACTAGGGCGAGTCCCTTCTTGGCGTTGACAGGGTTGTTCAGGTCCAGTTGATCTAACATTGAAAATAAAGAAGAGTGGAGAGAAGTAGATGAAAAAGGAAATGGAGAGGCCCCTTTCACAAAAGGAAATGTCTCTATTGATTTTTCTCTCCATTTCCTCTTCATTGAATTTATACACCATTAGATCAACTTTAAATGGTTGAGATTTATTCTATTTATCATGATACATTTTTATTATATTTAAGAGTTAAGGGACAATTTTGTCTCCAAAGTTTTCACTTAGGAACAATTTTGCCCTAAAAGTTTTCCCCGAGACAATTTTGCTCTGACCATTATCCCAGTTAATTTTGATCGTTAGTTGACCAAATATGTTAAACCAACTGTCAACATATCTTCCACATCATTTTTCTTGAGGTGTAAATTTTCACTGGAAGTTTAAAATCTAACTTTGAAAAAATGAAGTAGATGACACATGGACTTCTAAGACAAATTTGCACCTTCAAAAAATAACGTGCATAACATGTGGATTTTTAGCTTAGTGTATTTAGTCAACTAATTAATGGTCAAAATTAATTGAAATAACAACCAAGGTAAAATTTCTCTCTTTTTAAGATTTTCTAGATAAAATTGCCCCTCGAAAAACTTCTGAACAAAATTGTTCATCAGTGAAAACTTTCAAGGTAAAATTGGCCTTAACTCGTTATAATAATAGTTTTATATAATATTAAATCTCAATCAAGTTTTGATGTAATTATGAATATATTCAATGAAAATAAAATAGAAAGAAATCAATAGAAACATTCTTCTCTCTTTCATTTAGCGAGTTAAAAACGTACCCCACGCGGTGATCGGATAATGAAAGAAACTCAATAGTTAAGCAAAATTGTGGGTTTCGATATTATGAATGAGGGAAAAATATATATTTAATTAGGGGGGCTATCTTTATTTGAGTCTTGCAGGATTTAAATTTTACTGATATTATCAAATGCTTCCATGGTCTTAATTGTAAGTTTACATTCTCTCTTAAATTTATGGGAAAATTTGAATGAAGCACATAGAAAAAAAGATATTTATGAAGAAGAATCATAAAAATTGTAATTATTTAGAATGATCAAATATAAAATTAAAAGTACTAAAATATCCTTAACAAAATCTTCTGCATTTCTACCTACATTCTCTTCCATATTATAAATGGGGAAAATGACAGCGAGGTCCCCAGGAACATAAAAAATATCAAAAAAATCCCAACCCAAAATCACATATTTTGATATTATTTGTATTGACAATGGAAGTCTTATATTCACAACAGAAAGTATTATATTCGCAACAAAATTTAAAAATCTGGTTATTCACAGCATAAAAAGTTATATTCACAATAGGAGTGCTTATATTCATAACAAAATTTAACACTTGGATTTTGTTTAAAACTCAAGTCCCAAGATATAGAGGTCATTCACAACAGGAAGTGCTATCTATACACAACAACATTTAAAATTTGGTCATTTACAACAGAAAAAACTATATTTACAACACAAAATGTTATATTCAGAATAAAATTTAAACACCTGGATTTTGTTTCAATACAAATAATATCAAAAAAGTCCTTAAAAACTTTTTTAATATATAGTTTTGGGTTGAGATTTTTTTGATATTTTTTGAGACATGACTGTCATTTTCCCTTATAAGTGTGCGATGAGATAGACGCGTTGAAGTAAAAAAGTGATCAAGTCACTCGTGAAACTTGCTAGATTTAAGAAAGCAGCTGGCGAGTTACTTGAGATCCTGAATTACGTTCTCTTATGGCTATGGCCAACTTCTTATCATCTTCTTATGTGTTTCTTCGCTCTTCACAATTTAAAATATTATAGAATCATTAAAGTTAAATAAATTAGCATTAAAAAGAGAAAGTAGGTGCAAGGAGAATCATGTTTCTATTAAAATAATACTCTTACTATTTTCTATCACTCTCAATTTCTTTATTTAAATTTATATCCCTTTTAATAAATTGTGCAATTCGCAATAATTGATAAACACACTAATACATTCCACTAGTGAAATAGCAGTAAAACTCATCATCGTATTGATCTTCTTTTTTTCACAAGTGCAAATTGATTAGGGAGGAAAAAATTAGAATTATTTTTTGAATTCATTACTTAGTCATAAATAATTAACTCTGTTTTTTTCCCCTTCTACTCCATCAAAATTATGATTATTCTTGAAGGCCAAAAAAATTAAAAAAGTTATTATTTTTCAAAACCGAACTTACAAGATGATTTTTAAAGTGGTTTCATGTTATAGAATATAAGGGCTAATTTCTGAATTTGCCCCTTATTAAATAACTATTTACCAAAATGCCCCTGTTAGAAACCTATTTCCCAAAATGCCCCTGTCAGAAACCTATTTCTCAATCTGCCCCTGTTTAGTCGACTAAAACATTTGGTTTAGTCGACTAAATGGAGGGCAAAATTTTTTTTCCAGGCCCCCGACATTTAGTCGACTAAACCAAATTTTTTAGTCGACTAAACCTATTTAGTCGACTAAAAAACTCATTTAGTCGACTAAATCATTAAAAAAAAAGTTAAAACTTCGAAGGCCATAACTTTAGGCTCTGGAGTCCGAATCAAGCGATTCTTTTTTTGATTCCACATAACTTTTTGAGATCTATGCACTGATATAAAAATTATCTTCAAATTTAATGAAGAGAAAGGAGGAAAAACAAGTGATTCTTTATTGCGCAGGAAATACCAACAATTTATTAAATATAATCAAGTGATTTTTTAATTATATATATATATATAGTTTTCTTTTATTTGATGTTTTCTTTTTTATTAGATCATATAATATCTCCGGTACAATAAATATAAGATATGTGTGTGTATACACAATTGATCGCGAGAGAGGGGCGGTGCCACAAGGAAAAGGAGATAGAGTGGGAAATGATGGTCCAATCCTAGGGTTTTGTCAGGATAGAGGAAATTAATTATATTTAATTGAGAGATATTTATTGTAAAATTAATTAATCATTATTTCTAATATTATTATCTAATAATAATTAATTGATCTTATTTTAGATTTTAATATCTTTATTTTTCTACCATGTATAGTATTTGGTAAACTTTGAATTTCAACGTAACAATTAATACTGGATTTTCAAAATACAATATATTCAAAATTGAGATTTTCTCTCCATTAATAATATGGATTTTAAAAGAAAAGAGAAATAGGAAAAATATCGACACTAAATTTGTGGGGCTTGATTTTAGGGGGAATAACAGTGTTTGGAAGTTATGCATAAGATCATATGTTGTGATAGCACGGTAGTTAATCTAGCTAAAATCTAGGATCATAGCTAATATCTAGGATCACTAATATCACTATCCAACCGACTCGGTAAAACAAATTAAAATGCTAACAATACTAACAATTCATTAAATATAGCAAATTGGGAAAAAAGCCCATGATATATATTTAATGAATTGTTAGTATTGTTGAAGTTAATAATCCCAACTTTTTCTCTACATGGTTCATGTCGCTGATTTCCGCACGTTGTTGATTCCACAATAAGAAGGATTAAGTTATTTATTTTTTAATTGTTTATTGTGTTGAGTGTGCTGATTTTTTATTATATTATTGTAAACATGTGGTTAGCTATTTTTTAGGAAGTAGTGGAGTCATTTTAATTTGTTTTACGGAGTCTTTGGTTAGTGATATTAGTGATTATATTTAATGAATATAAAACATCAAATAAAAGAAAACTATATATATATATATATATATATATATATATATATATATATATATATATATATATATATATATATATATATATAAAATTAAAAATCACTTGATTATATTTAATGAATTGTTGGTATTTCTTGCGCAATAAAGAATCACTTGTTTTTCCTCCTTTCTCTTCATTAAATTTGAAGATAATTTTTATATCAGTGCATAGATCTCAAAAAGTTATGTGGAATCAAAAAAGAATCGCTTGATTCGGACTCCCGAGCCCGGTTACGGTCTTCGAAGTTTTAACTTTTTTAATGATTTAGTCGACTAAATGAATTTTTTAGTCGACTAAATGGGTTTAGTCGACTAAAGAATTTGGTTTAGTCGACTAAATGTCGGGGGCCTGGAAAAAAAATTCTTGCCCGCGATTTAGTCGACTAAACCAAATGTTTTAGTCGACTAAATAGGGGCAGATTGGGAAATATGTTTTTGACAGGGGCATTTTGGGAAATAGGTTTCTAACAGGGGCATTTTGGTAAATAGTTATTTAATAAGGGGCAAATTCAGAAATTAGCCAGAATATAAGATGTTTTGGATAAAATAATATTGGCAAAAGTATATGTTTGGAGCTTCAAATTTAGATTAAATTTCAGTTTAGTCTTTTAAGTTTACTAAACATAATACATTTTTATAATCCTTTAATGCTAACATCGGTAGTTTTATTAATAGAAATTATTGACTCAACAAATTCAAATATATTTTTCTGGTTATAAATGTACAATCTAGTTTGTGAGCGGATTTTGATCCTAAATGTTACACTTGTTTTTTCATTTTATATCTCATATTTATCTTTTTTTTCTAAATTAATTTTGCCTAATATATAATCTGATATAATTTAAAATACATAAGTGTATTTTAGATTGATTATGTGATATAAGATAATTAAGTATTTTATTTAATTTCCTTAATTTACTCAAATTAGATAAAAATATCTTATCAAAGACAAGAGGAGTAGTGTCTCTGCAATTAAATAATATATTCAGCATTTAATGGTAAAAGTCACTATTTAAATATGAGTCAACACTTTTGTCAATATGATCAACGGTGTTAATATTAATGAATGGAAAATACACTTTATAAACTTAAACAACCAATTCAACTAAAACTTGAGGTTTGAAAGACGGAATATCACCAAGAGGGGGTGAATTGGGGATATAAAATTTTCTTCAAAAATACTCTGAAACCAGGCAACTAGAACCGAGTATAACAGAGGAGGGATAAGGAAGATTGAACACAATCAATTTATACTGGTTCGGTCTAGATCCTCGACCTACGTTTAGTCCCCAGACTCTCCGAGATTTCACTAACTCAAATGATTACACACTCTGTAACTCTTGGAGTAATTCTCTCACTAGAACTTACTCCCCCTTACAAGTTGTAATCAAATGTCTCAATCCCAAAGTCCCAATACTTTGAGATTCTCACAAAGATTGATAATCAAATAGACAACTCTCTAAAAGAGCGGATGTATAAACACTGAAGATTTAAATATCCGAAGATATTGTCAAATAGAGTGTAAACAGTAAATGCTTAAGTTACTAATTAAACGCGCAGAGTTTCGGTGGTTGAAGAATTGAATGCTTCTGGATTTTATAGTTGATAGCATTTAATGACCGTTGGAGAGAGATTAATGAATATATCCTTGAGTTTGAAAGTTGCTCGTCTCTTCGTGTTCTTCCAATGTTAGCCGTTATTCTTCGTTGACATTCTTTATTCCATTTGTCCGTTGAGACTCAGTTAGAATGTTGGCTGAAAATGGCCGGAATGCTTTATAGTTGCTCAGAAGCTTAATTTATGCTTTTGTGTTTCATCTCTGCAAAACATTTAATGCATTTTGACACAGATATGCTTTTCAGTGATTTAGTGTTTAAACCATGTTAGATTTATCTGAAACTCATTAGCAAACTGATTAAACTTTATTAGGATCAATAATCATCAATAATATAGAGTACCCAAAGCATACTTAAGATTACAGATTACGAGAACAATGATTAGAAAATCTGTTCATGATGACTGGAGTCATTCATTGCTGACTCGAGTCACTGAACTTAATTCCAGGTCAATGAAACGCTTATGTGAAATCTTGACTCGAGTCATACATTTATGACTGGAGTCATAAGTCAATTTTCGAAAAGTAGATAAACGTTTACACATATTATGACTGGAGTCATCATGTCTTGACTGGAGTCAAAAATGCACAGAGAGGAAATTCAAATAAGACGACTCAAGTCATGACTGGAGTTATAGTTCGAATATTTCAAACATAGAAGAATTCCAAATGAGATGACTGGAGACACTTATTATTGACTCGAGTCATTGGTTCAATAATTTAAACCAGAAAGGATTTTTCAATTAAACTGACTGGAGTCACGACTGAATGACTGGAGTCATATCAGAGAATAAATCAGCTGAGCTCTCTGTGACTGTCATGACTCGAGTTAACTATAAATGACTCGAGTCATATCAGTTATCAGAAACTGCCATCGAGATAGTCATTTTGAAAAATTGAAGTTCATAGCATGACTCGAGTTATTAAATGAGTGACTCGAGTCATGAGTCTTTTGCAAATTGATTTTCAAACTTTATGACTAGAGTCGCATATCCTTAACTGGAGTCATTTAGATCAAAATCATTTTAGCTGAAGAGTACTATGACTGGGTAAAAAGTATTATGACTGGAGTCACCTTTTTTTTTGATACACTGACTGGAGTCATCTTAGTTGAATCAAGTTATCTTTTAAACGAAGTCTTTTTGGCTTGAAACAAAAACAATCTTTTGAACTCACAATTGTCAGTTATCATCAAAACACATAGAGAACTAACAAGGTTTACGGAGCACATAACATATACTCGATCAAGAAAAAAAAATATTAATAAGTTTATTTCAAAAGTAACATTTATTAGTTAAGTTTGAGTAGTTAATTAGGAGTTGCGTTAAATGAAAGATATTTTTGAATGTTTATACTCCCTCCCATCCCTTATGGGGAAAATAGTGTCTCCTTTCCCTATATAAGGTGCCTATAATTTTTTTTTTTTAATATTTATAATTGACTGTTTGGAACATCTAATAAAACTGAGTACTTTTTTGTTTTGTTTTTTAAAAAGTATCTATATGCAATGAAATTCATTAATCTCACAATTTCACTCTAAAAATTTCTTCTAAATTAGAAGCAATATTCCCCAAAGAAAAAATTGCCTGAAAACTCCAATCATAAAATTTATTGGTTAAAGATACTTGACATTGTTATCAAATTTGTGAGTTAACTCTTCAAGTTTAACATTAATGCATTTCTAGCTAATAAAATCATGTCGAGTTAGTCTTAATTTTGTATTAGTTGTAAACTTTGTTAAACTTGCAAGTTCACATACCAAGTTTACCGTTTTTACGTATTTTTGCTTACATAATTGTGTTAAGTCACTCTTAGACTCGTGCTGACCTTTTTGATTTTATTATATTTAGCAGCTTCATATATGAATTTTATAGAAATTTCTACACCGATATGATAATTTATAAATATTGATAGATTTAATTTCAATTATTTTAATTTAAAATAAATTTTTTATCATTATTATATTTTATTAATACAAAAATTCTTACAAATTTACGATCTGAGTATATAGTGTCATTTTACATAATTGTTACAAGCTTGCTTAAACTTGTGAATTTGCCAATATTAGTTGATGGTGCAACTCTTTTTCTTTTGTGTCAACACTGGTACAAAATAGCCCTTCTAGACTGCCACATTTAAATCTGTTATAGAGGATAAGATATAAAAAATATGACTTGTGACAATTTTATAAATATAAAGAATTTTTTAGATCGGTTACTTGAAGATAAGGTTTAAAAGATATTATTTATACCGGATTTCCAAACACCCAATCTAAAAAGATAAATAAAATAAAATAAAAAGGGTTAAGGAGCAATTTAACCAATAAACTATTGGCCTAGGAGCACCCAACACAATAAACTATTATCTGGACCTTAAATGCCAAAAGCCTTTTTAAAAGCTAAAGTTAGCACAAAACCGTTACTTTATGAATTAACTCTGTTAGTGTTGGAAATTATGTTGTAGGGGCAAGTCATTTTACTTTAAGCGTTTATGCTATTTAAAGTATTTCTCCATTTAGTTATCATATCATTTACATATTTATAGTGATAATTGTATCCTTGGATGTATCTTATAAATTATCCTAAATGTCCCTAGTCGGTCATCTACATGAGAGCGAAGATGGAATAATACCAGTGTGACTTTGATGACGTATGAAGATACGAATCAAAGTCATAGGCACTTGTAAGAGTATAAGGTGCTGGACCGACCCACTATGAGAAAACTGCGTGGATTATGTCATAGATTATCTCATGTATAACCGCGTCATGACGTCCGATGACCTGAGATCATCATGGATTCAGAGGAATGTGAACGGTCAAGATGAAATTTGTCCCTCACATTTGTAGAGACATAATACTGGGCCCCTCGATGAGTGAGTCTGAGAAATGTATGGTCATACTATGATGGAAATGAGTTTCCATTTCAGTTATTAGACTACTCAAGAATCGAGAAAGTAATGGTCAAGAACAGGAGGTTGACATTATTCATGCCTCATCCTTGACCAAATTATCGCTTGACAAAAGGGACGTGACATAGTTGTATGATAGGTTGTGTCGCATCAACGATCCCCATATGAATTGGGTAGTCGCAATGTCTTGCTAGAGGCCGCTTGCGACTTGTGGGCTGGTACAGTATTGCCCTTGCCAATCTTATGTGGGCCTGCAGGGTCGCACACAAGAATAGCCCAACACGAGCAATAGTGTCCAGATTCATTGAATCTTATATATGTCTAAGATTTAATGAATACATCATTTAATCTAGGATGTGTGAGTATTAAATTCGAAATTAATAATAATAATAATATTTATATAGAAAATAATATCATTATATAGTATTTAATTTATTTGATAAATTAAATAACTAAAATAAATAGAGATATCATATATCTAATTTAATTTAAATTGAGATATAGTATCTTAGATTTAATTAAATAGACAAATATCATATCTCATATTTAATTTTCGAATAGAGATATCATATATCTGATTTAATTTAAATTGAGATATAGTGTCTCGTATTTAATTAAATAGATAGATATCATATCTCGAGATTTTAAGTGTGCTTTTGATTTGGATTAATTGAATAGATTAGATTAGATCTGTTGGATAGATTTAATTAATATCCAAATTCGAATTTCAAGATTAATTTAGATTAATCTTGAATATTTTAATACGGCCCAATTAGGGTTTTAGAAACTCTATAAAAGATATTGATTAGTCCTATTAAGAGAACGAACCAACAAGTCGCGAAAGAAATCCTAAAGAGAAAAACGTGAGACACAAAGTAAGAAGGCGCTAGAACACTGTCGTACGTGTTGGCGAGCTGTTTGGTGTAGATACCGGTAGAGGGAGTGGATTTATAGAGTCAGCTTCTAGAGATTGATCGAGCAAGAAGGTGTTAGCCCACGAGTTCTCAAGGCACGCATACCAGTTTTAATAGGTACGGTATTTCCTAACGAACCTTGATCTAAACGCCGTTGATAGATCCTCTTTATGGGATTCGTAAAATTTTAATGGATAAGAATCATTCCGCTGCGTGTACGGATCCCAACAGTTAGTGGGTCTGCATTTGGGGAAATAAAATGAGTTAAAATAAAAACAAAAATGCAGACGTGGCAGGAGGGTGAGAAGAGACTGAAAAACATGGCTGCAAAATAATTGAAAACTTTAGCTTGAGAAGACAAATGTGAAGGGCTCGTTCTGGTTCTGAAAGAAGAAAAATAGGTCTGAAATCGAGAGTGTGTATGAGCGAAACCCATCATCATTGACGGGATCATCGCAGGGCTTCAATGGCATCATCTGGATTTGAGTGTTTGGAGGGATTTCAGAGGTGAGTGAGAAGATTAAGAAGCGTCTTTGATGATTTTGGCTACTTTGGTTTTTGGTGCTGGGAGCTTTGGGCGTCGGCATCCTTTGGATGCCGTGAGATACGTTGATGGTACACCAGGATTGAATTAGATGGCAGAAGGTGTGGTTGGGAACGAGGTCAGAGGAGTCTGATACGGAGAGGGGTAGTCTGGTAACTAGGCAAGTGTTGTTTTTGCCAGAGAAGAGCGATTTCTTATTGTTCTCTTTGTCGTAGGTGATCTCGGAGGTGACGGTGATCAGATCCTTCATGATTCCCAAAAAGAAGGTAGGAACTTCAATCAGCTCAAATTTAACTTCTCATAACGATTCAAACCTTAAAAAAATATCAGATCAGCTGAGTAAAGTTGAATCATTTTGAATTTGTCAGGTCTTTGAGGTTTGAGGGGTTTAATTGAAATGTGAATGAAATTAGAAGGGCAAAAGAGGGATTTAAGGGGGGAAAAGAGGGGAAACGAGATGATTTTGAATACCTTGATGTCTCTGATTCCTTCGGCGTTCAGAGCTCTATGGAGAGTTCTCATGGTGGGGACGAGAAGCTTGATGGTGTTCCAATCGGTCCAATGGAAAACTTCGTTGCCAACGAGGATGTACTTGATTTTAGTTTGAGGGTGGAACAGTTTGATGTGAGCAACGACCCAGCGGCTAGCGGAATCTAAGTTGGTTAGAGCCGGAATGTCTTCGTTAGGAGCTGTGATGGTGACGAAGATGCCACTTCTGGCGAAGGCTTGCAGGATTTGAGGGCTTACATCGAAGATCTTAACACTGTCGATGGTTGTCTTGGTCTTGAGAAAATTTGACACCGCTTGCGGCGACGGAAGGTTGTCTCCAAGGGTGCCGTAGTTGACGCCGATGGAGGAAACGAAGGTAGCAAGGTGGAGGAGAAAGATGAAGAAGGCAGCTGAGATTAGAGATGAAGTAGCCATGGCTCTGGTATGTTCTTTCCAAAGCTCACGCCACGTATGTATTTTAGTATGTATTCTAACTCATTTTATTTCCCTCAATTCAGGCCACAAATGGACGTTGTTTATAAAGTAACGGTTTGTGCTAACTTTAGCTTTTAAAAAGTCTTTTGGCATTTAAGGTCTAGATAATAGTTTATTGTGTTGGGTCTCCTGGGCCAATAGTTTATTGGTGAAATTGCTCCTTAACCCAAATAAAAATAAAAAGTTGATTACTTTTTAGACTGGTTGTCTCTTATAACTAATCTAAAAGATAAAAAATTTTAGACTTGATGTTTCTTATAACCAGTCTAAAAGATGCAGAATTAAAAAATAATATATATTTATTATTTTTAAGACCTGGTATTTCAAATTACCGGTCTAACAAATGAACTTTTCAGATATGATTTTGAGCATAACCGATCTAAAAGATGAGCCCCAAATTAAAACTTGCTCCCTGAATCCTCTCTTCATCACACAAATTGAATTTTGCTCTTTGAACCTCTCTTGTCGCAATTACTCTTTGTTGCTTCTTTTGAACTCCTTCGTCTCCCCTGTCATCTTTCAAACGCCGTTCGTCTGTCATTACCGCCGCCGCCAGTGTGTTTTCCCTCATCGCTGCTATTTTCTCATCGGCATTCCTTTGTTGTGTGCCCTCGTCACTACTTCGTGTTTCTCTCTCGACAAGCTAGTTCCAGTAAGCTCACTTTTCGCTTAAGTTTTTTTTCTCCCAATTTCTTGTACAATGATGCCCTTACACGCTCCCCTCATGCCTTTTTCCTATATGTGAACTCCATTTAATGCAATTTTGTTTTCTTTGTCTTCCTCTCTTGTCAGAACCACACATGGCTTCAATAATGCTCAATGGAGTTGAAAATCTTGCACTCTTAAGTAATAGAAACCCGAATAGGTTAGGTTTTTTTGGGTCAGATTTGTGTGGAAAGAACCTCCCAAGAGTGGGTTTTATTAGTTATGCTAGAGTTCCCAATAGGACAATGACACTTAAGTGTAATCTCTCTACTTCAAAGTCAAGCTCACAACCAAGGTTCATACAACACAAGAAGGTGGCTTTTTGGTTCTACAGGTTTCTGTCTATTGGACATGACCATATTATAAATCCTGAGCATTGGATTGAGGACATTAGAGATGATGCTCTTGAACAAGCTGATCTCAGTGATAGAAATATGATAATTGTAGATGTTGGTGGTGGCATGGTTTTTACCACATTGGGTGTAGTGAAACATGTTGAAACCAACTAATGAATATGTTTTTAATCAATATTGTTCTCTTCTTGAGTTATTGCATTTTTTGTTTCTTGAGTTATTGATCGATTCTACATTTTCTATTTGCTTTATTCCTTGCCTTCTAATTTGGCTGTGTTGTGAGCATATTATATATTAGAATAATGTGGACTTTAGCATCTTACAAGGTTTAATTTTTTTGCTTCACCTGTTCATAAAGATTAATACATTATCTGTTTAGATACTAGACGTCCTTGATCAGGTCTCCACTCGGTCTTCAACTTCATGTGTGATGTCCGCTCTGCTTACTCTTATCCTCTGTCCTTGGTCTCTCTCTCCAGACCTTGATGTGATACTATAGTAAGAGCTGAGATCCAACGTTTATCGGATCTCAGGTAACGGTTAACCTCATGCTTATATAACACTTTATGTTCAATGAGATATTTCTATGATTACAGCAATGATATATATGATCATTAAATAACAACTGCCCTACAAGCAAAGTTATCTGTCTGCACTTTAATTGTGTGCCACGATGTACTGTCGTGTCCGTAGCGCTAGGAAAACATGACGGTATTATATTTACTATAACCCGTAAAGGCGTAAGTGATTATCTAAGTTTAACATCCTTAGTCACTGTGCATGGCCCGAACAGAGTTCCACCCATGGCTTATGAAATTATCCGTACCATATATAAGCAGACTATAAGCATCAGAGTTAGTATTACAGTACGCCGCGAACGTACCTTCGTTTGATGGTACTTCGATACTTTTGACGGAAACGGCACGTTTTACGGAAAACGGCGAAACGTCCAACAGCGGCTCGTCGGACAGCGTAACGGCAGCAAATCAGAGTTTCTGACGTCCTACGAGTAGTATCACTTTCATTAGTGATTTGACACTATAACAGGCATTTTAGGTAAAAATTACCATTTTGCCCCTATGCCCCTAATTGGCGGAATTTCGCCAGCACTTCGTTACTCTAGCAAATTTTCTTCCCGAAATTTTGCCAGAACTTCGACGCAATTATGATTTTCGAAAATAATGACTAAAATAGCCCTCCCATATGATACCCAAATCATACTTGAAATTTAAAGGCTATCCTAACATTATAACACCTACTTGTGAAAGAGCTATAAAAACTACAACTTTTCAATGACTCGATCCCTACTATGTTTACACCTCTGCATATTTTTCAACGCAAACAAGGCTCTAAAACATTTGTAGGAATCTTGTCACCTACTTTCTAAATCTAACTAACAATTCTACTAACTACTAAACTAAAAACTAAAGACTAAAGCCCGAAAGACTTACCCGTTGAAGACTTCGGCAGAGCTTCCGCCTAGAACTTCTCTCTCTTCTTTCTCTCCCTAGGAATTTCGGCCAAGGAGCTCAAAGAAGATGGTGTGCAGAATTTTGAAGGAGGGGGGGGTATTTATAGGGTTTAGATAAGGCATTGTTTGGCATTTTGGGTTATAAAAAACCCATTTTCCCCGATCGGTACCCGATTCGCGTGATTTCGGAGAAATTTCAAAATTCTGGATTTACAACCTTGAAGACATGTTCTCACTTACTAGAAATGTCCAAGTTAACCTAAATTTCGATTCCATATGGGGCTCCAACTGTCAGTCTGAAGTTCCTCGAAAACGTGTGCGTACGGGTCCGGATTCTTAAACGCTTTTCGGAAACATCATCTTCTTGAAAAATTCACCGATTCCAAATATGTCAAGATAAATTCAAACTCATGCCTAGATCTTGAGTTAGAATTTATTTTCTCCTTATCCAAAAATATACCTATATGCATTTTTCCCTATTTCGTTTTATTAGGAAAATGCACAAACGACCTCTAATTAACTTCCGGAAGAGGTCACTTAAAGGTAAAAACTCACTGATCAATATTTTACCTTGACTTTGGAATTCCTATTCCTAGATCTCCAGATAGGATCCGTTTCCTAAATATTAATTTACTATTCACTAACTTTAATTATATATTATAATATTAGTGTTTCATTTCTATACTCCTTCTATTTTATTATTATTTATTTTTTTTCTTCCTTCCCTAAATCATGTCGGCAGCCATATATATAATATATATATATAATTTTATTTTTTTATTAATTATTTAATTACTATTATATAATTAAATAATTATTTTTACATAATTTTTCATAACTTTTTCCTATTGGTCCAAACTTGTATTTAGGCTTAAAAATACCTAAACTCAACTATTTTTCTCCAAAATTTCCAATTAATTTGTAAATATATTTTTACTAATTTTAAGCCAACTACCACTAATTTTTGAGCTTTACATAATTATTTCATAATTTCCTTTGCTCAGGCTTAAGTAATTAGCTAGAAATTACTTAATCACTTTATTATCATTAGTTGATAATTTTCTTAGTTAGAATGTCACATTACCTCATAATTATAACACTGACATTTCTGTTTCCATGTGTTCTGCAGTATTTTAGAATTTGTGAGGGCATTATAGTCATTACAATACTTTTTGAATATCTTTATTCAATTTCTCCAAGTTTGTAATTTATTAAATTACCCTAATTAGAGATAACATACTCTCTTTATTCAAATAATTATTTCATTGACTTTTAGGATTTTTCACAATTTTCCTAAATATTTATGTCCCTTAGGGGCATTTTGGTCATTGGCACTTTGGCCCTTAAATTCTCTAATTTCCAAGAGATTTTTCCTTAGAAAATAAGATAATTATATCTTAACATTTAATACCCCATAATCACCTACTTTTTATAGGTATAATCTTACCAAATTATGATACGTATTTTGGGGTATTACATTTCTTCCCCCCTTAAACAAAATTTCGTCCTCGAAATTTGTACTTTATCCTCTAAACTCCGTACTATCTTAAACCTTGGACTGTTAACCTCGGATCTCTACTCTATCACAAATCCGACTGCAACGATTTTGTCACATCGTATGGAAATCTAAACAGTTTGGGGATAAGGTTATCTAATAGTGACTTGTTTGTTGCCAACAAATACTTCGAATGATCTCATGTGATGCGAACTACTTGTTCGTTTTTGAGGTGTTCTTTTGATACCGGCATCTAGGGATGTACGATCATCTCATTCACCAAAAGATTCTCACGATCTTTTGTGACTTGTACAAACTATCAAAAGACGTGATCAATCATATCCCAACTACGAAAATCTCTGCTCCGATAATTTTATCGAGCAATATAAGTGATTTACACTTCGCCCATTCAAGGCGTCAATCTGTGCCATCTTGATTGTAAGAAAACTTGGAAGTTCGGCTTCATCAGCGTATTTTACGGTTTCACGGGGAATTTCCTTTATCAAGATCAAGTTTTCATATCCATGCAGCTTTTGTTTCCTCGAATCGTCATGTGAAATACCGGTACATTCTTCTGTAGAGAGTATCTTCTTGGTAGTTTTCTCTATCCGATTGCTACCTATTTTCTACATTGCTGCTAGTTTTGGTTCACCACTGATGGTATTTCGGACGTAAGTCAACTTTGACAAGATGTAGGAATTTTAGACAAGTAGAGTAGATCGTCGATCTTTGGAAGTGAACATTTGTTTTTGGATCTATACCCCTTTTAACTTATGGTAGTTGATACTAATGTCGAAAACTTGAGTCTTTCCTCCTGGTGATCGAAAATTTGCTTTGGTTTGATTTATAATGTTTTTATCATGTTTTAAATTGATATATACAGTGTTTCCGTGGCGTCAAAACACCGCGTACTTTATATATATTGCTTCCGTGGCGCCCATAACACCGCGTACTTTAGTGTTTTAGCGTTTCCGTGGCACCCATAATACCGCGTACTACACATTCATCATGTCGTATTTTGATATACTGTATCCCCGTGGTTCCCATACACCGCAGTAATACCATATATCTCATACTTATGGATATCATGTCGTATTTTGATATATTATGTTTCCATGGTTCCCATACACCGTGGCAACATAAGATACCCTATACGTAGTGATACAATCGTGATATGTTTTATAGTTACTTAAGAAATATGATAATACTGATTACTACGTTATGTGTGAATTGGTTTGACTTTAAGAGACTTGAGAGTGGTAAGTTATCACACTGTCATGCTGCAGCTAGACATATCCCAATTCAGGTACCATTAAAAATATTTGGATTTGGGATAACCAATTTCTTGGTGCGGTAATCAACTTCTCACTCAATTTATGAAAACTTGTCTCACAGTCTTTGTTCAACATAAATGATTTTAGTTTCTTACTCCTGAGCCTTGTTGTTGTTGTTGTTTTTTTTTTTTTTTTGGCACGTTACGCGAAATTTACTTGAATAAAGATTCGGTTTCCGCATCAGTTCTATCTCTGCTTGTGAGAATCATATATTCGTTTTTGTCACCGTTCTTCATCACCGTTAGTTTAACACTATTTTGAACGTCGTTGACACTAGTAGTAGTACGATTTATATTATACCCGTGACTTGGTTCAAAACACGTTTACAAGCTAAAGGCTTACACCCAATGGTGTAGCTACTATTACAACGTAAGGAAATATACGTACCCCGACTCCAGACATTGGTAGCAAATTCGTTTCTCTGTAGCTTCCTCAGTACAGTTTGCTATAATGTGTCCTGGCTTTCGGCACCTGAAACAAACCCGTCTCCCAATACAGCTATCACCAGGATGGTACCTCCCGCATTTTGGACACTGTTGGAGTCCTGGCATTTGTGAATGGTTCTGTTGTTTAGTCTGAGCTACCTTCTTGCTTTTCCCTTGATTTCTGAGCCAAGGCGCCTTCCTTTCTGTGTAGGCCTAAGTCCATAACGACTTGATCTGCTACTGCTGGCATTCCTTGATCTACGCAGCTCCTCTAAGTTACATTTCATCAGATGGCAGGTTTCCAGTTGTCTCTCAATCTGCCTTTCTTGTCTTTCAGCTAGGAGGGTATCAATAAGTGTCTGCTGCTCTTTCAGCTTTTCTTTCATAGATGTTTGCTCCTTCAACTTTTCCCGCTGAGTCTCTTGCTCTATCAGTTTGTCCATTCGAGTTATTTGCTCAACCAGTCGTTCCTTCAGCTCTTGCAACTCACTTTGGTGTTCAAGATGTTGTCTGGGATTGGCATCACTAGTGGTTGTCTACCGCATCTTCATCTTGATCTTGGCCCCCAAGCACTTCGATTCCTTGCCAATTTTTCATCCTGTCTTTCTATTTAAGATTAATAATTCTTTAGGGAACAAGCTTTGTATTACCTCTATAACACACATTGTTCATAGAAAAAGATACTATATCATTTAACTAGTTTTAACATCCGTAGTTACAACTTATAACTAAATTTATAACTACTTGCTTACATATTGTCTAAAACTAGCCTTTGAAGATGATTTAGGAAAGAGTAGAAATTGGTTGTACGTTCTCCATCTAAGATTTTATTAGTCTGCTCCATCCAGAAGCGGTCTCGGGAAAAAGGTATAAAGTTGATTTCACCCAGTCATCCATTGGTAAGGGCACCTATTTCTCCGTGCGTAAATCGTTTTGACTGTTCGAAACCGGAAATACGTCCTCTCGCTAGTATCACTTCGTTGCTCTGCCATCAAATACTCGGTTCGTAGGACACTGATCAACTCTTTGTTTGTATCCAGGACATGTTGTAGAAGATTTGGTTCATAGAAAGAATCATTCTCGGAGTCATCTTGATAGCTTAGCTGCAGCAAATATTCACGGTTGTCATCGTCGGAAGAATGATCTGATCCTATAGGTTCTCCTGATTGAGAAGGCATTCTAGCCATAGATACAAGGTAGGGCACAGAATCAAAGTTTTGTACAGGTTCAGAGTTGATGTGTGAGACCTCCGTTCTCTGGGTAGTTGAAGTTGTTGCCTACTAATGAAAGATGTGGATTTTCAGGCTTTTTAGAGTAAATAAAGTTATTGGAATGATAAGAGATTTCAGAATTTATCAAGGTTATTTGAAATATCCATAACGAATATATACTCAAGATATGCTTAAGATGTTATAATCATCTCGTACGTACAAACCCTACTTGGTTATATCTGCTTTTATATTACGTCTCGGGGATCTAACATCACAACTATGTTTTCCCATTCCTTATCTATCTTACGTAGGTCATTCACGATTCCTTTTCCTAGATACCGTGGGTTTCCCGCCACTTGAGACGATGAATGGTATATGAAAACTTTAGATAGTCCTTCTCCTAGGAGCTCGTTTGTGCTTTCCACTCAGGAGCGGTTTCGAGGAGAGTGATGAGGAGTGGATCTAGTTCAATCTCCGTAAAGATACGAAATTATGTAATGGCCCTTCCGATAGACATCTTTAACATTGGTCAAATACCGCATGTATTTCTATTCGTCGGTCTTAGAGTTTCGTCCGGCGTGGCCTAGCTCCACCTACAAGCTTTGTGCTAGGATAGAACTATCGTTCAGCACAAACTGACGACTATCAGAGTTATCAGAGTAGGTTATCAGAATTTGTGTCGGAACTGATTTTCAAAATCTATGATCCCCTGGGTAATCAAAGTTGTCGTCGGTAGGTGACATTACCAGTGGTTATCGGGACTATCGATGTTGATATAAGGATTATCGGACGTATCGACGCTTTCCTCGCCCTAAATATTTTATGCAAAGGACCTCATTTTCGTCCATCTCTAGAACATATCACTAGTGTTATATCAGTACTCATTTTCAAAGATATTCTCTGAGTTTAAAAGGCTTAAGAATCTAACTCCGTTAACCGAACAGAATGGCCATGTAAGTGTCTACCATGGGGGCCTCACCGGGTTAGCAGCGACTTATGGCACACCCACGTAGACTAGCCTTGCGGTCTTCAACTTCATGTGTGATGTCCGCTCTGCTTACTCTTATCCTCCGTCCTTGGTCTCTCTCTCCAGACCTTGATGTGATACTATAGTAAGAGCTGAGATCCAACGTTTATCGGATCTCAGGTAACGGTTAACCTCATGCTTATATAACACTTTATGTTCAACAGATATTTCTATGATTACAGCAATGATATATATGATCATTAAATAACAACTGCCCTACAAGCAAAGTTATCTGTCTGCACTTTAATTGTGTGCCACGATGTACTGTCGTGTCCGTAGCGCTAGGAAAACATGACGGTATTATATTTACTATAACCCGTAAAGCTGTAAGTGATTATCTAAGTTTATTACCTTAGTCACTGTGCATGGCCCAGAACAGAGTTCCACCCATGGCTTATGAAATTATCCGTACCATATATAAGCAGACTATAAGCATCAGAGTTAGTATTACAGTACGCCGCGAACGTACCTTCGTTTGATGGTACTTCGATACTTTTGACGGAAACGGCACGTTTTACGGAAAACGGCGAAACGTCCAACAGCGGCTCGTCGGACAGCGTAACGGCAGCAAATCAGAGTTTCTGACGTCCTACGAGAGTAGTATCACTTTCATTAGTGATTTGACACTATAACAGGCATTTTAGGTAAAAATTACCATTTTGCCCCTATGCCCTAATTGGCGGAATTTCGCCAGCACTTCGTTACTCTAGCAAATTTTCTTCCCGAAATTTTGCCAGAACTTCGACGCAATTATGATTTTCGAAAATAATGACTAAAATAGCCCTCCCATATGATACCCAAATCATACTTGAAATTTAAAGGCTATCCTAACATTATAACACCTACTTGTGAAAGAGCTATAAAAACTACAACTTTTCAATGACTCGATCCCTACTATGTTTACACCTCTGCATATTTTTTCAACGCAAACAAGGCTCTAAAACATTTGTAGGAATCTTGTCACCTACTTTCTAAATCTAACTAACAATTCTACTAACTACTAAACTAAAAACTAAAGACTAAAGCCCGAAAGACTTACCCGTTGAAGACTTCGGCAGAGCTTCCGCCCAGAACTTCTCTCTCTTCTTTCTCTCCCTAGGAATTTCGGCCAAGGAGCTCAAAGAAGATGGTGTGCAGAATTTTGAAGGAGGGGGGTATTTATAGGGTTTAGATAAGGCATTGTTTGGCATTTTGGGTTATAAAAACCCATTTTCCCCGATCGGTACCCGATTCGCGTGATTTCGGAGAAATTTCAAAATTCTGGATTTACAACCTTGAAGACATGTTCTCACTTACTAGAAATGTCCAAGTTAACCTAAATTTCGATTCCATATGGGGCTCCAACTGTCGGTCTGAAGTTCCTCGAAAACGTGTGCGTACGGGTCCGATACGAAACGCTTTTCGGAAACATCATCTTCTTCGAAAAATTCACCGATTCCAAATATGTCAAGATAAATTCAAACTCATGCCTAGATCTTGAGTTAGAATTTATTTTCTCCTTATCCAAAAATATACCTATATGCATTTTTCCCTATTTCGTTTTATTAGGAAAATGCACAAACGACTTCTCGGAATTAACTTAGGAAGAGGTCACTTAAAGGTAAAAACTCACTGATCAATATTTTACCTTGACTTTGGAATTCCTATTCCTAGATCTCCAGATAGGATCCGTTTCCTAAATATTAATTTACTATTCACTAACTTTAATTATATATTATAATATTAGTGTTTCATTTCTATACTCCTTCTATTTTATTATTTTTTTTTTTTTTTCTTCCTTCCCTAAATCATGTCGGCAGCCATATATATAATATATATATATATAATTTTATTTTATTTTTTTATTAATTATTTAATTACTATTATATAATTAAATAATTATTTTTACATAATTTTTCATAACTTTTTCCTATTGGTCCAAACTTGTATTTAGGCTTAAAAATACCTAAACTCAACTATTTTTCTCCAAAATTTCCAATTAATTTGTAAATATATTTTTACTAATTTTAAGCCAACTACCACTAATTTTTGAGCTTTACATAATTATTTCATAATTTCCTTTGCTCAGAGCTTAAGTAATTAGCTAGAAATTACTTAATCACTTTATTATCATTAGTTGATAATTTTCTTAGTTAGAATGTCACATTACCTCATAATTATAACACTGACATTTCTGTTTCCATGTGTTCTGCAGTATTTTAGAATTTGTGAGGGCATTATAGTCATTACAATACTTTTGAATATCTTTATTCAATTTCTCCAAGTTTGTAATTTATTAAATTACCCTAATTAGAGATAACATACTCTCTTTATTCAAATAATTATTTCATTGACTTTTAGGATTTTTCACAATTTTCCTAAATATTTATGTCCCTTAGGGGCATTTTGGTCATTTGGCACTTTGGCCCTTAAATTCTCTAATTTCCAAGAGATTTTCCTTAGAAAATAAGATAATTATATCTTAACATTTAATACCCCATAATCACCTACTTTTTATAGGTATAATCTTACCAAATTATGATACGTATTTTTGGGGTATTACAGAACAAGTGTTGAATATGATAATGGGGTGATGAATTTTTTAGAATTTGCTAAAAGAAATGTTGATAATGATAGTGAAATGTTTTATTGCCTTTGTGTAGAATTTTTGAATGAGAAGCGACCAAGTGCTACAAATATATACACACATTTAATTTATGAAGGATTCTGTAAGTTATATAGCATGAGTATAGCATAGTGAAGAAATAGAAATGTCAGTGTGATGATAATGATCCGGATATGGATGATCAGATAGAGGACATTATTTGGGATGTAGGATAAGAGGCTTTTGAACAATCACATGTGTATGGTAATATGTGCAGTGATGCAAAGAAGTTGTTGTACCCGGGGTGTAAAAAATGCCAATTGTTGAAAACAATATTGAAATTGTTAAGCTTGAAAGCATGACATGGATGGAGTGATAGAAGTTTTTCAAAAACGTTTGAGGCTTTTAAGGACATGCTTCGAGATGATAATATGTTGTTGGGTCAATCTTGTGATACTAATAAAAGACTTTGTCCACTGGGGGTGAAATATAAAAAGATTCATGCATGCCTTAATGATTGTGAGGCCTGGACTTGGCATGAATGTCATGAATCCTTTTGGTAGCCTTAGCAATATACATAGTTCATGTCTTGTTTTCTTGATTATTTACAAATTATATCATTTGTTATATATGCAACGAAAGTACATCATGTTGTCTATGTTGATTTCAGGAGCAAAACACCCCAAAAACGAACCCTTGATTGAAGACTTTAAAGAGTTGTGGGAAGAAGTTGTCAATGTTTTTTACTCGAACAAGAATGAAGTTTTTAAAATGTGAGCCATGATCCTTTGTACTAAAAATGACTTACCAACATATGAAAACTTTCAGGGTATAGTTTTAAAGGCCATAAAGTATGTTCGGTTTGTGAAGAAGGCACATATTATTATCAACTTCAACATAGAAGAAAGATGGTTTATCAATTGTTTTTATTGATTGTATTTTTTTAAAATTTTTATTCACAGCAAAAAAGGGAAAAAGGACAAGAGAATGATAGAAAGAATGATTGCTCTCATACAATGTCTCGTGGGGGTTATGGAAAGGCTAACAAAAACTTGATGGCGGCCAAGCGAAAAGGATTGTGAGTGATGTCAAAAGTACTTTCATCTTGTGAGCAAAGAACCTTGTTTCTATTCAAGCTGAGAAATCCCCGATCACAATCCCAATTGTAGCTCCATCCACTCAACAAGTTTCACAGCCTAAGTTGAATTCCATGCAACAAGTGATTCTTATGGCATATAATTCATCCTTTAAAACAAGATCATGGCCTATGAATTCAATTGCAGGCAAGTCGGTTTTATCGGTTTTTCTTGAGAAGGATGATTTGATGTCTCTTATAGTTCCTAAACATGAGCTTACGATAACAATTATCCAAGTATTTTTAATGTAAGTATCTTCTTGTAAGTGTAAATATTTTAACAATTAAGTCGTTATAATTTGTGTGCTTGCATTATTGTAGATACATGAATTATAGGTTGGTTGCCTCTAGCAAAAGCAATAAGTTTGGTTTTATTTGCCCAGTTCAAACCTAAGAGAAAGGGACCACTACTGCTATCAGACACACATATTTATCAGAGAGGCTCAGTGAAACCACAATTAAGTGTTTTTTGGCACCATATGTGCATGAGTAAGAAGCGAATTTATTTTATATATATATATATATATCTTGCTTGAAAAATTGGATTAATAGTCATCCTTTTTTTTAAGTGATCATTGGCAGTTGGTCCTTTTATTCAAGAAGAGTTATACTGTCATCTTCTTATGCTCTCTTCATTACAAATCAGGGAATAAATTGAAGAAGACCATGAACTCGTATGTTTTCTTATTACTAAATAAAGTAGTGAACTAGCAATGTCATTTGAATAAATAAGAGAAAATCATAGCTTTTCTTGCATTACCTATTGTTGGAAGTTTATGGAATTTGTGCTAAATAAGTAAGCTTTGTGATATTGATGATAGGGCTATGAGGACATGCCGACACACTATTGGTGGTAAGCATGTGCATGAGGTAAAAGACCCTAAATGGATCACAACAAAGATTAGTGCATATTTATTTGCTTTATGAACTTGTTCAATAAGCTATACTCTATAAAGTTTAAATCATGTCATGTTCTTTTTAAGAGCCGTAAGCAACCACTGGGGTCCAACGTATGTGGCTTTTATATGTTGATACACATATTTAACATTATCACTTTAGGCATGACTAAATTTACTCAAGAGGTAAATGCATATTTCAACAACTTTGTACTACTTTTTTTTTTATTTTAAAGTTAGCAAGTTAATGATTTGACTGGCTTTGATGTTATAGATGTTTGATCTTATTGATCCCTTTCCTGAAGAAGATATTGACTTCATCTGCAAATGTTGTACTGAATTCATTTATAAGATTTTACAACAGTAGTGAGTTTAAGTCTTGTGTATTTCATCATGTATGTATTCATTATTTGAAGAATGTGAAATGTTGTGGTCTGTGATGATTCATTGGCTATGAAAATATCTTTGATGAATGATGGATAATAGTTGTTAGATTTTATTCCGACTTGAATTGGAATATTGTTGGCATCATATTCATTTTCAATAATTCAATTTGTAACTCATATTGAGTTGTTGAGAGCTTGTAACTTCAACTGTCTTTTAGGTGCTAGCTTGGACGATGGGTAAGAGGAAGAAATAGGGTGGATATATGAAAAACACGAAGAAAAAAAAATTAGACCGGATGTTATAAAATCAGGTCTAAAAAGTATTAAGACGTGATGTATAAAATATAGAGTCTAAAAAGTATAACTTTTAAGACTGACTTTATAAAATGAGGTTTAAAAACCATTTTTATGACGTGTTTTTGAAAGAATTAGTCTAAAAAGTAACATGTTTTAAACATGATATAAGCCTAGTCATGTCTAGAAAGTTGAACTTTTTAGACTTGATCTTTTTCACAATTCGGTCTCAAAAGTAACATGTTTTAGATGTTATATAAGCTAACTCAGGTCTAAAAAGTGATTTTTAAGACCATTTGCTCGACCGGTCTATAAAACAACATACTTTTTGGATTAGCTGTATCAAGACCTGATTGAGAACCGATCTAAAATGATATTTTCACCCAGTCTAAAAAACGATTTTTGTATTAGTCAATGTAAATTGCTGCACATAGTTAAAAAATAGTTACAAATGTTGAAGTCTTTAAGCACTCTTGATTGATAAATTTTGCAAGGAGAAACTTTTTCAAGTAAATTTCTAAAATATTATGTGAGGAACCTAATGGCTATGGGACCCAGACCGACCAAAGAGGGAGGGGATAAACTTGAACTCTCCGGTTTAAACCAGCCGCAAGCCGGCGAGGAGGGAACAGACAAGGACGACCCACGTGGCCTATTGCGAAAGTTCGAGGGTGTGTTTGTGAGTTCCTAACCCTTTAACGGAACCTTCTCGTACCCTTGATGAGAGCATCTTTTCTTTGAAGGCGAAATACCGCGTTTGCCAGCCACTATCCCCTGTTCCTTCCCCCCTGCTCTGTCTCCTCTACCTATCCACTAATTATCCGCCACGTATTCGGCCAAATCGAACCTCTCGTTTTAAACGGGACATATGATTTATTTGCTTTTATGAAAATTTAGATGAACTAAACCATAGCCATTTATCATTTATCATTTATCATTTATCATTATCAATAGAAATCAACATTCAAATTTTGATATACTATTTGATTTTTATTTAAAACCTATTTTATTTTAATTATTATCAGTTTATAGTTATAAAATTATTTGTTAATTATATTTTTAAAATGTTGAAAGTGTAACATATTCCTTTTATTCTAAAATATAAGTTCTGCTTAATTAACTTTATAAAATACAAAAAAAAATTAAGTAATTTATAACCTTCTGATATTATCCTTATTTAAAGTAAGTTGCATAATTTTCGTAGAATAAATTAATTTTCTCATATTTAATTACAGATATAGGTAAATTAAAATAAAACTACAATTATACTTTTCTAGATATTACTAAATTGGACTTATATCAGACTTAGAAGTCAGATAGATATCGACGTCGTTGGTAAAAAAAAACAATAAATAATATTATCAAATATCTCGTCAACAAAGTATAAGTAGTGGTGAAAACACACTAATCACGGTCCAATGATTGAAATTAGCTTGGTGCAAGTACACTACTTTTACGGGTCCAGATGTGAAAGAGCAGGAAATCAAGTCTCAAGTCGATATCAAGGAATCATATATAAATATATATAATATTATAATCTTTTTTTGGATCAATAATATCATATCTATAATTAATTACTCTATATCAATAATATCATATCTATAATTAATTACTCTATATATATATATATATATATCGATAATATTATATCTATATCTCTATATAATTATATCTCTCTTTTGATTACTGCGCGGTTATAAATCCTGAAATTCCTCACCCACAACGCCATTACAACGCTACCCCACAACGCCACTACTTATTCTCCTTCCTCCTCCTCATTCTCTCATTTAAACCCTCACCAACTCCACATCTTTCACAATTGACTCTCAACGATTCCTCGTCGGAGATATCCCACCACCGTGATAATCTTATGGCTGACAGAGATCTGGAGCGAGGCGGTGGAACCAAGAATAGAGCAGACAACAACAACAGCTACCCTGCTTCTTCATATGCTTATGACCCAGAAACCCATTGGACATCATGGCTGGTTCCTATGTTTGTTGTGGCCAATGTTGCGGTTTTCATTATTGTCATGTATATCAACAATTGCCCTAAGCATGTTTCTGATGATCAGCCCAAGTGTGTCGCTAGGTTTCTTGGCAGATTATCGTTCCAGCCTTTGCAGGAGAATCCCTTGTTTGGTCCTTCTTCTAATGCGTAAGATCTAATTTCCCTCTCTCTCTTTTCTTAGATGCTCCGTTTTTCACTCCGAAGGCATCGGTGTGTCGCTAATTTAGTAAATTTTGTCGTTCTGAGGGATTCATAGCTTTTTGGCTGCGGTCTTCGATTTTTTTGGGTTTAATTTTATGAATTTCTGATTCGGGTCCTTCCTAATTTGATTTTTGGGCCATATGATTGCAATAATAGCTGAAATTGTTAGTTCTAGAGATGAAATTGGAACCATCCTGGTTGGTTCTAATTGGGTTAATTTCTGTGATTTTTTTCTCTAGTGGCTACTGATACTCCAGTTTCCTTTTCTTATCTCATTCAAGATTTTGTTAATCATAAGGTGGAAATTGTACTTGGAATGGTATATAACGTTAATTGATTTCCTGGCCTCCTACTGCTTAGGTGCTTTAGGAGGGGTACTAATTTTGAAATCCTCCATTTCCTTCCACTCCATTTGGTGAAAGAAAATTTAATAGAGAAGATTGTTTTAATTTTAAGAACATTTATTAGGAAAGAAAAGAAATTCAGATAGGAAGAAGGAAGCTCTTCAATTGATTAAATTCTATTATACTGAAATGCTCCTTCTTGACATAGGAGACTGTGCCGGGTTATGGTATTAATTTGAGGGGCTTATTGTATTTAATATGGGAATCCTGTAAATAGTAGCTTTGGAAAGATAGGTTATACCTACATAGGGCAACATGTTATTTTGAAATTGCAGTATTGCACGATTTCAAGTTCGGAATGTTTTAACATTGCTCTGTATATGAAATTTTTGAAGGACGGACATAATACATGCTTTGGTGGATAACTTATAGATTTACATTAGAATTTGGCTGATATAGTTCATTTGTTGTTCTATTGACAACTGGAAATCTGAGCAAAAGTGGACATGGTTTTCCAACTGTCTTTGCAGTTATTTGTATTCCCAGTTTCTTCAGTTTAGGAGAGCTTCTATTTAGCTAAATTATTTATCGATCTGAACTTTTTTTTCTTTCTGCATGCATTTTAAAGGTTAACAGAAATGGGAGCTCTTCAATGGGATAGAGTTGTGAACCATCGTCAGGGATGGAGACTTATCACTTGCATTTGGTTACATGCTGGACTTATTCATTTGGTTGCAAACATGTTAAGCCTGGTCTTCATTGGTATTCGCCTGGAACAACAATTTGGGTTTTGTATGTTACCAACTTTATAATTACTCTATTTTTCAAATTCAACTTTTATGCATGAATTTGGCCTTATATTTTTGTATTGTGAAAAATTTGGCAGTGAGGATAGGAGTAATTTACCTGATATCTGGATTCGGTGGAAGTGTACTGTCTTCTTTATTTCTAAGAAACAACATCTCAGTGGGTGCTTCCGGTGCTCTTTTTGGCCTTCTCGGAGCAATGCTTTCTGAACTTCTTACCAACTGGACTATTTATACCAATAAGGTCTGTTTATTCTTATTCAATTGTTACTTTCTTTTTAATTGTGAAAGTTGAAACACTTGTCAGATTTTCTATTTGCCATCTGTTAGTTTCATCATAACTTGAGGCTGTGAATAATATGGGAATTCTTTCTCTGCTTTTGCAGGCAGCAGCTTTGCTCACACTTCTGGTTATTGTTGTCATTAACCTTGCCATTGGCATTTTGCCACATGTTGACAACTTTGCTCATATCGGCGGATTCCTGACGGGGTTCCTCCTTGGCTTCATCTTGTTGCCACGTCCTCAATTCGGGTGGTTAGAGCAGCGGCAACTTCCCAACAATGTCAGAATCAAGTCAAAATACAAGGCCTACCAATATGTTCTCTGGATTGTCTCTCTTGTTCTGCTTATTGCTGGGTGAGTTTCCTTGCCTTAATCAAAACCCTTGTATCACCCAAAGACACTTGGTATAATAGTGGACCAACTAGATCACAAAGTGGGCGAACTGAGGTTCGATTCCCACCTTGTTTCACAAAGCCTAAATTCATATTAGTCGGTAATAGAATCCAAAATAAGTGTTGGATACCAGGTGGCCTGAAAGGTTATAAAAATAAAAAACCCTCATAATTAACAAACGTCACTATAACATGAAACATTAATGTCTGTGATTATTGTTGTGAAGAAGTATTGAGTTGACATGTTTTGTTTTTTTTAATGTAATGGCAGATTAAGTATTGCGTTGGTGATGCTATACAAGAAGGAGAATGGGTATGATCACTGCCATTGGTGTCGTTACTTGAGCTGTGTTCCAACTTCCAAGTGGAAATGTGATGGCCGTTAAAAACAAAACAGAAGGCTTTCTCTCGTAGTGTTGTTCACGCGGAGCATTATATGTTCTTCCTTTTGCCTCTATGTAAAGTCGTAGTCTTTTAGGGAAAAAAAAAGTGGGTTTGTTTGTTTATCTTCTTTTCTTTAATACCAATTATTGGTCTGTGTCTTTCTGGATTTATATATCGTTAGGTTTCATATATATAAAGAAATTATTTATTTTGTACATGGAATCCTTTCTTCTGGCTTGTTTCTGTCCCTCATGTTAGCTTGCCTGTCTGTACTAGGCGCTTAGGAATTTATATTATTTTTTAAGAAATGAATAAATAGTATTATTTTGTTATTATTATTCAACATTTTTTATCATCTCAAAAGAATAAATTTTTGTGTTCCTTGATTTTATTGGTTTTAACGTGATGATTAATTCTTTAATTCTTTTAGTGATCTCATATTGTCTTTATTTTTCTATTTTAATGAGTTCCAACTCCCATAGTCAAGTGTTTTTCCTTTTCCTCCCAAACTATCAAGAGAAAATCCCATATAAAGCTGTTTGAAATAGAGAAATTCTAAATTAGGTTGGTAAATTCAATAAATCCTTAATTAAGTTATTGATCCAATTTAAAATTTCAAAATTTACTGCCTTCAAAAGGGTTTCAATGCCGCCTTTTAACTTATTTTTATAATAATTGTAAATATACAAACATTCATATATAATAAAATATAATGTAATTAACTTAGATCAAAGAAATTTTATGTTTTGTGAAAAAATGATAAGGAATAATTCAAAAAAAAATGCCAGCTCCAATATTAATTAAATGATTACTAGTTGAACATTGAGAATAAAAAAAATTAATTTTTACTTGATTTTTTGTTCTATGAGAAAAAAATGTTAAAATAAAAAATAACTTGTTTGATATAGCAAACTACATATTAAAGATTTTCATTAATGATTTTTTAAAAGAAAAGATATTTATTAACAAGAAAAAAACAACCTATATATCACATAAGTAAAATTGCGTGATTAATGAAGATTGATGTTTTTATTGCCAAAAAACTAATTTGAGTTCTTTAAAAAAAATTATTCAAAATTTTAATAAAAACGTTTAATTTGATAACGTGCGTTATTTTTTTCAACTCAAAACATTCTTAATCATTCTTTGTGAACACAAAAACTCATGTGGTTTAAATGAATCATATTTTATTTTATTATATATTATTGTTAATATATATGCACACTTATTAGAAAACTAAGTTAAAAAGAAATTAAATTCTTTGAAAAGGCAAGAGAATATTTTGCCATTAAAAGTTTAATTTTTTTTCAACTTATATTTTGCACAAACGGATAATTGAATTGAATTGAATTTAGGATCTTTCATTTAAATCTCCTCATCTGTTTCACCCTTAAACCGCAAAATTAGTGTCTCTATTAGTGTAAGAACCAGTGCAATATTTTTTGATTAAATTTTGAAAATACAGGAGAACGTAGAGTCACAAACATCATGTTACTTTATTTATATGTTATTTAAATACGCAATTTTGGGGTGACTTGACATAATCTTATATCAAGTGATATGACAAACGATAAACCCTATTATATTATTATTGTTACCAAAAATGTCAAACTCACGTGACAATAATGTAAACTCAAATTGTAAAATCGTAAGAGTTTACTTTCACTATTAAATAGATATTAATAATGTATAATAAATAATTAAAATATAAAAAATGATAACAATTTGATTTAAATATATTTTAAATCCAAATAATTGAAATTAAATCCATCAACATTCAAAATTTAACATATTTAACAAAGAAATTTCCATAAAATTTATATATAAAGGTCGTTGAACATGATCAAATCAAAAAAGTTAATATAAGTTTAAATGTGAGTTAACACGGTTTTGTAAACTAGAAACGTAAAAATGGTAAACTCAATGTATAAACTCGTGAGTTTAACTGAGTGACTCGACTCGATTTAACAAGTTAAAAATGTAAAAATGGTAAATTCGGAAAATCAACTTGCGAGTTTGACAACAGTGATTGTTTCTTATTAGACAAGTATGTCTATTAATTTTTCAAATATGGACGAAATCGTAGGTAGAAATTAACCTTATTAAATAGGCTTTTTTACCAAAATATTTTTTTTAAAAAAAATATATTACCAAATTGAAACTATTCTGAAAATATTTTTCAATCTACTGCTTACGCCATTAATGGCGCTGAGATTTGTGGCGCCACAGCGCTGTGGCGTAGGGTTTGGATACGCCATTAATTGATTAATGGCGTGAGAATCTCTCACGCCATTAAGGCGTTTCTCTCACGCCATTAAGGCTACAGACGTCGGATTTGAGAGATTCCAAAACGAGGTGAAAGATGACGTTCCGAAACGCGACTTTGGCTCAAGAAACACCGAAAACGGACACAGGAAGATTGAGATACGAAACAAAGAAATATAGAACGAAAACTGGATTATAGGTAGGCGCCACAATTCCAAAGAATTGATAAGCCGAAGAACGCCACAAGGATTGTTGCCCTTGATAAGTTCAAAGATTCTCAAAAGAACCCTAGAGACGTGAGAGATTCTCACGCCATTAAGGCGTCAGAATCCTGACTAATGTCAGGATTTTGACCCAACGGTGTGGGAATGCATTTCATAAAGAAATACCCAATCCCGTTGGGATTTCTTACGCCACTTGTGGCGAACTGTCATCCAACGTTTCCAACTGCCTTACTTTGGTAAATAGTTTTGAATGTGATTTAATCTGTTATTTAAAAAAAAAAAAATTATTTTGGTAAAAAAGCCTATTAAATAGGATTCGGTAAATGTTGTATTCATCCGGTTCTAAATTAGGATATAGTTTGGAATGAATTTTGATACGAAATGCAAAATCTTTTTTTATATTTTTTTTTCTAGACTAATGTGTTTAATATATATATATATATATATATATATATATATATATATATATATATATATATCAAATAAGTATTTCGGTAGACCATATCACCTATGTTATAATTGAGTTATTTATTTATTCTTTTAATCTCTTTAAATTAGATAAATAAATCTTAATTAATAAGTCTATACTTTATAAGATTACCTGTATGACAACAAAATATTTTCCATTATATTAACTAATGTCGGCAAACAGATGGGCTTATTGAAGATGTTGACATTAAGGGTACACGCCAACATCTATTTCTGTTTTGTCAAAACACGCCAACATCTATCAACACCTACATAAGACACATGTAATGTATATGGATGTGTGTCCCTACATTATATGATGTGAATGCAAGTCAATCACAATTACATCAAAAAAATAAAAAAATAAATAAAGCTGAGCAGTTATAAAATTACAAAAAAATTAATTTGTCCCTACTCAAATTTATCTTATCTCTTGTTATACAAAAAAAAAAAAAAAATCCGTCTGACCTTTTTCCTTTTTTTTCAATATTCAATTTGTACCATTAGTGAATAAGGGTAAAACTAAAAAAAGGGAAAATTAAAATAAAGGACCAAAAGAAAATAATATTTATTATAAAGGACCATAAAAATTGTAATTACTTAGAAGGACTAAAAATCATAATATAAATTTAAAATTACTAAATTGCCCTTAATCAATCCTCATGTATTATTTCTTGTATTCAAAATTAAAAAATAACTAAAACTGCCCGATATGAGTATATTCTTTTTTTTTCTAATATATTATTTAATTAACAATTGCTAAACTCATATTTTTATTAATTTTTATTTTTCACCAATTTATATCATCAAGTTGCCCAATTTATATTATCAACATTGATGTCTAAGTTCATTTTATAAAAATAAAAAATAAACTTGTTTCATATTTTTCAGGATATAATAGGTTAATTAGATTTTTTGATTTTATTAACATTACATGAATTTTTTAACCCACATAAATTTCTTCTAAAACAAAAATAAGTCATACAAACTTTCTTGGTTTAATATATATGATAAATTATAAAAGACCTTGACTTTTATTAAAACTATATAATTCCATTTCTTTTTTGTTAATTTTTAAAAATTGAAGAATGAGTAATTTTTTTTCATAGATATATATATTCAAGTTGTGAAAATTGAGAAAACCATTGTTTAATTTAATGAAACTTAAAATTTTGTATTAGTTTTAAAAATAGAATGGGGAAGAGAATATAAGAAGCAATGCAGAATATTTCGTTAGGGGCATTTTAGTACTTTTAATTTTATATTTTTATATTTGGTCCTTCTAAATAATTACAATTTTTATGGTCCGTCTCCATAAATATTTTTTCCTTTAAGTCCTTCATTATAATTTTCCCTAAAAAAAAGGGAAATTAATAAATCTATCTAACTTAATATTATGAATCAATAATTCGTTTAGAATGCGTCTTATATTTTAGACCAGAAGAAATATATACCGTCGATATATAGGGAATATGATAATAAATGCAATAACGGTGTGTCATGAGGAAGAGGGTATGTATACGAACCATTATTTGATGAGGCCACCTCATATCCAAACATATCACGTCGTTTTTGAATCAATCAATGAGGCACAAGCATATATATTAGTTAGAGTAATAAACTAATAGGTTTAACTAATAGGTTTAAGGTGTGGATTTGCCAACGAACTATTACCCGAGGAGCATCTGGTACAAAAAAACAATTGAGGGGACCAAATTGGCCAACGAACTATTAAAAAGTGAAGAAAAACAATTTGGTGCAGATTCGCCAATGAACTATTACCCCATCACTGTCTTGGTGTCTCCGTCTTCCATTGACTATCACAGTGTCGGCGACGTCGGCGTCTCCAAAGTTTCAATTGTTGCTCAGTGTTCCACTCACTCTCTTGAACTCATCCAACATTTCACAGCTTTGGACCGACACGCGCCTTACACTCTGGTTGCATCCCACCGATGCCATAAGCAGCAACCGCCGCTGCCACAGCGCCTGCTCGCATGGGTCCCATCTCTGTTGGTGTTTACCTTATCTAACAAGAAGGCTTAACCACTCTTTTCTTTAACATCTCCGCCACCGTCCTACACCAGTACCTCATATTTTAACGTAATTGTAATAGTTGTTTTTTTTAATAGTTATTTGGTACCTTTTTTTTTTCACTTTTTAATAGTTCATTGGCCAATTTAGTCTTCTTATTGTTTTTTGTGCCAAACACTCCTTGTGTAATAGTTCGTTGGTAAATTTGCACCTTAACCCAAACTAATATATAATCTAAAAATACACAACACATATAATGATTTAATCATTTATTTAGTTTCCTAAATCTCTCCAAAAAAAGTCAACTAAGTCCTATAATTAGGATTAGAGGTAGTATATTGTTAACTCATGAGTAGTTTAGCTTATTAGAATTTCGTTATTATATATAATTAAATATATTGAGTTTGATGTGTTCAATAGCTATAAAAAATAATGAAGAATTAAATTGCATTATTCATGATTTATAAATTAAGGCCCAAGATCTAGTTTGGCATAATCTGGCAACTATAATATACAAACAAAGATAATCAAGAACTTTCAGATAATGATAACAACATATAGGAAGATGTTTATTATGATCTTCATGGCTTGAACTTTGGATTTTCACTCCCTCTCTAGCTGCTCATACAAATGCTTCCTTTTTGAAGTTTCTGCTAAATGATTCTGCAAATATGCACACAAAACACTTTTAATTACTATATATATAATTGGAATTAATTAATTTTCACAAGTGAGAAACAACAACGTTATAAAAATCATTGAACATACGGATATTCTAATAATAAAAAAACAAGTATGGCCTGAAAGAACGTAAAAAATTGAATTCTTTCAATTGATAAAGAAAGAGTAGAAAATTATTCACTTATTTTTGTATTTGTACAACACATTTATACGTGTACTGTGTAACTATATTATTTCAAACTTTTTCTCCATAGATTTAACAGTAAATCAACAATATAATGCTACAAGAAGCCATTATAGTGGAAATTCAACTAGTACATCAGTCAAAATAACTCACACATGCACGTACGTGTGTGTACACACACACAATCATTCGGCTCTTCATATAAGATATATTTGTGGAGTTAATATTAATTTTACAGATAAAACATAATTTGTATATCTTATCATTTTTTTGGAGAAAAACCAATATAAAATTAAAAGGTCTTTTATTTTCTATGCAATATTTTCAGGCAGTGGAATTATTATTTGACACATAAATATGAATTCACCAATATTCAATTTAATATAAAATATGAAAGTAGAAATATGAAAGGAAGATAGAGATTGTGAGAGGCATACGAATCACAGTCAAGAGAAGGTTGAATAGTGAAGCCCAAAGAGACGCCACAGAAACCAGGCAATGAAGCAATAATGGGAGAGAAGGAGGGATTAAATGAAGCAATTAGGCCCATTACGCATCTGCATGTTGCTTGCTTCTCATGCCTTGACGACTTGGCCATGAAGCTCAACCCTGACATTGCACCGCAACACGGCGACCACGGGCTCGGCTCCGCCCACCTGCCGGCGCACGCCGAGAAAGCCCGTTCCACGCTAGAGCATTCGGTCTCCACCGCGGACCATGCAAATGGAGCCCACCATACCAAGAGTACTATCAATAATGCCTCCTCTATTGTCTTTGCCATCTCAAATTCTTTTACACAACTCTCGTGGTATACTGGTGTAATGGTATTGCACATAATAATTAAGGACTAAAGAGGTTTTTTTGTTTGTTAAAGTTGTTGAGTTGGTGAGTCATATGGTTGAGTCGGTTTTGGAGTGTGGAGATTGTGAAGCCTTGCATGAAATTTGAATGAAGTGTTAAAATGAAGGGCAAATTTCAGTGTTAATAATCTCACTCACTTTTATGGATAACATATAATTAATGTTTATGACGTCAAAGGTAAGTTTCAGTGTGAATTTGATCATATTAAAACGGTTTAATGGTGAAACAGATTAGCAGATTTAAATGAAAGATCCTAAATTCAATTCAATTATCCGTTTGTGCAAAATATAAGTTGAAAAGATTAAACTTTAAATGGCGAAAGTGTATTATGTACAACCTTTGAATCAACTAAAATAATAATATCATTAAATTAACATATTTTGATGTCCGCATATGTTATACTCCTCCGGTCCTAATTATAAGACAATATTTGAGAGTTGGTTTTGGTCCTAATTATAAGACAACATTCTAATAATTGTCAATTTTTTTCCTAAAATACCCCTATTTTATTTTCTCAAGTGTGTTTGATTTTTTATGAGTATATGTATGTGGACACGTATACTCTTCCAGTCAATGAAAATTTTAGATATATGTGTGTGTGTGTCTATGTATGTATATATGTGTGTGTCTACACACAAATATCTATAGACACTATAGACACACACACATATATGTGTGTGTCTACATATATGTATGTATGTATATATGTGTGTAGATTGTGTGCGTGTGCATGCACATATATGTGTGTGTCTACATATATGTATGTATGTATGTATATATGTGTGTGTCTACACACATATATTTTGTGTGTGTACACACAAATATATGTGTGTGTGTGTGTGTCTACACATATATATTTTATGTGTGTGTGCACACAAATATATATTGTCACACACACACATATTATATATATGTGTGTGTGTATCTATATATACACACACATATATATATATATGTATATATAGTAAGACCATTATTTTAATTAGATAGCATGTAATTAGAAGAAAAAAAATTTAGGTTGGAAATGCATGTGGTAGGAGCTATTGATTTACTTTCACTTAGGTCATTTTAAATTTATATAAGGACATTTTAGGAAAATAAGTAAAATTAACTAATTTAACTTCTTTCCTTAATCTCTCCAAAATCGGTTAAATATGACTTATAATTAGGACCGGAGGGAGTATAAAAAATGAAAACGAATGCTTTTATTCGTTATTAATCTTGACTTTCTAAGAGCTTGATATTTGGCCAGCTAAAAAAACAAAAGGAGCTGGAATTTTTACGTGATCGTGATCAAATCAATGTTTATCCTATTAGTTTAATCACAAATCGAAGCCACTGGTCTGGTGTGATTTTCATGAGATTATTTTATTTTTCTTTCGCCCTCTGTTGGATCCAAATAAGGCTATCATCAGCAGGACGGAGTGAACATATATATATTCTGTAAAATATTAGTAAAATACTACATTTATAAATTGTGCATTTGAAATTGAATTCTATATAGATGGGCAAGTAATGAATTATGGGTGTTCGTTGGGGGCAAAGGTATCATTAAATAGTAAATTTTAATCCAATATATGTGTAGAGTAGAGCTGTCAATCAGGGCCGGCCCGTGAAGGGCCAGGGCCTAACAGGGCCGGCCCTCCAGGGTCCGAGGTAAGAAAAATACATGTTTTCCAAAGCCCGGCCCGAGAGCACCAGGGCCAGGGCCGGCCCTCCAGGGCCCGGAAATTACTATTCCAAATTTTAATTAATTTTCCTATGTTTTTTAAAGAAATATAATTAGTAAATTACATCACAAATCATCCAACAAATAAGCACAGTCACTAATTCATAATCAAAAGCAAACTATGTTCACAAATAACTCACATAAAACATAAGAAACATACCACTAAGCGACATTAGTACGATGACTATTATTGTAACAAATAATTTAATCTGTTAAACATAAGAGTAATTTTATATACAACAAATAAAAAACCAAATCATAAAATTAGAGTATATTTATTATGTATTTGTAGTTAAATGGATAAATAACTCTATAACAAAGACAAAAATATATAAATTAATAAGTTAAAAAGAAAAAAAAAAAAAAAAGCTACAGTGAAAAGGGCTGCGGTGGTGGCCAGGCCTCCAGGCCGGCCCATTTAAGCCCGAGGCCCTCCAGGGCTGGCCCTACAGGGCCAATTTCAAATATCTCGTCTATTTTTCAAGCCCGGTCCTTGCAGGGCCAGGGCCTAAACGGACCGGCCCGATGGGCTCGGCCCGATTTGCCGGCTCTAGTGTAGAGGTTATATTATAGGCGAGAGGTAATGCTCTTTCAGTCTTAAATGTAAGAGCTAATTCTTAAATTTATGTTTGGATGTATATTAGGAAGGCAAAAACAAGTATATTATGTTTAGAATGCTGGGAGTACATTGAATGAGAGCAGAGTCTCCCCTTTGCCCTTCTCTTCATTTTTTCTAATAAAAGGGCAAAATGATATTGAAAGATATAACCAGGTCCACAAGTTATGAATAGGTGTAGAATAAAAATTACTACGTACAAAATTGCAACAATAAAAAGACACAGAAATAGTCCTAATAGTACTAGTAACATTCGAAAAAGTAAAGAACACTACTATAAAAATTGGATTTTACTTTCTTAAAAAACATTAGTTTTTCAAAAAGGAAAGTAAAAAGTAAAGGCGATAACATTTTTGCAATTTTTTAAAGGAATTTTGAGATATTGGGCGTTCCTTTAACAAAAACAAATTCCAAAAGTATTTTTTTGTGTCCTAATTAGAAAAGGAGATTTTGGCATCCCAAATTTAAAAAAGACGCTAAAAGTCTATTTTTGGCGTCCAAATTTAGAAAATGGACACCCAAAGTAGGGACTTTTGGCTTCTTAACTCTAAAAGGGACGTCAAAAGTAGGGATTTTGATGCCAAGAGTACTACTTTTGGCGTCCCTTTTAAAATTGGGACGCCAAAAGTGGTCTAAAATCCACTTTAAGCATCCCAATTATAAATCGGGAAGCCTAAAGTATCAAAAATATCTTACCTCCATTTCATATGCTTCATGTGCTCTCGATCCCTCAATTTCATTTGCTTCTTTCTTCACCTGCGGCTCTCGATGATCTCACTCCCCTCTCTCAGCCCTTGATCTTACCAGTGCTCGCAGGAGCTCGCCTCTACCTTCCACATCATGTTGGAGCTTGGCCACTCTCCCGTCGATGTTAATCGTGCCTCCCAGAATACTCTGACCCATCTTCGTAGTGGAGCTCGCCTTTGCCTTCCGCATCATATCGAGACTGCATCTACTGTCATCTAGACTCCATTCCTGGCACTATGCTTTCCCTCCCTTTATTTCTTCTCATCCTCCTTTCTCACTTATATATTTTTGTTCTTCACTTCGATTCCATCAATTTTTCTCTTTCTGTTTTTGTTTTTGTGATTTAATTTCTCACAAATTTTGTTTTTGGTTAATTTTGAGTTGACAATGAAGTTTGGGAAGCGACTGAAGAAGCAGATTATGGAGTCGTTGCCGAATGTGGACGAACATGGCCGAAACCGTTAAATCTATTTTGTTTTTGTTTCTTTGATCTTCTTCCTTTACATCTTCAAATGATTTGGTTGAAGCTCAACCCTAGAAGCCATGAGAGTTTGTGAGCTTTCCTTCTACTTCGTTCTATTTTTTTGAGTTATAGTTTTTTTATGGGTCTTCCTTCGTAGGTCAAGATCGACAACCTTTTGTGGTTGCAGGTCGTCGTCAAGCACAAATTGTAGATCTTCGATGAGCCTTTGCGGGTCAAGATCAATGACATTGCGTAGTTGTAGATCGTTTGCGGCCTCCTCCTCTCACTCTCTTGGTCTGCCTCTCAGTCCATTTTTCTTGAGCTTCTTTAGATTTAGATATGGAAGTGGAGGTGGGTTGGTGGAGCAGACCTGATCTCTTGGAATGAAGATGAGTTTTTTTATTTTTAAAAAAATAACCTTATGGTGTTTGTTTTAAAAAGGAATGCCATAAGTCTCTTACGACATCCTTTTTTTAACGGATGTTAAAACCTAGGTTTTACTATGTCGCTCACATATGCGTCCCCCTATAAAGGGACATAAAAAGGGCCTAAAAACATGCGTTAAAAAGTATTTTTGTAGTAGTGGAGTAGTGCCAAGATTTCCTGCCAAGTGATAGTAAGTCTTAAAGAGGAATCTTTTGGGAAGGTTGTGAAATATTTGTTGACACAGTAAATGACCAATTGATGTTTACAATTAGATTATTGTAACCTAGAATTTCAAATCCAAAATAGAGCAGCATGAAGACACTTGGAATGAAAAGTAGTTCTTGAGATGGTTTGATTTTACCATAGAAACTCCTTGATAAGAGAGCCCTGATGACAAAAAATCTCATGACAATAATACTTCCCAAGCTTTTTATATTTATGGAATATAATGTCCTTGCCATAATCATTTATTAGTAAACAATGATATACCATATTCTTTGGAATGCTAGGTCAAACCTGAAAATAGAGGAAATGTTGAAAATATTAACATACAAACTAAAGGTTAAAAAATCCGAACATTACTAGTAACTTTACATGACTTGCTTGGTGGTGCCGACAGGACAGATCCACGTCAGCCCTATTGCAGGATCAATCGATAACCACACTGGTGTATAGAGGAACTATCTTCGTCGACCTGACTGTTGGGATCCGTACACGCAGCGGAAGGATTCTCATCCATTAAAATTTTACGAATCCCATAGAGAGGATCTATCAACGACGTTTAAATCAAGGTTCGTTAGAGAAACCATACCTATACGAGCTTGTATGCGTCCTTTCTCAAACACGTGGGCTAACACCTTCTTGCTCGATCAATCTCTAGGAGCCGACTCTATGAATCCACTCCCTCTAATGGTATCCACACCGAACAGCTCTCTAACACGTAGGTAGCGTGCTAGCGCCTTCTTACTTTGCATCTCACCTCTTTTCTCTCTAGGGTTTTTCGCGGCAGTTTCTTATTCTAATACGACTAGATCAATATCTTTTATAGAGCTTCTAAAACCCTAATTGGGTCGTATTAAAATATTCAAGATTAATCTCAATTAATATTGAATTCAAATTTTAGATTTAAATAACATTAATTAAATCTGTCCAAAAGATCTAATATAATCTATTTATTTAATCCGAATTAAAAGCCTGCAGATTTGATTTATTTCTATAAATTAAATCTGAGATATGATATCTTTCTATTTAATTAAATATGAGATACTATATCTGAATTTAATTAAATCTGAGATACTACATCTTTATTCAAAAATTAAATCTGAGATACAATATCTCAATTTATTATAGTTATTTAATTTATCAAATAAATTAAATACTATATAATAATATTATTATCTATAAATAATATCATTATTATTTTTGAATTTAATATATATATATATATATATATATATATCCATCCTAGATAAATGTTGTATTCATTAAATCTTAGGCATATCTAAGATTCAATGAATCTGGACACTATTGCTCGTGTTAGACTATTCTTGTGTGCAACACTGCAGGCCCACATAAGATTGGCAGCAGGCCAATACTGTATCAGCCCACAAGTCGCAAGCGGCCTCTAGCAAGACATTGCGACTACCGAATTCATATGGGGATCGATGATACAATACAACCTATCGTACAACCATGTCACGTCCCTTTTGTCACGCGATAATTTGGTCAAGGATGAGACATGGATAATGTCAACTTCCTGTTCTTGACCATTACTTTCTCAATTCTTGAGTAATCTAACAATTGAAATGGAAACTCTTTTCCAGCGTAGTATGGTCATACTGCATGAAAACCACTGATCCTGATCCAAGCCTTTATCATCACCCGGTCAAAGGTGACTTTTAACTAGGTCAAAGATCAGCAACTCATCATGTAGGAATCCATGATGATCTCAGGTCAAAGGGCATTGTGACGTGGTTATACATGAGAAAAGCTTATGACTTAATCCATGCAGCTTTCTCATAGTGGGTCGGTCCAACACCTTGTACTCTTACAAGTGCCTATGACTTTGATTCGTATCTCCATACCTCATCAAAGTCATACTGGTCTTATTTCATATTCGCTCCCGCGTAGATGACCGACTAGGGACATTTAGGATAATCTATAAGATACATCCAAGGATACAGTTATCACTATAAACATGCAAATGATATGATAACTAAATGGAGAAATACTTCAAATAACAAAAACGTTTAAAGTACAATGACTTGCCCTAGGGCATAATTTCCAACACTAGCTCCCTAGCGACATAGTGTGTTGAAGGAAGAAATGTTAAGTATTGAAAAAGTTAGTATATAGATGCTTAAAGAAAACAATATATATGTAAATCAATAAGAAATCGTAAAGTCTACATGCTCTGCCCCTTGCTGTGGATAAGTGGGAGTGGTAGGCACACTTGTACCGCCCATAACGGAGTCTGTAGACGGTGAAGATGACAAATTAAGTGGAGGAAGATCTGGGGACAAGGTAAACCCTCTACCTATAGAGGGGTAGATGATGTCGTCCTACCCCCTTTGATAGGATAGCCCTTGGCTTTACCACTACCACCACCACTACCTGAACGCTCAGTTGAAGGCTCCATCTGTGAACACTTATAAACATTATTTCAAAATATATATAAATATAAGAAATATACTTAATATGTCAAGAGCAAAAAAAAAATGTAGCTAGTATAACAAATCGCTATAAACAAAGAACTAACACAAATTAATCGGACGATTCCTGTTATGATGAATACAATCTCGAAAGTCTAGGCACGAGAGGAAAATACCACATCTTGCTTAATGCTTGAGGGTCATTTTCCTTCCATTCCACACAACTTTGTACCTGTCATGTTCACAAAATTTACAATTGGTGCACTCAACATCATCTTTGTAATAGAGCATACATTCTTTGGGGCAGTAATGATTTTTTCACATCTAAGCCCAAGATCTTTCACCTTTTTATTTGCTTGGTAAAAATCCTTTGACAAATTATTGTCATTGGGAACAACCTTACCCATGATCTGCATCATTTCGTTGTAATTCTTCTCACTCATATGGTGATCACTTTTCAAGCTTAGTGTTGCTGGGTAGTTGATAGCAATGAATTGGGGAAGAAGAGGGAAAGGGGAGAGAAAACACAGATCAATGTACACTTTCATTCATTATTCATCAATATTCAACACACTACAATAGTCTAAGCTACCCTTTATATAGAATAATGACTTAGACTTCCTTAGCCACTGTGCCATGGTAATAACAAAATGACAGCAATAGAATAACATAACATAGTAATACTAACTAATTCAGTTACTAACCTAATTAACTAACTCTAATATATTTTCTATACTTTACATATCAACATGCAACAAATATAAGTGGTCAATACAACTAGCCACTTATACCAACCAATTGCCACTTAATCAAGAAAGTGGCAAACAAACACATGCATTGAACTAAGAACAAATCCCAGTAAGCAACCATAGAATGAGGATAGTACATGTAACTCCCCTCCTAAATGTGCCTTTATTTATCAGAGTTATAGCGCACAGGTATCAAAATAATTTGGACGACTTAATTGCGGAATAAACTTTCTTAAAATAACTTAGTTTGAGAATATGAGAATAAATTTTTCGCAATTCGAATCTATCCCATAATGGGAAATTAATACATTAATCCCAAAATAGACAAAAGATAAACATTACAATACAATCCATCTACTCATATTTTTTTCCAAAAAGTTCTTTTTGCTGTAACCCTTACAACTGCATCTTTCATCTCAATCCCGATCCACTACCTGTCTTTTTCATGCGATCTAGAGTTCAAATGAATGAATCCCAGGGGTAACAGTTAATCTCATATGAAGGTATGAAATATACATGACAGCATAACACATGATAAGCATAGAATAATTTACAGTAAACAAGTCGCATCGTAACTGCAATTATCGGCTAAGGACTGCAGCCCTTTAGGACACGTAGCCCTATGGGACACACAGCCCCAAATCCATAGCTAGGAAAACAAACATGTAAATCATCTAGCAAACATGATCAGTCATACATGAATACTTACATACATGATAATAAGATAACAGTTACCCACCTCAAGCTTGAATCCTTAACTCGTTCGAAGGCGTTAGGATCAGTAGAGGTGTCAAGATATGCCTATAAACGTTCTGAGAATTTAGAAAATTCATAACTTGACTGATATAACTTCAAATGGAGCGATTCAAATTTCTACTTAAACCTTGATAAATCTATTTTCATAAATTAAAGTCACCAAGTTGATTTATGGCTGAGAAAATTCCCAACTTTCAAAAAACACAAGCAATGTCCAGAATTTTCCAGATTTCTTGACTAATCTTTAAAGAATCATAACTCCTTCAATACTTATTGGAATTCGACAAATTACCCATTAAATTAAACCTCTATGTGTCTACTATTTATCTGGAAAATTTAAAACTTTTGTGATTTTGTTTTGCTTGGTCCGAAATGCCACGTCATTTTTGTTGGAAATTATGCCCTAGGGGCAAGTCATTGTATTTTAAACGTGAATGTCATTTAAAGTATTCTTCATTTAGTTATCATTTTCATTTGCATGTTTATAGTGATAATTGTATCCTTGGATATATCTTATTGATTATCCTAAATGTCCCTAGTCGGTCATCTATGCGGGAGCGAAGATGAAATAAGACCAGTATGACTTTGATGAGGTATGGAGATACGAATCAAAGTCATAGGCACTTATAAGTGTAGAAGGTGTTGGACCGACCCACTATGATAAAGCTACATGGATTAATTTATAAGCTTTTCTCATATATAACCGCGTCACAATGCCCTTTGACCTGAGATCATCATGGATTCCTACATGATGAGTCGTTGATCTTTGACTTAGTCAAAAGTCACATTTGACCGGGTGATGATAAAGGCTTGGATCGGGATCGGTGGTTTTCATGTAGAGGAATGTGAATGGTCAAGATGGAATTTGTCCCTCACATTTGTAGAGAGATAATACTGGGCCCCTCGATGAGTAAGTCTGAGAAATGTATGACCATACTACGATGGAAAGGAGTTTCCATTTTAATTGTTAGACTACTCAAGAATCGAGAAAGTAATGGTCAAGAAAAAAAAGTTGACATTATCCATGCCTCATCATTGACCAAGTTATCACGTGAGAAAAGGGACGTGACATGTTGTATGACATGTTGTATCGTATCATCGATCCCCATATGAATTGGGTAATCGCAATGTCTTGCTAGAGGCCGCTTGCAACTTGTGGGCTGATACAGTATTGGTTTGCTGTCAATCTCATGTGGGCCTGCTGGGTCGCACACAAGAGTAGCCCAACACGAGTAAAAGTGTCCAGATTCATTGAATTTTATATATGTCTAAGATTTAATGAATACTATATTTAATCTAGGATGGATATATATATATATATATATATATATATATATATATATATATATATATATATATATATATATATAAAATTCAAAAATGACATTATTTATAGATAATAATAATATTATATAGTATTTAATTTATTTGATAAATTAAATAACTATAATAAATTAATATATTGTCTCAGATTTAATTTTCAAATAAAAATATAGTATTTTAGATTGAATTAAATAGAAAGATATTATATCTCATATTTAATTTATAGAAATAAATTAAATCAGCTGGATTTTAATTTGGATTAAATAAATAGATTAGATTAGATTTGTTGGACAGATTTAATTAATGCTATTTATATCTAAAATTCGAATTCAAGATTAATTGAGATTAATCTTGAATATTTTAGTAAGGCCCAATTAAGTTTTAGAAACTCTATAAAAGATAATGATCTAGTCGTATTAAAATAAGGAACTGCCGCAAAAAACCCTAGAGAGAAAAGACGCGAGACGCAAAGTAAGAAGGCGCTAGCACGCTGCCTACGTGTTGGAGAGCTGTTCGGTGTGGATACCGATAGAGGGAGTGGTTTCGTAGAGTTGGCTCCTAGAGATTGATCGAGCAAGAAGGTGTTAGCCCACGTGTTCGAGAAAAGACGCATACAAGCTCTTATAGGTACAATTTCTGTAACGAACCTTGATTTAAACATCGTTAATAGATCCTCTCTATAAGATTCGTAAAATTTTAATGGATGAGAATCCTCCCGCTGCGTGTACGGATCCCAACAATATTCATGCTCCAGAAGCATACCAGAAATTTCCAGATTTTTAGCTCAACTTCCAAAAACCATAACTGGAGTTATAGACCTCCATTTTGGGTGATCCAAAGCTCATTTTAAAGGTTAAGGAATGCAAGGACGGACCTTTGTTGATACAATGGCCCCCACAATTTATTTATTTTTATCCCAAATACTTCATGTAAATTAGATTTCTTTTATGCATTTGGTCCAAAAATTTATACATTTGGCCCTCAAAATATTTTTTCTTAAAAATTAGTTAATCAGTATACATTTGACCCCCAAATATTTTTTTCCAAGTCCGTCCCTGAAGGAGAGTACTATCTCCAATAAAATTTTAATAGCAAAACTCACCTTTTAGCTTAAAAAAACGTTAGACACAAAAGGTTCTGTTATATAGATATATATTATGGTATGACAGCAGCTTTTCTACTTTTTCTTTACATGTGCAGCGAAGCATATATTATATATGTATATGATTATCTATCTAAAAACCAGCTAGGCCTCCCCTTGTGCAGAGACATATATACATACCTACGCACACACTAACACCCAGCAACGTTCTCATTCTTTCTTTTTCTCAGTTTCTTTTTTATATACGTACAACGTCCTATATATATACACATGCATACTTATAACACAACAATTCTCTTTGTTTTCTTTTATTGATTCCATGCTCAGCGACTCAAAGCAACAGGTTTTCAAATGCTTCATACCCAGAAAATTATATTTTTCCCATGTAAGATACATGCTAAAAACCTCTTCGGTTTCAGCTCCAAACAGACAGAGAACTAATATGCAGCAACCTCTTCTTATTTAACACTCATCTAGCAGAGCATACATGGAAAACTAACGTGGGAAACTCATTGAAACCGGAAGGAGAGAAGGTTAAGGTTACCTTTGTTTTCGGAACCTTTATGCAAAGAAAGATGGATGGCTGAAGCTCTCTCCCTCTCTCTCGGCCTTCCTTCTCTTTCTCGTTCAACGTCATTCACTACCCCTGTTTTCGAAGCTAAACGCAGAGGAACAAGACAGGTGGACCCTCTCTTTCTCGGCGCTACTGTTGCTAGGCTCGAGAAGTACTGTTGCTTGTGGTCTCTGCCTTTACGTGTTCAGTATTTCTCTTTTTATCTTCAGTTGGGCCGAGATGAGAATATGAGTTAATAACCATTGAAAAAAAAAGGGTACTGGTCTATATCTATTTAGCTGGTTTATTTAGCTGTCACGTGGGGCTGGAGAGAGGAGAATGGAAGAAGGAAAGATGGGATGGTTGAACCCAAGGAAGGACGAGGGGTGATGGGATGGTTTAATTGTATATTGAAGGGGCCTGTTACGCGTTTTGGGCTGAAGGCTGAAGAAAAATGAATGGTTTAATTGTTGGGTTGTATATTGGGCTGGGTCATATAAATAGGCCATATGAGATGAAATGTTGGATGGGTTTAGGTATGTATGTATATGTGGGCTGCGTTTTTACTATTGATTTGGCCCAAAGTCGAAAAATAAATAAATTGGCCTGATGGGTATGGATAATTAGAAGTAGGTGTATGTGGTAGACAAAAATCCTTAATCCTAAATAAGGATTTTTCTTCCTTAAATAATTTATTTTAGGCTGAAAACCATAGTCCTTTGCAAGGGTCCACATATTTCTTGAATTTATTATTTTTCCCAAAATTAATTAATTAAGGGAAAAATAGGCATTAATTTCCAATTTCCAATAATTATTCTCAAAATCATTTTAAGCCAAATTTCATAATTTAATTCCCATATAATTTTCAAATCCCAAAATTTGGGATGTTACAGTACACCAGAAGATGGGGATATGCATATGGGGGCAAACAAAGAATGGGAAAGTACACATTGAATTGGGGACATATTACAAAATATGGGGAAAACATATACACGATTATTTCATCGCAATGCAAACACATAATTACATCATTGTTTTAGTTTGTTACCTCAATTCTAGCAACCGATTGCAAGAAAAAAAAAAACAAGGATGAAATCATGCAGAAGAGAATAATCCACATAAAATTCAACTGTGGCAAATGAGCAAACCATTGGCATTTCAACATTATCAATTATTTGAAAAGTAGCAAACCATTGGTATTTCATGAGAAATCAAGCAGACCTCAACTTTAATGAGAAATCAACATACTAGACAATTTATCACTGCATTCATGAGAAATCAAGCAAACCTAAACTTTAGTTAAAAGAAAAGGATCTCTAACACTTCTATCAGTAAGAAGAAGAAAAGTTATGATATCAATTACAAAATAATAGAAAGCAATTCCAAACAAATCTTCAATAAGTATCCAATCAATTTAAAGGCCTATAAAGGTTATATCTAATTAAATCAATTAAACATTTTTCTAGTCCAGCTTTTACTGCAATGCAATACAAGTGATTTCAATAAACATAATTCAGAATTCAACTTTTTCACTATAGTGACATAAACAAATTCCAATTGATGTTTTGTTTCCAAAATCCAATGGTATAGAGAGAAATTTAGCTCAAAAATAGGTGTAGCAGTGCTCTAAACTAAGGTACAGAAGTTTTGCAAAAACCATAAAAATACTAATTCCTAAGTCAAGTATAGGCTTAAGACTTACTAGAATGCATACTCAAAATTTCATATTACAACTTTGTTTCTTTGCTTTAAAATCCAAGAATCCAATCCCTATGGTTTTCTGATATAGTGTAGTAGAGAAATTCAAAATTTCTGAGTCAAATAGTTCATGTGTAATATCAAAATGTTCATCAAACATTTCAAAATGCAGTAAAAATACACGATGCAAAGGGATATGAAATAATAACTGTAATGGACCAAGAGTAATATGCAGTTCAAAGTGGGTCCCAATGCAATGCATGAACCAAAAATTCGACCAAGTGTAGCTTCAATACTAAAACCAGTTTATGCATCAAATTTTAGCTTATTCTACCATACATAATTAGAAAACAGTCTTCCTTCAACAAATCGATAACTAATAACTAGACTTAAAGCCAAAGAGATGACCAGAAAGTAAGAAAATGATTAAGTAATTTGAGCCTAAAATGATATGAACAGTATTATTTGGTTCAAATTCCAATTCTCAAATTCGTTGCCAATACAGAACAAGGATCACAACAGCAGCAAAACTCTAGGATTAGCCTCAACAACCAATCAACTGACCATAGTAATTATAGCAACAACCAGCCACAATTCCTAACTTTCAAGATTACATTCCTGGTAACGAATTAGATGCAAATGACAGTAAAAAATCACAGCAAACACATGCTCAACAATAATGATTATTAAGAACTCAGTCTCTACACACAATCAACCATCCAAATTTCAGTAAATAAAGCTCACAACAGAAAAAGTTATGCTATGACAACACTGAGTTCACCAAATGACAATAGTTAATTACTCTTATGAACAATAATAATTTAGATTTAAAACTTCGATTTCATATTTCCAATAGAAAAGCAACTGGCAATCAAATTCCCCAACTCCAAAACAGTGCAGTAAACTCACAATAATAAGTCACAATTAAGTTCCTAAAGAATTCCAGTTTTAATTTCCAAGATCAGGAATGGCATAGTAGGCAAACATATAAAGTTTCAATCTGCTTAAGTTCCTATATGCAAAAAATTGGACTATGCAAGGCCCTTAATGTTTCAAAGTATAAGTGATTCCGCAAGCAAAGTCAAGATAGAGAGAATGCAAATATTTGCACTTGATGTAGAAGGGATTTTGTTATGTTAAGTGAACAAAAATCTAAGGTTAAGTGACCATAATCAACAGAAGCAATTCCGAAGAGAGAGGAGATGAGGGCGAGGCAGAGATGATGGCCAGAGGGAGAGAGATGGAGACAAGGCAGAGACGATGCTGGAGGGAGGGAGATCGAGGCGCTGCGGAGATGAGGTCCAAAGGGAGGGAGTGAGAGGTGGAGACGAGGGCTAGAGGTTGGAGTCGAACGCAAACGCGACGAGGGACGGAGGTCGGATCGAGCAAAGACGAGAAAGAGGGCCATTTGTCGCTGGCCTAAACTTATTATCAATTTGCGACAGAACAGTCTCTGTCGCAAAATGGCGTGCTTTTTCCCACCAAGCCTATTTGCGACGAACAATAATTAGGATGGAAAATAAAAATTCGTCGCAAGTAGTGACTGATAAGCTTTATATGTTGCAAGTTGCGACGGATTTTTACTTTCTGTCGCAAGTGGCGACGAAAATTATAATTCGTCACAGATAGGATCTGAATTTGTGATGGATTAATTTCCTTCATGAACTCCGTTACCATTTCAGTATTTTCTAGTAGTGAATGCCAAGCTAAATCTTGGGCCTTAATTTATAAATCAAGAATAATGCAATTTAATTCTTCATTATTTTTTATAGCCATTAAACCCATCAAACTCTATGTTTAATTATATATAATAACGAAACTCTAATAAGCTGAACTATTCACGAGTTAATAATATATGCATGTGCCCCACTGATTGATTAAAAAACGACGTGTCATGTTTGGATATGAGGGGGCCGCATTAAATAATGGTACATATTCATACCCTCTTCCTCATGACACTGTTATTGCATTAAGTACACATTAATATATTATTTGTAAACATATAATTACAATGTAGTGTGAGTGAGTTGGAACTTATAGATTAAAAAAAAATAAAAAAAAAATCTTACTGTCGATTAAGTTTCCCCCTAATTGTTCCTCTTCACCAATTCAAGATTACAACGACGTCCAGAAACACTTTATAATTATAAATAAGTATTTACAACATAAAATGATGATTGAGAGGATATAAATTATAATTATGAGCATATGAGAAAAAATACATTTAAAAAAAAAAAAATCAAGGTGTTGGTGTAATTTTATCATATGTGTGTGTATTTTGACATATGAGTAGAAAATAAAAGAAGAAATAAGTAAGAATTTCCCTCTCAAGATCATGTTGACTTCAATTTTCAAGCAAAATGTAAATGATATTTATAATATTTAATTTTTTTATAAGGTTAAGGTACACATTGGCCAACAAAGTGTTACGCTAGAAGCACCAGACATAGAAATGTTTTGAAAAGAGTAAAAATACCAAAGAACAATTGAAAGTGAGCAAAAATAACAATGAAGAATTTAAAACTTGTGAAAGTAGCACAATCCCGTTTTTGTTTATTCGCCGAAGTTTTAAATTCTTCATTAGTATTTTTTCTCACTTTCAATTGTTCATAGTGTTTTTGTTCCCTTCAAAACATTTCTGTGTTCAGTGCTCCTAGCGTAACACTTCGTTGGCCAATTTGCATCTTAACCCTTTTCTATAACTAGCTGAATATCAAGATACAATTTGCATTATTTAAAATATTCATGATTGATATAAGAAATGAGAATTGAATGTTGTGATATAAAAATGTGGCATTTAAGTGAGCGGTTGACTTACAAAATAATTAAATTAAGAGTTATGTTTATAAAAATAAAAGAGTAATTTCATTTCTTAATTACAAAAGAATGATTTTATTTATATTATTAATCCAACTACTTTAATCGAACTATGGAATTAAAATTAAATTAGGATTTTTAATTTTATATCTACATATAACATATAAATAAAGTAACTGTTTGTGACTCAACGTTCTCCTGTATTTTCAAAATTTCAATAAAAAATATTGCATTAGTTCTTACACTGATAGAGACACTAATTTTAAATAATTATTAGACCATGAATCAGCTAAGATAATATCATTAAATTAACATATTTTGATGGGTGTATATATTGTTATCGAACTTGCTAGTTAATTCTTTGAGTTTAGCGTTTTTATGTTTTTAACTTATAAAATCAAATCGAGTCACTAGTAAATTAGGTTAAACTCATGAGTTTATATATCTGAGGTTATCGTTTTTACATTTCCAACTTACAAAATCATGTTAATTCACTCTTAAACTTATATTAATTTCTTCGATTTGATCATGTTTAGCGGCTTTAAATATGAATTTTTTTGTTAAATATGATAAATTATGGATGTTGATGGATTTAATTTCAATTGATTAGATTTAAAAATATTTAAATCAAATTGTTATTTTTTATATATTTTAATTATTTAATTATACTCTATTAATATCTTTTGAATGGTAAAAGTATATTCTTACGAGTTTACGATACGATTTTACCTCATTATCACGAGTTCGCTTAAACTCGTGAGTTTGACACATTAGATGCATATGTTATCTAAGAAATGAAAACAAATGATTTTATTAGTCATTAATCTTGACTTTCAAAGAGCTTGATTTTTGGCCAGCTGAAAAAAAGGAGCTTGATTTTTTACGTGATCGTGATGAAATCAATGTTTATCCTATTACTTTAATTGCAAATCGAAGTGACTCGTCTGGTCTGATTTTCATGAGATTATTCTATTTTTCTTTCACACTCTATTGGATCCAAATAAGGCTATCATCAGCAAAACAGAGTGAAAATATATTCTTGTATAAAATAAAGAGTGAAAACCACCAAACGTTTAGGTTAGCTGGTAAGTGGTTGTCTTAGTTTAACTATGGGTCTTGAGTTCGAGATGTGAGAATGTAGTGTGCGTGAGGCCAATCCAGTCTTGGTCCGGATTAGTTTGGGGCCGTTGATATGCCTGAAAGATAGCTTACCCTGGAATACCGGCGAGAGGTAATACTCCTTCGTTTTAAATATAAGGCTAAAGTATACTTTTAGTCCTTTAAGTTTTATATAAGACATACTTTTGGTCCCTTAACTTTATAAAGTATACTTTTGGTCCTAAAATTCTAACACCGTAAATATTGCTAACGGAAAACGCTGACATGACGAACTCAAATGATGACTAATAGAATTTAATGACACAAATTTTATATATTCTTCAATTTACTTATATTTTAAATTTAAGCTTAATAACATTTAATTACAAAGTCGTCACTTAAGTTTACATCGTTATCACTTTTTCCGTCAGTAAAATTAACGGTGTTAGAATTATAGGACTAAAAGTATACTTTATAAAGTTAAGGGACCAAAAGTATACCTCATGTAAACTTAAAGGACTAAAAGTATACTTTAGCCTAAATATAATACCTAATTATTATCTTTAGGACTGAGAATATATTATGTTTAGAGTGCAGGGGGTTATATTGAGGGAAAAAATGTTCATAATGAATGAAAATTGATATCACACACACATATATATAAACCAGTAGGTTATTATATTATAACTTTAATATAAAAATATAATATTTTGTTTTGCAGACAATATAAAAATATAATATTATTATAATAAGTTTACAACTAAGGCATCCATAGCCCACTAAGGTCCCAAAAGGCCACAAGCCTAAGACAGGATAACTGTGATCCAACACGTAATTCAAGTTCGCCTCAAAGAATGTGCAAAAATATAATTATCTTCATCCAAAATATGTTTTCTAAAATAATATTAGAATAACAAAACAACCATATTTAATAATCACTAATTTTATGTTATTTTTACATGATATTGAGTGAAGAAATAAATTTAGCATTTTAAATAAAATTAAAACATTTTTTTATATAAAAAAAATGTATACCACATTTTAAAAAAACAAATTAAAACATTTAAAATAATATGTATACCACATTTTGTTTGACCCATTGCTCGACTTGGCCTTGAGACCAACAAGATATGTTAGATAGGACTAGGCCCACTAGATTAATGATTTTTCTACTAATATTAATTAAAATAATAGAATATAACTCCTTCAACCTGTCAATTTTCTTCATTTTTCTACCACACAAGTATAAATGTCAAAAGTAGTGTAAAAAGTTGTCGTTCCCATAAGAACTAAGGCAAAAGTAGGCTAATTAATGTTATTATACTCTTAATTAGGTTGAGCAAAGTCATGTTGAGTATGTCAATCTGTAAAAATATTTTTAGTTCAAAACAAACTAAATTAGAATAAACAAAGCAAAATTTGTTTCAGACTTTAAGAAAGTGAGGCTCTCAGATCATTTCTCCCTCTATAATTCATGAGATTAATTATTTCCCTCTCAATTAGTTTTAATAAGAAAAAAATCAAGTGTTTTTTAAGATTCAAAAGTATTGAAAAAACTTTCTCAAGTTAAAACTAAAATATATTTTTAAAGAACTTATTCAATCTTTTGCAACAAGCTAGTGAAAATAGTTATTAAGATGTAATATTATTGTAACATCCCGTTTTCCAAAAGCAGTATAATTTTTTTTTTTTCCAAAAAATCTTTTCAAATCATCAGAGTAGAGCATTTGAGCGGAAGAGTAACTGATATATAATTATAAAATGCCGTAAGTCTGGCTGGATACAACAACGGTACAATGACCGTGTGTTTCAAAAGTACATAATAACAGAAAGGAAGGCTTCCACTGAACAACAAAAGGAAGTCTTCACTGGTCTTTACTCTGGCCGCTTGCCTCTCTCCTCGGTCCCTCGGTCCCCGACCCTGATGCTATGTTAAGAGCTGAGATCCGCATCGGATCTCAGGTAACGGTTAACCTCATGTATACATACACACATATGGGTTACACAACAACATCCACACAACATATAAACCACACCCAACCAATGCACAGGGGGCCTCACCGACTTATACGGCGACTTATGGCACACCCACGTAGACTAGCCTTGCCTTCGGCACCAAACTGTTCTAACATATTTGTATTCAATAAACATACCATAACAATACACATAGCACATATATGCATACCATAAACATAAGAGTTAATGTTACAGTACGCGAACGTACCTTCGTTGACGTTATACGGTATTTCTGCGAATACGGCACGACAGAGGTAAAAACGTAATCGGGATATCCTATCAACATAACAATGTACTTGTTAAGGATCTATCATTACGACGGACACTTTTAGTCAAAATGACTATTTTACCCCTGACCCCCTAATCGGCGGAATTTCGCCAGTACTTCGTTACTTTGACCCTAATCTTTCAAAATTTCCACATAACTCCTACTCCAACATAATTTTCAAAATATAAATCATATTAATTAATGATTCACATCATAACAGGCATTTTGGTAAAAATTACCATTTTGCCCCTATTCCTTAATCGGCGTAATTTCGCGAGCTTCGCTACCTTGACTCGACTTTCCAAAATTTTGCCGAACTCCGACCCCATCATGATTTTGAAATTCATACTTAAAATAAAACTAAAGATCTATCTAGCATTACTACTAAAAGTACTTGAAAGAATTAAAGACTAAAGACCGGAAAAATTACCCGAGCTTTCTTTGCAGAATTCCCGGACTCCTTCCTCCTCCGAGCACCTCTCTCTAGGATAGCCCCCCTTAGTTGGTGGTTTGTCACATCAATTAATGTGATGTGATGCTTTTGCTTTATGAACTTGTACCGATAAAGTTCCCGATCGGTGTCCGAATCGCTTAATCTCGGAAAAATCTCAAAAATCTGGAATCACAACTTTGAAGACATTTTCCTACTCATTAGAAATGTCTAAGTTAAACTAATTTTTGATTCCATCTAGGGCTCCAAAAGTCAGTCTGAAGTTTACGGGAAAACGTGACAGTTACAGAATTGAATTCCGGAATCATCAACCTCTGGGCAAAAATTCACTGATTCCAAATATGTCCAGATAATTTCAAACTCATTCCTAGATGTTGAGTTAGAATTTATTTTCTTCAGATCCAAAATGTGCCTATCTCGCATCTTTCCCTATTTCGTCTTATTAGGAAAATGCTCTACCGTCCTCGGAATCAACTTAGGAAAAGTCCAATCGAAGATAAAAATCCACCGATCAATATTTTACCTTGACTTGAAAACCTATTCCTGGGGCTCTAGATAGGATCTGTTTCCTATTTACCTGATCACTATTCACTGTACTTAATTATAAGATTATTATATTACAAAATCCTATCATCTTATCCTCTTAAGATTTTCTTGTCCTTTATTATTATTATTTTATTAATTTTCGTTTTAATTAATTATTTAATTAATTAATAATATATAAAATAATTTTTTTATATAATTTTTTTACAAAATTTTCCTATTGGTTCATTCTTGTATTTAGGCTTAAAAATACCTAAACTCAACTATTTTTCTCCAAAATTTCCAATTAATTAACAAATATGTTTATACTAATTTTAGGCCACAAACCACTAATTTTAGGGTTTTACATAATTATTTATGAATTTCCTTTGCCTATGCTTAAGTAATTAGCCAATAATTACTTAATTACTTTCTTACCAATAGTTGATAATTTTCTTAATTAGAACAACTCATTACCTCATAACTTTTGAATTGACATTTGTGTTTTCATGTCTCATTCATTATATTAGCATTTACGGGGTATTTCGGCCATTTCAATACTTTTGAACAATCCTTCTCAATTTTTCCAAGTTTATAATTTATTAAATTACTAAAATTAGAGATAATATACTCTCTTAATTTTAATAATTATTTTACTGTCTTTTAGGACTTTCCACAATTTTTCCTAAGTTATCTAAGCATCCCAGTGGTACTTTGGTCATTTTGACCCTTCAATCTTTTTCCCCAATTCCTAAGAGATTTTCCCCTTATACATATGATAAATATAACATAAAAATCGAGACCACATATTCATCTATCAAAAATGGTCATTTTATTTATCCGGGTATTACAATTATAATAACAATATTAGGTTGATAGATAAATCTCCTTTTATTAAAAAACTATCCATTCAAGCATTAATTTCAAAGACTAATATGACTTCATCCAAATTCTTTAAACAAGAAATTAAAATCTCGTTCAAACATCATCTTCTTCAACAAATCAATCTAAGTTGTGGCTAAACACTAAGAAACATGAAGTATAGAATAAAATCAACACATACATTAAATGCTAGAAAAGAGGGATAACAAAGTCTCAATCAATATAGAGGTTTAAAGTAATTCTAGAAGAGAAATGATTAGCTATTCATGTCCAAATATACAAAAGAAACTAAGTTTAACAATTGAATACATAATAGAAAACGGGAAAAGTAATGAAACCAAGGTAGAAGTCACAAATCTCTCTTGAAACCACCATCCAAGCTCTAAAACTCTCCAAAAGCTCCTCTCTAAGTTGTCTCCTTGCGTGCCTCAGCTCCCTTGAGTGTAGAAAGGTTGTTTTAGGCGTGTTTCCCTAGGTTAGATACATTTTAGTTGTGTTAGCTAGAAATCAAAACGTTTAGTTGTACTTTTCCAAAACTCACTTCGGCCAGTTTTTCTTCAGATTCTTTACTTGCCTCAGAAAGTTTGCCACTTGTTGAGGCTAGTGGAACATAGAGTAGAATTCTTCTTCAAAGCTCTTCATGCTTCAGCGAGTTTGCCACTTGTTGAGGCAAATGACATAGAGAGCTCATTTTCTTGTTTTTCTTCTACCTGCTGAGGCAATTTGTACATATTCCTTCTTCTAACTTTATGATATTTCACTTCCTTTGCTCTGTTTGCTTCTTGATTTTTAGAGGGCTGTAAAACTTATTTCCATCCTCCTATAAAAGAGAGAGGATTTTTAAATTCTCAGCTGAATAACAAACTGTATGGGATAGAACAAGAATTTCTTCGATTTTTACTTGATACTTTGATATGTACATTTTCTTCTATAAACTTCTTTTTATGTACATTTTGAATACAAAAATAGGTAAACATAAAATAAAATGTCTTTGGAATGTTGTCAATTTTTAAGAGTTAACAATCAATCTACCGTTTGGGAAAATTACCACTCTAATCTTTATTATAAGTCAATTTTGACTAATTCTCACATATCAAGAAAGGACGATTTTATTATAAAAAATGTCTCAAAATTGATAAATTTTTTGAAGTTTATCCTTGTTGAAATTTCCCTTCTCTCTATACATTTACAAATCATTTTCGCATCTCTCGATCTCCTCTCTCTCTCTATTTCCAACTAGAATTAAATAGGGGTTAAATTGAAAAACAATAATTCATAACTTCTAAGTGGACTTATGTTTTATAAGTGAACTAATAATAAGCACCATAGTGTTATGTAACATGTATAATAAGGTGTCCAACTCTATTGAATGAGTAGGAATTATTGTCATGGCTTAAAAAAAGTAGGAATTAATGCCCAAATGCATCGGCCACAAAAGAGGCGGCCATTCGCTACCATTTTTCTAGCAATAGTTGCAATGCTAGATCAATACATAGGTTTTGAGCAATTGGATCAACAATCAAATATATTAGCATTAATCTCCAAATATTCTAAGCTGAAAAGGGCCTTATTGAACAATTCAGTTTTCAAAATGTGCATATTATGTTAATCTAACAACATTCATGTCATGTCAATAAAGTTGATCAATACAGGATAAGAGAAGATATAAAAAGAGTGGCCTTTCACTAACCCTCAAGCTTCTTGTCAATCTTCTCCAAAATGTCTTTGCAGAATAATGTTTTGTCTCTTCCTATGGTCCTACATCCACATGATGAGTAACAAAGATCCAAAGGATATTCAAATGTCTTTGACCTTTTCTGTCTTTCAAAATTTACTTTCCCAGTAAGATCTTAGGCACTTTTAAGGTTAGTTGTATACTAATGGTTCAGTGGTTTGAAATCATAGGGGTTGATGAATGTGTTGCCTGATGTGTTACTGCTGGCTGAGCATCAATTATGTTTGAGACATATCTATGCCAATTGGAAGCAAGGCCTAACAGGGTAGAGAGTTGAAGAAGTTTTTTTCCTATGCATGGAGTACCTTTCATGAACAATTCAAGGACAACTTGACTGCACTTGGGGAATTGAAAAATGAAGAAGCAGCGTCACTTCTCATATATCTTGTACAGACCTAGGTAAGGGCATATTTCCAATGTAAATGTTTATGTTGGATAGTGGACAATAACATTAGTGAAAGTTTCAATTCCTTGATTGATGACTATAGGTATTTACCTATTATAAGGATGATAGATGGAATTAGGGTAAAAATGATGAGTAAGTGGGCAGAGAGTGAAGCTAATGTGCAGAGGTGGAGAGGTAACTATAGTCCCAAGTGTGTTAGTTTATATGAGACAAATAAAGAGCTATCAATGAGGTGTACCTTGTTTTTTAATCGTGACGATGCATATGAAGTGTCTGAAGGGGGGATGACGGTGGAATATCGCCTAGAGGGGGGTGAATAGGTGATCTTATCAAACTTTTCTGGAATATACTTGGAAAATAAATTACTAGAGTAAGGGAAGAGAAATGAACACAAAGAGATTTATACTGGTTCGGTCTAAAACTTTGACCTACGTCTAGTCCTCAAGTACACATTGAGATTTCCACTAACTCTTTAAACACACGTACAATTACCTACTATGTAACTTATGATGATCCTTTCACACTCGGACTCACTCCCCCTTACAAGTTGCAATTGTACACCCTTACTTAAGGTTCCACAACCTTAAGTTTGAACAACTGAAATAATGAAAGTATTTTGACAGCTCCTCACGAGTGAATAAAATATGAACACTGAAGTACTATAGGTATCCGAGATACTCAAGATAATCATAGTAATAAGAAAGATGTATATATCATATTCTCTTGAGTTACTTCTTCAATTGAATCAGATGGGCTTTTATAATGTTTATGATTCATGTCTATGAGTGATTTGCGAAGATAACCGTTGAGTCATCTTGTCTCTTGGATTTCCAAAGTTTGCTCGCATTGAAGGTTTATGATTGTTGCATCATTTAGTGTATTCCCTTATTTTGTACAAGGAATCACTCTGAGTAAAGGCTATGTCAAATACTTCCAAATCGAAGGACCTCATTCTCTTCACCACCGATCCGTTCGTTGACGCGTGAAGTAATGATATGTTCTTCTCTTCCGTCAATCAATGATTGATTACCTGAAACTCATTTAAACAGAATGCTTTAAAGTAGGAATTAAATAAGTTTGAATATGATCAGTAATAGAAGGTAAGGTGGTTCATTAATTATCAGATGTAATAAGTCAGCGAATCGTTGCTCTGTTCCTATGCTCGAGCAAGAGGTTTTCGTTGCTCGGGCAAGCTTTCGAAAGAAATAGTTTTTCTCGCTGATGCTCGGGCAAGCAGGTATGTCATGCTCGAGCAAGCCTTTAAAAAGAACTATAGTTTCTCGCTGCTGCTCGGGAACGCTATTATGTCATGCTCGAGCAAGCCTCAGGCAGAGGCGAAATGTAGTGTTTCACCGATGCTGCTCGAGCAGACTATATCTCTTGCTCGAGCATGGTGCTCGAGCAGGGACAAAGACCTGCTCGGGCAGACGAAATATAGTGAAGAAACAAGAGGACTTGAGTAGTGTTGCTCGAGCAATAGTTTATCTCTTCTCGGGCATGGTGCTCGAGCATGAAAAAATTCATGCTCGGGCAGACACCATCCGGAGGCGAATTTGGAGGGCTGCTCGGGCAAGCTCATTCCTTCTGCTCGAGCATGGTTCTCGAGCAAGGATTTCTCAGGTGCTCGAGCAGGCCTATTTGACATGGAAAATTTCGCTTCTGCCTCTATGCTGCTCGAGCAAGGAATTCCTCCTGCTCGAGCATAAATGCTCAATTCAGTTCTTTCACACGTCGTTGCTCGGGCAAACCTAAACCGCTGCTCGAGCAAGATTCTCTCAAGTTGGTTGGGAGGTCTGAATCTCGATGATGCTCGGGCATGATATGTTTCTGCTCGAGCAAACTCGATCTGCATGTTTTTCACTGAATTTGATAACTCATAAATTGTAATCATCAAAGCACCGAGAACTAACAGAGGATAGACACAATGTTTTCATAAGTAGAAAGCAATGTACTTGTAGGGCTTGGGACCTAATTGGGATCCCTTTTCAGCATGCCATTTGTGCATTATTTCATGCCCAAGTTGACCCAGTCACTCAAATTTCAAGATTCTATCACAAGGACACCTACTTATCTAGTTATAGAACCAAGTTCCAACCTATTAGAGGCAAGAGCTTTTGGAAAGTTGATTAGTTTCAGCCCATGGAACCATCTCCATTGTGCATCTTGCTGGTAGACCTACAAAGAAGAGGAAGAGGACAAATGAATTTAAGAAAAGAAGAGGTTAGCAACACTAGAGAACCCCCGATGTGGACATAAATACTGATCTTCCTCTACCTCCTCCTGAGAAGATGTTAAAGAAAGGGTCGACTGGAAAATGCTCCATTTGTCACCAACAAGGCCATACCAAAGCCACATGAAAGCATGTAAATATTGCATAAGCTTAGATATTGTGCACAATGTTTGATCACTACAAGGTTATTAACATGCATTTTGTCTGCTGGGTGTGTCTCTAATCACTTGTACAAATGAAGCCCACAAAGTGACACTTTTTTATTGCACACCACTGTGAATGAAATTGTTTGTTGGACCACATGACTTGACTTAGATCATTATGGAAAGAAAATTATGTCAAATCTTTCTCTAAGGTTGTTAAGTCATCAATCTTTAAAGGTTTCATTGATTCAATGCATTCAATAACCTCAATGATGGGTTGATAAATGGTCTAGGTTTTCTTTTAACGATTGTGGTTAATTAAAACATAATATTCTATAACAACTTAACATGGAATTTCTTGTCCAACGGAGTGTTGAATTTTCATTAGTCCAAGAATAGCAACAAATGCTATATGGGTTGTTGTGTATTGCTTTATGGGTTCATCTGTATTACTGCTTATTTCCATTGTTTGATTGCTTATTGCTTATTGCTGTGTATTGCTTATTGTTCCAGAAAGATGAAACCACTAGTCAGACTAGTGATTCCAATATTAGTACCCAACAATCTCAAGCAAGCTCAAGACCACATGGTGGATGGGCTTTCTATAAGAGTTGCGTTGAAAGTGGCATGGGAGTTCAAATTGATGAGGACTCTAGACGTACTGTGTACAATGTGAGCACTTACTTCATGCTTTAAGTTTCTCGTTATTCAATTCCATCATTAACATATGTTTGTTCCTAATTGTGTAGCTTGATATGAATTATCAAATTGTTCTACATGAGGGTACAACTCAAGAGTACATGGAGCAACATGAAGACTTAGAAACAAGATTCCCAATCCTGAATGAGGCCACAATGAGGAAAACAAGGAGCATGGATTCATCTTTAGAGCCTAAAAACTTGTCCAGTCCAATATCAAGGTGATGGATCAACAGTCTCCATTCCTTCTGATCTGTCATTCAAGTTGCCAGGGCTCATGTGGAGCAGGAAAAACGCTATAACAAGCTCACAGCTTCTTCAACACAAGCAATCCATGATTAACACTTCTGCAACTAGGAAGAACACCACTACAAGAAGACGAGGGGGGATAGAAAAAGGGAAGGGGCTAATTCCCCTGTTGTGGTTTCTTTCCTTCACTACCACTTGAAGTTGGCATATTTTGCTTGATACTATAACAAATTATTGTTGGATAAATTATGGTTCATTAGTTGTCACTTTAGGATTAACTTTTTTGGTTCCAAACACATCATCATGTGCGCCATTTCATATTGGCATTGTTGTCATTTGCTAATGGCATGGTTAGGTTTGTGTTTTGCCCACTAACTCTTTGTTGGACAAATTATGATGTACATGTTGTCACTTCATGTTGGCCTTTTTGTGGGTAAGTACACTTATGTCTGAAATTGAAATGCTTTGTTTATGCTTTGTTTTTCCAAATAACTCTTCTCTGATCCAGCCCTACATGTTTCGCCCTACAAATCGTCATTTTGTGGATTTAAAAACCCATGGTTGAGTGCTTTGACCTAACAGACATTTAACCCACATGTAATCTCCAACTTGGGTCTCCCACGTGGCGTTCAACGTGTCAAATTTTCCTATGTGGCACACGTCTGTTGGTCTCACCATTAGTCAAGGGCAACATTGCTACGTTTAAGAACATTCAGGTTGACATTGAGACCAAAAAAACTTTTAGGGCAACATTGTTTCTGGTCATGTACTTCTGGAGCAAAATTACTTCTTACCCCTATATTAAATAAACCACATATACACCAAAAAGTTAAAGGTTTGAACAATAGCTGAGTTTTTTTTTTTCATTTAAAAAAAAAATATTTTATATGTTTACACCAATGTCTTAAAACTCAGACTGCATAGGAAAGCGGCGAAATGACAGAAAACCAATCCAAGTCAAGGGGTGACCCGAGTTTAGAGTTGACCGGGATCAACTCACCAACTCGGCCTAACTTCGGTCAAGTTGATTGAGTTCTGATTTTTTTTTTTAAAAAAAGTCGCACGAAACTCCATCAAATCCACGATGAGAAGGAGCAGGAGGAGAAAGAGATCGAAGAGCCACCAAAATCTTAAGAGATCGAAGCATCACGAACAACCTTAACAACCGCCACGGTTGCCCTCTTCTTGTGATGCGGCGGGTCCAAGAATCCTGAGAGCCTCTGACCAAGTAATCACGACCTTTGGAATATGGAATTAGAAGAGAAGCAAGCATGAGATAGAATAAGAAGGACTCAGAGGTTGGATTAACAAAGAAGGAAGCCATTGCTGACGGTGAGGGAGGAGACAAGACGAAGAAGAGAGAGTGAGTGAACTACCCGTGAGACAGAGTCCTTCATTCTTCAATATCTTGTGGTGTGAATGTGATCCCTTTTTTGTTTTTATAAAAAGAAAATCAATATAATATTCACATGCTATACACACACACACACACACTGATGGAGTAGAGTAGTACTTATTTCACTTGAATACTGATGGAGTAGGGTAGTACTTATTTCACTTGGCCTTCAAGTGATTGATTTGAAATACAAAATTTGAACAGAGAGGGGTACTGCACATTATTTGATGAGTAGCTCTGCATCAGTCCTACATCATAAACCTGTGAACTGTAATGAGAAAAATCTCTGATAATTTGCAAGCCCAAAAATTGTGTTCTATTTGTTTTAGAAAAAATATTAGTATAATATTACACATCTTTTCATATTACACATCTCACATGTTTACATAAAATATGTTTATTATTAAAATATAAATATTTTTACCTATTTTAATTAAATTATATTTTTTAATTAATACCAATCTGACATCGATTTGACCCACTGACTTTTAACCTAGTAACCCTACCGATTTAGTGACCGGTTCGATTTTCAGAACATTGGTTTACACACTCTTACATGTAGAGATAGAAGATGGGTACAATCACAGTGAAAAGTCCTTGAGAGAGAATATGTTACACACACACACATGAAGGAGAGAGGAGGAGTTGGGAAATGGTGAAATAAATCCCCACCTAACCAAGAAAAGATGAAATACATGTGGCTTCCTAGAGTTGAAAAGACAAAGAGGAACAACATGCTACAGTGAAAAGCAATGGAGAAATGGAAACATAGGGCCACGACACAAGCAGAAGAAAAGAAAGAATAAAAGAAGAAGAGTACCTGCGCGGCGCTTTGTTCAGACAACATTTTTTTTTTCAATTTCTTTTGTTATATTCTACTCCCAATAATATTTTCAGGAGGTATTTCATTTCTATTTTTTTATGAAGTAATAATATTTATTTATTTTTTGAAACTTGATTCTTTTTTTATTATTAATTTATTCTAACTAACAAAACTTAAACTACAATTAACTCAAGTTCTACAAAAGGATGTTACACGTGGTTTGTATTGTGGGCCATCCTTATAGTTGAATGCAATCACCTTTGGATTGAGTGCAAAGTTTACTAATCTTAAACATTTTGGTTCTTTTGATGTTTTAGATAGAATATGGCCATGGCCTAGCTCATTTTTAGGTGATAAATGTGGATAATCTTATTTATTCAAGATGAGTTTAACATGGTTGATATACAAACTTGAGAATTCTATTTTGTATGGTTGAATTTAGTTGTGTGATGAGCTCTTGGTTGAGATGGAAATCAAAATGAAGGCCAATAATAAGGAGCTACCCAACTAGGTGGAGTTATTAGTGACGAGTGGATGATTAGACATTTAAATTAGATAATGAAAAATGTAGGTTGGGTGATCAATGTTTGAAAGGAAAATTTTGTTGAATTTGATTACCACCCAGTCCAACAAATTAATCCTTTCAAGTGATGATCATCTATCCAATGTTTTTCATCCTCTAGTTAATCCTTTCAAGTGATTATCAAAATGCATAAGTATGATAACCTAGCAACCAATCTATGGGTAACTGCATTCAACTGTAGGAATGCTCACAATATGAATCATGTGTCAATAGCATGCAGATGTTGGGCCTAAAATTGCATCCACTAAATCCAACACTCAAAAATCATCTAACTCCTTTGGAGGTGGGGAAAATGTAAGGAAAAAAAAAAGTAATCCTTAAAAAAAAATGTTAGAATTCAAATTCAATAATTATCTAATAATATAAGGCTTAGATTCATGGTTATCAGTTATAATTATCTTTTTATGTCGATTGCATTTTTTTTAGGGCCGTGTATATAATTTATATTGCATAATATAATTTTTAGATATAATAATATCCAATAGGGATTCTGTGAAACAAAATAAAACATACATTTTTGTTTAAAAAAATGCCCACTTTTTAGACCGGGTATGAAATTACCTAGTTTAAAGTGTGAGCATTTTGTATTATAAATTGAAACTTCTTAATATCAGTTGTTTAAACAATCGGTTTGAAAAAGTAACTTTTAAGATTGGTTGTCTATCCAGTCTTAATAAGGACATATACTTTATAAATCGGTCGATATAAGATCGGAGCTAAACCTGATCTAAAAAAACCAATTTCAACAGATCTTCAAGCCTTTTTTTAGTAGTGTGTACTCTAAGAGTAAAAACCAGTAGGAATTCGTAACTCATTCCCCTTCTTCCTTTAACTTAAATACTATTTTTGGTAGTATTGACTTTTTACAATTTACCAAAAGAAGGAAAAGCTATTGGGCATCCAGTTGAAGATAAAAAAGCATCTATCTAATTAAGACTTTGAACAAAGAAAATGATTGAGGCATAATGAAAAGCATAAAGCTTTGTATAGTACAAAAAGCAGTAAATGTAAAAAGAGAAGATAATGGATGATTCAGGATTGACAATTGAACCCATAAAAAAAAAAAGAAAAAAAAAAAAGCAAAGGATAAAAGCAACAGCAAAAAGAGGGAAACATGGGAACTGATTCTCCCAACAACATAAAAAATAGAAGCAGTTCCTATTAGTAATAAATGTTTGTTCAACTGTGTTATGTTATGTGAGAGCATCCAAGGCAACAGTTTCCTCAATATGTACTTTCATGAAAAAGAGAAAACAAAGTATGCAGATTCAGATTTTTATGTTTCCTTTGTATATTTATTTATTTCCATTAGTCCTTTTGTTTCACATTCTCTCTCTTCCTGCAGATTGGACCACCCAAAGGCTAGCATATATAGTTTCTTCTTGTGAACCTATAGTGGATAATTGATATTGGTCATTAACTGTTAAAGTAGTTGTTAAATTCACAGTGATTAAACCCATTATTATAATTGAATGATCATATTTTCAACCACTATATGTGAACTAGATAGGAGCCTCTAGCTTCTTTTAAATTTTGAAGTTGTTGATTATTAGAAGTCGCATGAATAATGTAGCTTCTATAGCATTGCACCAGGGGAAGGAGTGTTTCTTTTTTTCAACCAATAATGTAGCTTATATAGTTTCTTCGAACATATTGATATGACTTCTTCTTTTTTTTTTTTCTTGGGTAAGATAAGATTTATCCACCATAATATTAAATTTTAAAATGTTGCTGTGAGATGGATAAACATCCACATATATATATATATATATAAGTTTACAAGATTCCTACATATTTCATAAGCTTGTTTAAAAGGGAACTTTCTGTAGTAAAGAATAAAACAAATGACTAAGCTTTTGATTTAATTAAAACTTAGTGTGACAGTTCATGAGATATCATAATGTTTCCTACATCAAATAATTTTTCATCACAAAGCATTGGTCCCCTTCAAGCTCTAGTTACTTTGAGAGTTGGAAATTGGTGGGTCCTTCATAATTAGCCTATCTATGTATGTACGTATGTATGTATTCAAAATTTGAAAAAGCTCCATCGATATATTAATCTGTTTATGTGCATAATTTATGGTAAAGTATTACTACCTCCGGTCCTAATTATAGAAACACTTTTATAGTGTAATTTACACTACAAAAGTGTTCCTATAATTGGACCGGAGGGAGTACAAAACACCTTGATATTATTTCTTAATAGCATATAACACCAGTCTTATTTATGGTGTATCCAACGCTTTTTAATGTTATTTTTCAGTTACATTCAGCATTATAATTTTACTTATGATTTAGGGTATTGAATGCACTATAAATAAGATCAGAGTGTTAGAAGCACTAGAAAAATAGCATTAAGGTGTTGTATGCATCATAAATAAGATTAAGATAATGAATACAACTTGAAAATAAGGTCAAGGTCAAGGTGTTGGATGCTAATTTACCATATAATTTATATGCTATGTATATAAAGTTATGATGTGGTGGAGTATTTAACTGGTGAATAAAATTATGATTTGACATTATGTATAGTTGTTTTCGATATTATTTAAAAAAAAAAATTAAAAGTTAGAGTATATCACCAAATGATCTGGTCACAATTTTTTTAATGTAATGAATGAGACGAATTTATAGTTTATATATGAAATAAATGTTATAATAATCAAAGAAATGTTTTGCTTTTACGTTTAGTAATAAACGTTTTAATGATTTTTTTTTTTAATTGCAGCGCAATCCCCACGTTAACAGCCGACCAATATATTTTCTTTTATTATTCTAACATCATTTTGTTTCTTATAAAAAAAAAAAAAAAAGCCGTCTACCAACATGAATGATAATCATGAACTATTATGATGATAATAATTTCGTGGCCAAAAATACATGAATGACAACGATTTTTATTATTTATGTATTGCAAAAGTTTTTGACTTGCTCCAAAAGAGAGAGAAAGTAAGAATTTAAAATCTTGCATAAACCGTTTTAATGAGATATGCTAAAGAGAAAGTGATCATTGTTTCAAAAACATGGATAATTATCTTTATCAATTTATTAAATTGGTTATTGTAAAGTATGCATCCCCTATTTCGAGGGACTGAAAAAATGACAATTGTTTTTTAATCCTTTAAAAGAACTAAATGGGGGGTTTTTACCAAAAAATTGCTTATTAAATAAAATATTACCCGATCACAGCACCTTTCAAACTAATTTCTAAAGTAATGCTCACGCCAGTAGTGGCGTTTTTCTCTCTCACGCCACTACAACGTGGCGTTTCTCTCTCTCACGCCAGTACTGGCGTGAGACTGTCTCACGCCACTACTGGCGTGAGAGAGAAAAACGCCACACAGAGTGGCGTGAGACAGTCTCACGCCACTCTGTGCGTGATTTTTATATATATATATATATATATATATATTAAAATTATAAATAATAATTCTAATTAATAATAAATAATAAAAATAGTATTATTTTAATTAATAATTAAGACAATTAAAATATCTAAAATTTATTATAAACCTTAGGAACAGACTAATTAGTAAATTAATTAATTAGTAAATTTATTAAATTAATTAATTAGCAACTTTTAACACGATATTAAGTTGCTACAATTTAGGTTAAAAGTTTAGGGTTTAGGTGCTTTTTCCGAGAATCTCACTCTCTCTCAGTCTTAATAGTGAATTAATTAATTACTGAATTAATTCACTATTGAGAGTGAGAGATTCTCGCGAAAAGCACTATTGTAGCAACTCTTAACAAAAATTGTACCTAAATCAACTTAATATCGTGTTAAAAGTTGCTACAATTTATATACAATTTTTGTTAAAAATTGCTACAATAGTGCTTTTCCCGAGAATCTCTCACTCTCCCACGGTCTCAACTATTGTACCTAAATTGTAGCAACTTAATATCGTGTTAAAAGTTGCTAATTAATTAATTTAATAAATTAACTAATTAATTAATTTACTAATTAGCCCTGTTCCTACGGTTTATAATAAATTTTAGATATTTTAATTCCCTTAATTATTAATTAAAATAATACTATTTTTATTATTTATTATTAATTAGAATTATTATTTATATATATATATATATATATATTTTAAATCACGCACAGAGTGGCGTGAGACAGTCTCATGCCACTCTGTGTGGCGTTTTTCTCCCGCCAGTAGTGGCGTGAGACGATCTCACGCCACTCGGGGAGAGAGAAAACGCCACGTTGTAGTGGCGTGAGAGAGAAAACGCACTACCAGTTGTGAGCATTACTTTGGAAATTAGTTTGAAAGGTGCTCTGATCGGGTAATATTTTATTTAATAAGCAATTTTTTGGTAACAAGGAAACAAGAATACTCCATTAATTTAAAGCAGAGGATACAGAGGAATCCACAAAGCTATGACGATCGCTTCCAATAGAAAAAATTAACTAAAAAGAAGCAACACACTAAAACCCAACACATTCCCACTTACAGTTTCAAAACAATACATCTCTCACATCAGCAATGTATGGACAAATACTTTAGATTGCCAAGTCAAATAATTTACATTCAAAAAAGTGATATGGAGATTGGATCTCTGAGATTCGTGTAAAATACTTCATCAAGGGCCACTCTTACCCAAGTTTCAAGGTCCTCACTTTAGCCAAAGTTATGTTTTCCCCCAGTAACCACAGACATTCTCCTATTAGACGCAAACCAATTCGAGACATTGTTGGACACTAAATGTGAGCACAACCCAAAATGTGGATTTGAAACTTGATTTGCTACATTATAAGAGATTAACCCTTTCCACTAGACGCAATCCATGTTGGTCACTTTAGCCAAAGTTAGTTCAAAAAGGTCCAATCTAAGAGTTAGACAGACCACTTGAAAAAACAGAAATCCAAATCTCCATAGCAAAATCCAGGCAGAGCAAAAGGAAAATCTTTTTTTTTTGGGCTATAGTCTTGGAGGTTACTTGGTTATTATAACAACACATGAAGGCAATCATCTTAAATTGGTACTCCCAACTCAGTTCAAACGGGTTGAAGCTGGATAAGCTCTGTTTCTGAAATCTCCATCCCTATCTGAATAATCCCATAATCCTTGAACACTTCTCCCACTTGAACTATATCTGTCAAACTCCAACCTTTGCTTAGGAGCACTCTGAGATCTAACCTTAGCCCTTGATGATTCAGTGTTGGCCATGTAACTTGGATACCCCAAGAAACCCCAAGAAAACTCACTTCTTGTGGGTGTGAAAGGACCTCTTCTACCTCCTCCACTTCCATGTCTAGATGATGAAGCTGAAAGTGCTGGTGGGCTATTCTCAACTGTTCTGGATGAAGCTGATACTACTGCTTTTCCTTTCTGAATTTTCAAGGAGCTCAATGATGAGAGGCTTTGGTTTAGAGCTTTCGCTGAGCTTTTGGATGGAGAGTCATATGCCATCTCGCTGCCGACGTAGTCGGAGGTTAAGTAGTATTGAGATGCATGGTGGAAGGAGCTGCTGCTTCGGTGAGACCTGAAGTGTGGCTTCCATGTGTCCACTTCAAGGATCTTGGCGCTCTTCTCATCATCAGCGCGCATATTTCTCAGTGAAACGTCTCTTGGTTGGTTCCAAACACTTTCTTCCATCCAACGATCCAACAAATGTGATCCAAACTGTGCTCTTTGTGGGCCAATCTCCCTAAAATTTGCATTGGAGCTACATCTCTGCAAGTTTATAAAAAAATTGGATCAAATAAATTCCGAAAAAGAGAAATGCCACATCTACAAGCAGCAAAGCAGAACTTTCAAGAAACTATATACAACTTCCCTGAACTAGTATGATATTATAAACTATCAGAGTCCCATTAAACATATAATTTGCAATTGATGGCTAAAAACTATGTGGTTGTAGTATATCAAGCATGTGTAAAGTTGAAGGAAATGGTGGGAACATTTTATTTTGTTATAGTCATGTGAGTTTTAGACTTTAATTTTAACAGATTAGTAATGTTTTCACTCCTCTGGAAATAGTCTAGGGTGTTGAGTATAATCTTTTTAAGCTCATGTGCCCAATGTAATTGAGCTTTGACTTGAGGATTATTAATTTTGGCATGAAATAGTCAGTTCAGACACTTAATTTATTCATTATCGGGCGGAGACATTTCCATTGAAACCATCAAAACATATCAAAATGCAGTTTATGGGAAGAACCATGGGTACCTTGAGGATGGAAGATTCATCAAAATTAGTACTATAGGCACGAAGTGGACGCTCATGATCTTCAGGGACCTGCAATTAAATAATTAAAAATCAGACAGTAAATTGCTGATAAGCTTTTTTTGAAGTGCACCTGAATATTAGTGTGAAGGTAGTAGTAGAAAAGTCCACAAAATCAAAAGCAATAAGTTCCAATGTAGAAAGGTCCACAAAATCAAAAAGATAAGTTTTGCATTTTGCTTTGGTTTAGTAAACAATGAATCTGGATTATCATAAATAAAGTAAAATGAGTTTTTTCCTTACAGGGTGATAAAACATTGAAGACTTGCTAGAATAAAGATGATGATCTGACATGTGCGCACGGTTCGCACGTGCCCGAGCCTGAAGTCTGACCAATGTTTGCATGCGCCGGAGCATGTCTGCAGTTTGCTTTCTTACTATGTGGCCTCTCACCAGTGCTTGCAGCTTCACCAATGCTTTGAGCGCTCGTAGTGCTCTCCTTGACTGTAAAATTACTTTCTCATAAACACTTCCAGAAGAAAAACTCTGAAAATTATAAGCCTCCTTTGTGCTCTGAATCTTAGAAATATGGAATTTAGTCCTTAAGGTCTTTGACCCACTATTCTTTAATTCCTAAATCATGTACATATGAATTACTTTTGCCCTCTTTTTGAATTGGCTAGAATTAGAGAGTAACAAGTAGGGAGAGAATAATATATTTTTAACAGGACAAAACCTAGGTCAAATTGCTCATATCGAGTAGGTTAAGTTCATATGTGAATTTACAAGTGCACACATTTTATCAAGTATCAATAGCAAAAATAACCGGCGTAATTGAAAAACTTGACCTAAGTTTTGTCCTGTTTTAAATTCAAGGATTGAATAGTTGATCTCAAAAGAACTAGAAAAAGCAAGTATAGCACGAACAAAACAGGATTAAAGAAAGATAGACCAGAGTAGCAAGTATGGAAAGGAGGATAAAGACTAGTGAACGAAATCATTAATAAACACCATAGTCACATGCAGCCACTTTAAAAGGGGGAGAAAAAAAATTCCTTTATTGATGCTTCTTTTTTTAATCACTGAAGCTTCCTTTGCTACACCACCTACCATCTCAGCGCTAGCATAAGTCCAATGAACTTAGCAGCCTTACTGTTTACTTTAATTCCTCGTAAAAGTATACACCGAACTACACTATTTGTGTTCTTACCTGCAGAAACTTTCACGTGAAGACTAGAATATGTTATGTCTAAAATTCTATCTTAGAATATGGTGAAAAGCACTTTTCTTTCTTCCAAAAGTAGCTTCGTGCTTTTCATTTGGTAAGGCCTACCATTCAAACAAAGTCCACTACATGATTGTATCTACTAATCTATTTCTCTCATAAATTAAGAGACTCCAACACCAAATTTTTTTACTTCATACTTGTTTCTCATGGTGAGTGTTCCAGCATTGATAAATGTTGCTATCATGTAACTAAGAGGTCACGTTTCAAATTCTAGAAACCGTCTCACCACTTGTGGAGTAAAGTGTGTATATCTGAGTATCTGACCCTCCTAAATCCCCACCTAATAGGAATCTTGTATACTGAGCTTCTCTTTTTTACTTGTCCTTCATGGTAAAAAGGGAGTCTTATCAAATAGCTTGTGCTATTTTGATATAAAGAAAACCTATAGGATTCTCTTTTTACATTATATATCTATATCCTCTCATCTTTTCTGAGACAAAACAATAGTCATTGAAATTAATATATTTTTATTTTGGTGGATAGGCCACTCTCTAATTTCCCTACAGGAAAGGCAAGCAAAAGTCTCACCGAAAATGTGGGGCTCTTATATTCACTTTTCTCAGACCATTATTCTCATTTCTCGCACATTCAAACTTCAAACGGAAACCATTGCCCAGTTTCTTCACCACACAGCACCGTTGTTTTCACAGAAAACACAAAGAAACACCCTCTACACTTAAAAGGTGACCCCAACACAAAAATTAAAAAATTTCTAGACCAATTACGTTTTAAGAGGTACACAAAAAGTGAAAAAATAATAATAGTAAAATTTAGTGAAAACTATTGGGGAAATTAGAAGAATAATATGATGTACATGAGTCAGACGATGAAATCACACACGTGCCGAATTGTCGGGGACACTTATTTATTACTACCTTCGGTCCTAATTATAAGATACAGTTGACTTTCTTTGGAGAGATTAAGGAAGCTAAATAAGTTACTTAATCATTTTATAAGTTGTGTATCTTTAGATTATATATTAGTTTATTAGTCAAACTAATTACTTTGAAGAAAAAAAAAAAAATACTCTAAAATAATTTAATTAGATTCCTTAATTTCTCCAAAAAAATCAATTATGTCTTATAATTAGGACCGGAGGAGTATTATATTCATACTCCACATTGGAGAGAGCAGTTTCCAGAATTCTGTCCACTACAGAAAATTTGGTTTTATACTTTTTTTTTTTTTTTTTGCATTAAGGAAGGTGCGTGGTGTGGTAGGAGGGGACCATGACCATTGTCGTCGAAAAATATCGCTTAAATGAATAAAATATTTTTACGATATTGAAAAACATGTAAAATAAGAATATTTTATTATTAGCGTTTTTTTTTTTTGCTCGGAATTATTAGCGTTTGGAAGCAGAGAAAAAATACCGGGAAAAATTCACTTTAATGCGGAAAAATCGGCCAAGAGCTAACGCAGCAGAGAGGGAGTCAAGTGAATTTTGAAATTATCGTCGAGAATTCAAAATTGAAATCGGAAAACCAAGCAACAAAAGAATTAACCAATAAGGCTTAGCCTCGGGAATAAGAAACACTGATTAATGAGAACTGCGATAATTGTAAAAGGGGAATTCCGTACTCACAATGTAAGACCGGAAAGCGGACTGTATTTTAACGGCGGCCGCTTCCTCCACCCATCGGCGTTGGCTAGTGCTGGCCTGTGTCGTACTCGTACTCGGCGGTCGAGTGCCGGAGGGGCCACTGGTTAGTCGAACTACCTCAGCAGCCGCGTGAGCAGCGGCTAGTGCTGCCTCCGCCACGGCGGCCGTGGCCGCTGCTACGGCAATGGCATGCTTATTGGCGTCTAAAGAGTCGGAGAATGTTGCGGAGGAATCGAAGTTGTTGAGATCAGATCTTTTAGTTCTAGAACCGTGAGACTTGTCCTTGGTTTTGCCGAAGAACCATTTCTTCTTGTCCTTACCGGAGGAATGATCCGATTTTTTGGAACCGAAGAGTCGCCGGAGAAATCCCATGGCTCATTGGCGAAGAACAAGATGAAGATGAACGGCGGAGATTATTGCGAAGAAGAAGAGCACGGTTGTGAGTGTGAGAGGGAGAAAGAGATGGCGAGAGAAAGTAATGGCGGAATTGGAATGGTTTTAATGGGTGGGGAACACTCGGATTATGTAGTTGCGGTTGCGGATTTGGCTGTGCGAGCTCAGACGTCAAGGGTCCAGTCGTCACGCGCTTCGCAAGATTTATCTTCACGCGCGCTTCGCAAGATTTATCTTCACGCGCGCTTCATTTCTTTTGTAACAAAAAGGATAATTAAGTTTTAAAACTTTTGATTGAAAGATGAATCATAAATATTTATGGGTTTTAAACTTGTTGCATGAGAAGGAAAAGATTCCTACACACATGAAATAGTGTGACCCACATATATATATAATACTAATATGTATATGTGTGGGTCCCACCATTTCATGTGTGTGTGTGACATGAGAATACACTTCTTCTACAACATGAGATGAGAAGTGTTTTCCCCAATATTTATTTATATAAACTGCATATACGAAAATTTCGTTAGTCGTTGTAAATGAGTTACAATAAGGATGATCAATTATTTATAAGATTGTCAAATAGAGAAGATTTTTTCTCATCATTTTTTACCATATCCTTCATCAGTCTCATTTGAACCTTTGATTGAGAAGATGAAAGAAAATTTAAAATAATAATGTGACTTTTTTAGATTGATTGAACGGATATAATTTAAAGATTATAAGGGATGATGAGAGAAACCAAAACGGTCAAATAGTGAAAGGGAGGTATAAATAAGAAGTAAATTACTTATATATGCAATATGAAATAAATTACATTACGTAAAGATTGAGATGAAGCATGAAATATTTGATTAGGCCACTAAAGACGATGGAGGAATTAAAGACCGTAAACCAACTTTTCCCTCCAAATTAATAATGATGATACGGCGGAGCCACAAAGGGGCAAGGGACCGCACATGCAGACCTAAAAATGTGAGTTTTTTTGTTTGTTTTTAATTAAATGAAAAAAGGTGACGGTGTGACCTAAATCTTATCTCTCGTCTTCCGTTTGCACTGTGCTTCGTCCAGCTTTGTTTCTTTCTCCAAGGCTCCAACTTCAATTCTTCATCCAGCTCTATTCCTTCCTCCAACTCCAGATCGAGCTAGACCTTCGAGCGATTGCGGTTTGTCTCTCGTTTTCTGCTTCAATTTTACCGATTTTCCTAGATCTATGTCTCTCCTTTTTTGTTTCTCTATGAACCTTTGAGCTAGTTTTCGGTGATTTAAATCCATGTATGTTTCATGTTTGAGATGTTTTCGTTTCCTGATTAGCATTGATATATATTTTTCCTTTTCTTCTTGTGCTTGGTTGACGTTAAAATTCCGGTTGTGTGTGGAAGAAGGCCCATAGAAAAAGTAAATGAAGAAGAGAGTGTGATTTTAGCACACTAGGTTTATGAGTTATGGAACAGGGGTGAGATTATTAAAGCAAAGGATCCAAATTTGGGAATAGAGTATATAGCAGAGGAGGTGAAAAGGAAATTAGATCTATATGTATATACATGACTATATAAAAAGCAACTAATATACATATATACTAAACTAATATGTCATGGATGTCTAATGTAAGGCAAATTAGAAACAATTATAATTAGGGTAACTTGTGTCATTTTAAATTTATATAAGGACATTTTAGGAAAATGAGTAAAATTAACTAATTTAACTCTTCTCCTTAATTCTCCCAAAATCGATTAAATTGCTCCTATAATTAGGACCAGAGGAGTATATTTTGAAAAAAAGGAAAAAATATTCTTTGTGTTTATTTGTTTTTATTACGAATTAATAAATGTGTTTATTTGTTGAATGATTTATATTGTTTAGATATTAATGTTGATAACATTTATTTGATAGATTAGAACTTTAATGGTTACAATTTACTAATTATATTTCTTTGAAAAAAATCGAAGGAAAAATAGTTAAAATTTGGAATAGTAATTTTCAGCCCGGTAGGTTCGGCCCTAGTCCTGGTACTATCAGGACGGGCTTTGAAAAACAGATGTTTTCCTCACTCCATAGCCCCGTAGGGTCGGGCCCATTGAGCCCAGGCCTCGTAGGCCAGGCCTGTCGGGCCGGCCGCAACGATTCAACTCTAGTTATGACTAGGAAAAATCATCCATGAGTCTCATGTAAAAAAACTAAATATAAATGAGTATTTCTAATTTTATTTAATACTAATAGATCGCAATAAATCTAGGGAAAATACATACAGTGGCCCAATTAAGACTCAGAATTTTAAAAAAGGCCCCAACAACTTTCACATAATTAAAAGGGCCCTAGGACCTTTTCTGGTAGAAATGTTAACAACTAAAACAACCACATTAACAACAAAATCAATACCCGTTAACAACTAAATCAGTCGCATTAACACCAATATTTTAAAAACTAAATCAGTCACATTAACAACAATATCAGCCCCGGTTAACAATTAAATCAGTCATATATTAACAACTAACGTTTTAATGAAAAATCTCAGAAAAGGCCCTAGGCCCCTTTTTGGTATGTGAAAGTTGTTGGGGTCTTTTTTGAAATTTTGGGCCTTAATTGGACCTCTATATGAATTTTCCCATAAATCTAGGGTAAATGATTTTTCCAGCCACGAGAGATAAATTATCTCCAGTGACCCCCAAAACTATGTCGTTTTTTATTAATAAATGGTGTTTCTATAATTTTGCATCCTTCATTAATTCACCTAAAATTACAAAAATACCATTCATTAATTCAAAACGACATAGTTTTAAGAGTCACTGGAGACAACTTATCTCTAATGACTGGAAAAATACTTTTCCCATAAATCTAATATTTATAAATTTAACAGGTAAATAACACAACTCAATTTATGTTAATAAATATATTGTCTTACTCCATGCACTAAAGGTGTCTGATCACATTGTCATTTAATCACGCACGAGTGTTTTTTTGTTTGTTATGATTTCACTAAAAGGTTAAGAAGCAAAAATATGAATAAGGTTTTTCTAAAAGTGTGTAAACATAAAGTATTTTTTTAGATGTAAAAGTGATTATGTGGTTATAAAAATAGAGCAAAAGTCACACATTCTATTACTTTATATTGGTGGAACCCACCGTCTTTTTCACGAAATATATATGTGACTTTTGACATGAAATTGATTTATAAATAAGACTAAATTTTTTGATTAGAATGAACTTAAAAATAAAATCAGAGTAGTACATTCTGAAGGCCTCGTCAGCATGAAAGAAACATTCTGAAGTACCAGCGGAAGTTGGCCTAAGTGGAAGGGGTTTTGGTCGCTCAAGCAAGATGTCTCAGTTTCGAGCCTTTGTGAATGCAAAAAACTTCTCTTGGAGAGGTCCCTGCTTCGGCATCCGACAGAACCTCAAAGTGGTTGTACACTTTGCCACCATTTTAGTATAAAAAAAATAGAAAAAAAAAGCCATAAAATTTAATGTTGGGTATGCAAAAATTAAATTAATTGGAAAGAGTTGTCCTCCTCATAAATAAGGAAGTTTTTCCCCCGCTCTGGGTGATGGTGGGACCTGATTAACATAATTTTTTATGACCATTTTACCCTTACTTTTCAAATTTCATAACGATCTTGGCCTTGGAGAATAATGCGTCGCTTGCCTTCCTTGTCAATGAACAGTGTTGCCCTCCATCCACCTATAAGAAACATGAATGCGTTGTGTGAAGCAGACAACATGGTGAGTAGTACACAAAGTGTCTTTGAAAACAATGGTAACAGCTCATCCAATTCAGACGTCATTTGACGATTACTGGGTACTCTTTTGAGGGTGCAGTATAGTGCCGGTTTCTCTAATCAGCGTTTCCCATAAAGTTAAGAATATTTGGACCACCTAAATTTAATTTTTCTAAAATAGTAATTTTTAAATAAAATTATTTTTTTTAACCGCCCATCCAATTGGGACGTTATTTGGCAATTACTGGGTACTCCTTTGACGCTAAAGTACAGTTTGGACCATCTAAATTTAATTTTTTTTAATAGTAATTTTAAAAAAATAATAAGTAATAGATTATCTTCATTTTAGATTTTATAATCATTAAAATAAATTTTTAAAAATATAATTGTTTAAAAAAAATCAAATATATACCATCTAGATTAGTTTTAAATGGTTCCAATTTGTTTAGTTCTTCGAACCATCATATATGCAGGCGATAAATAACGATTCTTAACCACTATCTATTTATCACCTATTATAATAGTTATAAAATAATACAAGTTATGTATTGAGGCTTGGTGAGGACATGATATACGCATTGTTATGATAATAATTGACGGGCACACGTCAAAAACTGTTATAATATATGGTAATGTGCTTACATGATACATAACGGTCTCATGTTGACAACTGTAATTTATTCAGTAACATAAATAACAATTCTTTTGTAAGAACCGTAACTTTCAATAGAACTAAATAATGGTCTCATGTAGACAATCGTTATGTATTTAGTACAAGGATAACGGTTCCGAATTAAGAACCATGAATTTTATAATACATGATGATTTTTATATAATAAGTGTGATGTATGATTGAGAGAATTTTCAAGTGAGAGTTTCTGAGCTAGTTGAACTAGATTGTATATAATAGAAACAATACCTCCCACATTGAGTTTCTATGCAATATGAGTAGATTAAGACATTCCAGGCTTTGTGGGGAGAATCAATGGCAACTATTGACCTATCTAAGTGATCATGTAACTGTTTACTTATAAATTGTGTCTCTTCACATGAATTAAGCCTCGAAAGCAATAGATTAGGGAAAAACCTACAAATATCCATATTAATTGCTAATGATATTTTTGTTTTTTTCCCTATATACAGATGATATTTGTGTTTTTTTTCACCAACCCATTGCTTTAATTTCCTGGCTTAATCGCTGATGAGACACAAGGTATATGTGATGAACACTTACATTATGAGATACATGTAAAACCCTAAAAATCTCAGTTGATAATTCCTAGTAAAAATAGGTGAATATGAGGTCTCAAACACCTTGTATTGAATATATTTTGTTATTAGGGTAATTTCTCTTGAAATTAGATAATATGCAGTTAGGTCCCTAAAACATTTGAAAGTTTGCAAATAGGTCCCTAAAATATTTATGGGTTATAAAATACCTGAAAATATTATAAAGAGGCAAGTAAATATTTATTTGAAATAGGAAGAATATTGTCCCTAATTTAGGTAATTTATTAAATTATTACCTTGGAAAAATAGAGGGGGAAGAGTTAAAAAGTATTATAATGACCAAAATGCCCCCGTAAATTTTAATATAATGCATGTGACATAAAATACTAATGTCAGTGCAAAAGTTGTGAGGTAATGAGTTATTATAATTAAGAAAATTATCAACAATTAGTGGGTAATTAATTAGATAATTACTGGCTAATTATTTGAGGTTGAACAAAGAAAAATCCAAAGATAATTATGTAAAACCCTATAATTAGTGGTTTATGGCTAAAATTAGCATAAAATATATTTTCTAATTAATGGGAAAATATGAAGAAAAATTGGTGAGATTAAGTAATTTTAAGCCTAAGAACATGTATGGACCAATAGGAAATTTTGTGAAAAATTATATAAAATAATTTTTAATAATTAAAAATATAATATTAATTAAATAAATAATTAAAAACGAAAATAAATAAAATAATAATAAAAAGGACTGAAAATCTCAAAGGAGATAAGGAGATAAGATTTTTGAAATAAAATATTAATAAAAAAGAATATTTTATGGAATGTAAAAAGCAAATAGGATAAATGACCACCGATAGGAATTAAATCCTATCTAGAAAACCATGAATAAGGTTTCTAAGGTCAGAGTATTTTATAGACAAGTATAATTTTATCTCGAATAGACTCGTCTCCAAAGTTGTTTCCGTGACCAGGCGGAGTAATTAGGGATCCGCAAAGAGAAAAGGCCAGATATTGGAAAAGTGAGTCTATAGAAAATAAATTCTAACTCAAGATCCTTGAACTAGTTGGAAAATATCTGGACATATTCGGAATCGGTGAATTTTTGTCCGAAGTTGGTGATTCGGAAGTTACTTAGTAACCGACGCGTTTTTCCGTAAATCTTCGGCAGGATCGGAGAAGACCTGAAAGGGATCAAAAATTTAGTTAACCCAGACATTTTTAATGAGTAAGAAAATAACTTCAAAGTTATGATTCTGGATTTCTAAGATTTTACAAGATTACGCGATTCGAACACCGATCGGGGACTTTATCGGTAGAAACCTTCCAGAAGCTATGCAAGGTGGCACCAAATGACATCATTAGGATGACTTCATTGGTGGGAAATATGACATAGGGGACGTTTTTGTGGTGGAGAATGAAGAAGAGAACTTGTTTGCTAAGTTTCCAAATGAATGGCTAGGATTTGATCTTATAAAGTTGATCCAAGGGTTGAAATTCATGGAAAAAACTCTATAAATAGGCATGCAAGTCTTTGCGAAATCCTCACACCATTTCTTTGAGCAAGTTTCGAAATCCTAGAGAGAAGATAGAGAGAGGAGCTCTGGAGAAGTTGTAGTGAAGTTCTTCAACGGGTAAGTTCTTCGGTTCTAGTCTTTAGTTCGTTAGTTCTTGAAGTTCTAGGGTAGATGTTGTTTTGATCTTTAATCTTCCAAGTATGATTAGATATCATATGTTAGGGGTATTTTAGTCATTAATTTCGAAATTCATGATGGGGTCGGAGTTATGGCAAAATTTTGGAAGATTAGAGTCAAAGTAACGAAGCGCTGGCGAAATTCCGCCGATTAATTTTGCCATACATATCGATATGTATACCCTATGTCTCGACCAGTAGTAAATGTTGCCAAAATTCTATGAATTTCTGTCGTACATATATGGTGTATATAAACATGAGGTTAACCGTTACCTGGGGTTCGATGCATGGACCTCAGCCCTTAATATAGCTTCAGGGTCGAGTGGACCGAGGATCGAGGAGAAGGACAAGCAGCACGCCTAGGAGTCACGGCTGAAGGCTTCTTTCTGTATTACTTTTGAAACACTCTTGTACCGCTGTTTAAACAGCAAAACATGCTACCATGGGTATTTTAATATATATATCAGTTACTCAATCGCTCCGGTGCTCTACTCTAATGTTTACAAATGATGTTTTAAAGAAAAAAAAAATTATACTGCTTGTGAAAACGGGATGTTACAATACATAGGACAAGAGTACGATCGATTTAAGCCACAAAGCCTCGAAAATCTCGATCCATCCTATATTGTATGGCTACTTAATGTAGAAAGAACTACTTTATTAGATATAGTCAAGATCAAGTAGCTTAGAAACTCTCACATTGAAGAGTTTAGGACTGATCACAATGTTGAATTTCAAAGCTCTTAAATTGGTGCTACCTACTCAATACAAAAACAGGAGATGAGTCTTCTATCAGAGTAATAATGATTTTTTTTTTTTAAAAAAAACCATAAATTCACAAAAGTAATTTAATGTCAAATAGAATGCTCCTTGCGTTTTGGTACAACTGAACTAATTTATTCTTCGCATCCCTATTGATCTTTTCGAAGTCACTTCCAAAAATATGGATACTTCTAAGAAATGAGTTATTTGGTTAGGAATACATACCGCCTGAAGTGACTTCAAAAAAGATCAATAGAGTAGGAACCGTATATCAAAGTAATAGGATAACAACTTCCTCCAACAAGAAAGGAACCTTCGATCATAGCAATATTATGGTTTAAAAAAAAAGCATAACTTCAAAATAGCAATTTAATGTCAACTTGAATGTTTTATCGTGTCTTAGTACAACTAAACTAGTTTAGTCATCCATCCCTTTTGATATTTTGACGTGACTTTTGGAGATATGGATACTTCCCAGAAATGAAATGTATTTGCTTAGGAATCAATATCTTCTGAAATCACTTCGAAAAAGATTAAGAGAGTATGAACCATATATTAAAACGATGGGTTGGCAACTTCCTATAATTGAAAAGGAACTTTCAATCAGAGCAATACTAAGATTTCCAAAAAAAAAACATAAATTTACAAAAGCAATTTAAGGAACCTTTGATCAGTGCAATAATGGGTTTTTTTTTTAAAAAAAAAAGAACATAACTTTACAAAAGCAATTTAACGTCACCTTAGATGCTTTATCGCAGTGTGACTTGACAAAGGAAGCTCAATTGGTTAGGGCTCACGAACGAAAAACAACTTGCGTGGCAGTCATTAAGAAAAGGGTCATGTGCATTCACTAGTGTGGTTGTCTTTGAGAATTCGGACGAACGCTTTTTATGGTAGGATTCGACTAAAAATGACTCCTTACAGCCAAAAAAGACAACATAAGCCGTAGGGTTAAGATGTTGCTAGGTTTCATTTGTAATAGACTAAGTGTCAAGTGTATTTTGTTTCATATGTTTAAATAGAAGAGGAATGGTAGGTTTTTTTGGGGTAATATGCCTAAGACTTTACATCACAATTTGCTCGAAAAAAATTGTTATTTATTTGTTTTCATTTATCACAGTTCTTTGTAATAACCGTTATGTATTTCAATTTTCTTAATAAAAAATTTTAGTAGTTGATTATGCAACTACTTGTTTTTTACAAACAAAAAATAAAAGATAAAGATTATAAATAAACTAAAAATAAAAAGTTATGAAGATGTGTTAAGAATCTGATGCATCATCAGATTCTTCATTCTCTAGTAACTTGTTCATCTTCTCGTTTAAAGAGCGAATGAGAGTGGTAAGTTCCTTCAAGCACTGATCTATGTGTTTTTGCTCTTATAGGTAAACCTAGACCATATGATAAAGCTAGTAGGTCGTGTGGATGAGCCATTTTAAACTTGTTAGTAGAGGTAGTTCGTCTTTCAGTTTGTCCCAAGATGATGATCGAACTAGCAGTTCTCTTGCATTTGTCCATAAGTTTGGTGAAAATGTTGACCATGAGAGTTGGAACGAAAGTGGATTTCAATTTTCTGACGTTTATATAGAAAAGGTTTCAAGGATTATCTAGTTGTTGCGTCCATTTTAAATGGTGACAGTTGGATTTTAATAATTGTTATTAATTTGTTTAAGACTGATTGTTTGTAAGTGTTACTAATGGTTATTCTTTTATGACAGTCATTAAAAATGAACAGTATAAGAACCATTATTTATTTTACTTCATGACGGTATTTTTCTAAGAACTGTTGAATATTTCTTTTTCTTACAAAATATTTAAAAAGACAAAAAAAAAACCATAATGGCGAGTAGCCTAATGAACTAATGGGATCACCAGGCTACTTGTCACCAGAGGATTGGCCAAGATCATTGTTAGGATCATGACTAATCTCATACTCATCAATTATGAGATTAGTTTTTGGTTCATACAAGAGAGGTATCTAGAAAGCCTCCTCACGACGTAGTCAGTCTGTTGTGCATGTTAGAACATTGCCTCTAGTTGAGGAAGTATAGGATGTGGAGGTGGAGGAGGAGGTGGCAGAGGCAGAGGCAGATATTAGGGAGGAGAAGCAAGAGGTGGAGGATGACGCTGAGAATTTTCTAAAATTTCTTCGGTACGGCATTTTATCTTAGCCGTTGAGCTAGAGAACAAAGAAGAGGACGATGAAGAAAACATAGGAAAAACATATGAAAATGTGATATTTAAATAATATACATCTGGAAGGAACGTGAATAAATCATCATTGCACACATTGGAAGTTGATTAGGTAGGGTATAATAAAATGGTACTTGGTTCATTCTCATGATGACAATCATCGGATGATAATGATGAGGCACCCATATTCAGTAAGGAGAATAGGAAAGGCTTCAAAAGCTTTAATTAACGTTTATTAAGTTAGAAACACAAAGTATGTTGTCAAGAATACTTTATGGTTCTTAATAATTTGTCATGGATATTTTAATGTTCTTAATTAATAACCATGAATTATTAAGTTGTTTTTTTTTTACACTTCATCTCTCTTTGATTCGATGATGAGGATGAGGAAGACAAGGATGAAGAGGACAATGAGGAGGATGAGAACAGCAGGCAAGAAAATAATGATGTTTAGTCATTACCATCATTATCATCCTCATCCTACTCATCGTACTCTTCATCCTCTTCTTCCTCGTCCTCTTCCTTGTCCTTATCCTCATCCTTATCTTCATCTTCATTTTCATCATCATCGGAGGGAGATGAAGGATCTGACTGTAGGTCATATTGAACATCATCGTGATTAAGTATATGTGGTTCAACTTCCTGTTCAGTGTATTGGCATATGTTGAGAGACTCCTTGTGTCGCAGTCAAGGCTTGCCAACATCTACGTCAAAGCCTCCATTTCAGGAGGATGCGGATAAGGAGGTAGTGGAGGAGAGGGTGGTGGCGGTGGAGGAGCTCTTTAGGAACTTGACATGATGAAGGAGAAGGAGGAGATGTAACGTCCTCTATTTTTCCATAAAATAATAATAACCAATCAACAGTTTGATCAAACCAATCGTTATTTATCAAAATAATCAAAATAAACCAGAGTATGTAAAATGAGTCATAACGTGGCAATATATAATAATCCAACATATATTAAAAAGGTGGAAGCATTATTGTTAACAGAAGTAGCTTAAGCTTTTGAAGCCTTCCTTGATGGACCTGCATGAGAGCTATCACTTGAAAAATAGTAACCATCAATCTATGTCATTGGGCATACGAGTAATTGCTCATGAGGTGTCAAGTAAGATATTATAAAGTCATAGTATTATTAATAATTTCACATGGCAACATATATATGTTATATCAATATCTCATTTTTCATATTTATGACATAAATGCACAAATCAATATATAAGAATTTATTCTCAATCCTCTCTTATTTCTTCCCTGTCTTATTTCCTCTAACTGAACCCATGGGTTAGTACTCACTCATGTGACTGGTAGTTCAACTTAACAAGCTTACTGATCAAGTGATATGGACCGGTCAAAATCCACAGAGCATAAGACTGGACCATGGGTTCCTCCTCTAATGTACTAGTGGGGGTGTCAAGGCCCTATTAAACACAAATGAGCCAAAGAACTAACCAGTGTACATCTATAAGCCCACCACCTTGTTTCCTCTTTTTGTACAAGATTTCACCCCCTTATTTCCTCTTTGAATAATCTCCCATCAAGTCCACATCCACCATCTCCTCTCATATAATTTACAAGTTACTAATAGAATATTTCCAATCTCATGATTCCACACAAATTCATATAATATAATATAATTAGTAATTTCTTCATAAAAATAAATCCCACAAGACAATTGCATTATCAACATAGTTTCATAGTTTTACATAATTAAAAACACTCACAAACATTATACAAGCATACACAATAAGAGGACCTCTCGCCAAAGCCAATTATTATCACAATGCTCCTAATCCAAGAGCTCAATCACACGCCAAAATTAATCTATCACAATCAATTTATTACCCATTAATAACTCTTCAAAACTTCACATAATCAAAATTATAACTTATAATTTTATATAATTCAAAACATATAAATTTTAAGAATAATATATTATTATAATGAAATCTGAAAATGATAGTTTAATCCCACGAGTTTCAGAAATAACATAGGGTAAAGGTGCAAGATTACTCATGAGGTTTTAGTTAAAGTGCACCCAGTACCATATGCTTTCTGGAGGGGCAAAACTACTCATGAACTAATCAAATCAGAGCAAAAATGCCAGATCTGTTAGATGAGGCTAACGTCAATTGGCAGGGCCCACTCTATTTAAAAAATACAAATCCTCACAATTTCCATTTCCTTTTATGCCCTCTCCCTTACCCATTTCCCTTTCTCCTTCTTCGTCTTCCCACTTTCTTCTCAAACACCAACGGCAGGGGCGTCGTCCTCCACCAACGATAGCGACGTCGTATTCCCACTCTCGATTGTGCTATTTTTCTTTCTACCAAATTTGAATCAAGCACGACAATAACTCAACTTCTTCTTCATTTCACTCATCTTGTGTGGTCGTTGTTGAGCACAGTGAGAGAGTAGAGGAAGTTATTAGCTCATCTTTAGATCGAGGGTATGCTTGACGTGAGATTCCATAATTTTTGTTGAATGCAGTGCGATTGAGGGTGTGGTAGAGGGTAAAGGAAATTATTATCTAATCTTCATATCGACTTCTTTGTTTTGAAGCTTTCGCTGCTCCTAAATTTCATCAGAGAGCTTTATGGCAGCAGGTGGGTTGAGGGTCTTTTGAAGAGCTTCCAATGTTCCCAAATTTCAGGTAGCCTTTTGTGACGTTTCTGGTTAGATTCATGGAGATGAGACCAGAGTTTGTGAGGCTTGTAACTCTGGTTGTTGGGATTTGTCTCTACTATGCATAGGGTTTGTATTGTTATGCCAATTTCAAAGTTCGATAGTTCTAATGGAGTTGTTCATGCAATTAATTTGATTTTTAGCAAGAATTAGATGAAACTGTATGCAATTAATCTGATTCCAATTTGATTTTAAGTTTATGATGAAGTTGTTTAAGAAGGTTGAGGGATGAGTGAGAGGTTGGGAAGGAAGGAAGGATTTTTTTTTTTCCGAGTTCGGGTGTTTTTGTAATTTCACATTTTATTTGACAGATGTTAGCCTCATCTAACGGATCTGACATTTTTTTCTTTGATTTGATAAGTTCATGGGTATTTTTGCCCCTTTGGAAAGCATATAGTACTGGGTGCACTTTGACTAAAATGTCATGACTAATTTTGCAGCTTTACCCAATAACATAAATCCTAAACTTTTTAAATATAAATTTAATTTAAATTCCTACGACAACACATTAACAAATCTAAACCGATTAAAGTTAACTATTAATCATCATCTACATTCCTATAATCATATATTGAGAAAACTCAAAACTTGCCAAAAACCTTAACCTTAAAATATTCTCTAATTAGCACAAAATTACTACTATATGGAAGATAAAATTATTTTTTTTTACAGTTTTCATAAAGGAATTTTTGTGATTAGAAGTGATCTTGAGTACCTTATTGATCTTCAAAGTAGAACCCTAACCCTAAAACCAGAAATTCGGCGCGGTGCGGCTAGTGTGACTTCACTATGTCTCCATTTAATCGATGGGTGGGGGTTTATATAATCCCCTACCCCATGTGATACAATTAAAGGGGCCAGTGCCCCTTTATCTCTTTTTTTATTATCTTTTTTTAAATATATAATAATAATATAATTATTATCATTTGATTTTATTTCATCATTTTTTTGTAATTTATTATTCTACAATTTCATTCCTTCTGATGAATTATACTTCAGATAAACTATTTTTATTTAAATAATTGCATGATAAATTTTATTTATCATAAATAATTATTTCTTTATTGTAAACAAATCCTAAGTAAAATCAGGATGTTACAATTCTCCCATCTTAAAAGGAATTTTGTCCTCAAAATTCTCAACAAGACATTAAAGAAGGCAAACCACATCACAACATTATAATATAACATCATCAAAGTCAAAACAACACTTCCAAAATACAATGGCATGCCAGACACATCAAAACAAACAAAATCATCACGTCACACAAAGTCGATCACAACACAACACAACCATAAATATCAATACTACCATAACACCCAGGCATACCTAACCAAACCAATCAGGAAAATCACGTCGCATTCACTCTTCAGTTTCCTAGGTAGCATCACCAGAAGACATGCCCTTCTAGAAAACTTTTAGGAGGCATATTGTTCTATTTCACAACTGCATGTCCTTTACATTAAGGATCCTTTCTGCCTTAGGCATATAGGTCAAATTCTCTCTCAATTCGACCTCTTCAGGCTTACTTACATGGGAAGGATCTGAATGATATTTCTTAAGCTGTGACACGTGGAACACGTTGTGTACACTCGACAGGTGTGGCGGCAAGGCAATTCGACAAATAACTGGTCCAACTCGTTCCAGAATCTCATATGGTCCTATGAATCGGGGAGTCAACTTCTTGGCTTCAATGGATCTACCAATACCAGTTACCGGTGAAACCTTAAGAAACACGTGGTCACCCACTCCAAACTCCAAAGGTCTACATCATCTATCCGTATAGCTCTTTTGTCTACTCTAAGCGGTTAACAATTTGTGGCAAATCATCTCAATTTTCTTTGTGGTTTCGTCTACCAAATCCGATTCAATCACGGTTCTCTTGCTCAATTCAGTCCAACAAAGAGGCCATCTATACTTTCTACCATACAATGCCTCAAAAGGAGCTATCTAAATGTTCGAGTGATAACTATTATTGTAAGCAAATTCTGCTAAAGGTAGGTGATAATCCCAACTACCAGGTAGCTCAATGGCATAAGCCCTTAGTATATCCTCAAGGGTTTGTAACGTCCTCTTTGTTTGACCATCGGTTTGCGGGTGGTAAGCCGTACTGTGTTTCAACCTAGTCCCTATAGTCTCCTGTAACACCTTCCAAAAATTTGATGTGAAGCTCGAGTCACGGTTTTATACGATCTCTGTGGGTACACCATGCAATTTAACAATCCAATCCACATAAAAACTGAGCTAACTTCTCTAAGCTATATCCTATATGGATCGAAAGGAAATGAGCTAACTTTGTCAATCTATCTACAATGACCTATATGGCGTTATGGTGTGTTGTAGTCTCCGGTAATCCCACAATGAAATTCATTGAAATGTTATCCCTCTTCCACTAAGGAACCTCTAAAGGTTGAAGTAGCCCTGAAGGCTTTTGATGCTCAATCTTCACCTTCTGACAAGTTATACACTTCATTACGAAGTTTGTCACATCACGCTTCATCTTAAGCACCAATACCCTTGCTTCAAATCTCGATACATCTTAATTATTCCCGGGTGAATGGTATACTTACTCTGATGAGACTCTATAAGAATTGTCTTCTTAATTTCCTCGTTGTCTAGAACACAAATCCTCTTCTTGTACCTTAATATACTTGTATCCCCAATATCACAATTAGATACTTCACCGTTCTCTAACTCTTCTTTGATCTTTAGCTATCGGTCATCTTCCATCTAGACCATTCTTAAATCACCATAAAAGTCAAAATTCTCGAGTACTATACTCATAATCACCTCTGATTTTTGTTCAAGATAAATCTTTGACAAGACTTCTAAGAGATAATGCTCAATAACGAATATGTGAAATATGTGCATTGACTTCCAGCTCAAGGAATCTGCAACTACATTTGCCTTCCCTAGATGATACTTCAACTCAAAATCATAATATTTTAGGAACTCCATCCATCTTCTCTGTCAGTTGTTCAACTCCTTCTGGTCCACAAGATACTTCAAGTTCTTATGGTCATTGAAGATCTCAAATTGGGATCCATACAGGTAACGCCTCTAGATCTTTAAGGCAAAAACAACAGCTGCAAGTTCTAGATCATGCGTTGGGTAATTCTCTTCATGAGGCCTCGGCTGTCGAGATGCATAAGCCACAACCTTACCATCTTGCATGAGCACACATCCTAAGCCCTTTAATAAGGCATCTGTATACACTGTGTACAGTCTGTATGGGTCAAGTATGATAAGAACAGGTGCAGTGGTTAACCGGGTCTTCAGCTCTTGAAAAGCTGCCTCACACTTCTCATCCCAAAGAAATGGCTACTCTTTCTTAATCAATATAATAAGTGGTAAGGTAATTTGAGAGAATCTCTCTATAAAACGGCAGTTTATCCTTGGAGGTGGATCTCTCTTCATCAACAACTTTGGGTGGTTTTCATTTTAAAGTGGTTTATCCCCTCCATTCATGGCTTCTTGATCTCTTAGGCAAAACTCTCCCTTTTGGCAAGCCTCTTTGTCTTTCTATCCTTCTCGAGCATGGTTCATCGCTCTATTTTGGATGTGGCAAAGTTGGTCTTCCAGTTGCTCACTATTCATTATTGGCATGGTTGTAGAAGCCACATCAGCATTGGGTGGGCCCCAGGTCTTCTCATATTAACTGCCATAATGCATTCAACGAGTTTCGGTTGTCTATGGGCTTCAAAATTGATTTTGGGCCTCATTTTTCTTCTCATACCAGTCAACCCTATTTTACTAAGCCAACTTCTGAAGCCCAATTCCCACACTGAAGCTCTTCTTCGTCTCAAGCAACTAGCTTGTCCAATCGTGGTTCATTGCTCAAATGCAAATGACCTAATCAGAGTACACATCAGTTAAACGAAGGAGAGTAGTCTCAATGGCTTTTAAGGAATTAATTGTTTATCAATTAGGCCAACTTGATTTGAGTTCCTCTAATGATGATAATCTATGGCTCCCTTGGCTTAGGTGTTGTCTCGAGCTTTACTCTACCTTGCTTCCCGAGTTCCCCTGGTGTATCACAATGCCACGCTAACTTCTCTACAGTCCTTAGCGTGGCCCATTTTTTGTATCTATCTACAGGCAAGCATCGAGCTCTTATAAATTGCTCAATCTAGTTCTATGTTTTTTCACAATCCAGCTTGCTTGTTTGTTTTTGTTGGCAATTAGAGGTAGTCTGTTTAACTAAGCCCATTAGATCTCAAGTCATGAATCATCAGGATTTTTCCTTCTTCTCAGAGCATGAGTTCTACTCTTTTTTTCATCGTTGGAGTCTAGCAGGAAGAATAATTCTGAGGATTTCAAGTGGCGACATTTTCTTTTTCCTTTAGCCCTCCCTCGGGGAATATGTTCCACACTTTTCCGTGGAATGTACAGTGCTCAGGGATGGATTGGTGTCCTAGCTTGATGCTCCCTACAAGTGGTTTTGATGGTTATACATCTTAATGCGTGTTCATGGCTTCCAGGAACTGAGGTGGGAATTGCTCATGCACGACGGTTACTCGATGGTGTTACTATCGGTATCTTTCATTGACAACTTCAGGGAACTTTTTAATTATCTCCGGGTCTCTTATCCACATGACTTGGATAAGTCTCTTCTTATACATAATAGAGAAAATTCCACATACATGTGAATTAATGCAATGATAGGAGAAGAAGCACTAGATTACGTGCATGAGCTCGCTTCATTTAATGTCTCAGACTCACATGAACATGGTGCCCAAACTTTGTGGAGTTTACACATGCCGTCCAAGGTGGTCATTAGTGTTGTCGGGGATCGACTCTCTCAAATGCACCTTGCTCACGTTGCATGTCTTGGCGATGCTTTGTTTTGGGGTTTTGCGAAACTTTCACCAAAAATTTTCTCAAGGAAGCACCATGATCCTACTTGTCTTGCCCTCTCATAGAATGTGCAGTGTTATGAAAGGGATGATTTTGATGAGGCTACTCAATTTCACTAACTTCATAGAAGAGAGTGTTTGCCCCTATTCTTCAAGCTGCATGCAATGTCTCGGGGTTCCACAAGTTTATTGTCAACTTTTGATGCAGCATGATCTAGTATCCTCAAATGGTTGTAGGATTACTTCTTCAACCTTTTCTCCCTTCCCACGGGAAGCTTCTGTTGGAAATTATGCCCTAGGGACAAATCATTGTACTTTAAACGTTATTAATATTTAAAGTATTTCTCCTTTTTTTTTGTTATCATATTATTTGCATGTTTGTTATGATAACTGTATCCTTGGACATATCATATATGTTGGTTTTGATTAGTTTTGATGATGTCTTATATAGATGTCATTCTTAAGAGCAAAAAGCTTGCATGATATATTTATCTCCTACATTGACTAACTACTATATTTAATGTAGATTAGTCCAAGTTGAATAACAGCTCAAGAAGGAGATAAGAGATTTTAGAAAGAAGAATCTAGAGAGAATGTCAAGTTCAAGAAGAAGATAAGATATTGAAGAAGGTAGAATTTCAAGAAGAAGATGAGTCCAAGCTAAATGATGAAGAATAATCAAGAAAATAGATTGAAGATAGAAGTTCTTGCACAATATAATGGGAATATCATAATATCAAGGAAGCAAGAAGTTATCAAATCTGATCTTGGGAATGATCAAGAGAAAAGAAGAAAGAAAGAGTTAAATTATGGAGAATGATGAAGAGAAGAGAAGAAAGAAGGAAGAACTTGTTGAATGGATTGAGAAAATCATTATTCAAGTTCATATATCGATGCTAGAAGTCTCCAAGATCATATGGAAGTTGGAATGGGTCAATTCAGAGTTAAAATCAGCAAAAAATCAGTTCCATGATGAGAAAACTCGAGTTCAGATCTTAAAACTCGAGTTTCCTACTTCGCTACAACGATTTTTCTCTCTGGTATGAGAAAACTCGAGTTTAGGACACAAAACTCGAGTTTGGAACTCAAAACTTGAGTTAATCACTAACTGACTCGAGTTTGTAATGTCTTCAGCAACTCTAGGGTCTCTGGACAAGGAAAACTCGAGTTAACAAGTCAAAACTCGAGTTTACAGCGGTGATCAGCAACTCTGTTTCATGTTTCACTCGGGCGACGTCTGGTAATTCAAAGATATCTCCTAAACCCGAGACTGGATTGAAGTGAAACCAGTGGCATATGAAACGGAACTTCAAATGCGTCATTTTAATATAAGATTCAATCCAAAAGGAGTTTAGATGAAGGATATATGAATTGTAGAAGTTGACAGTGAAATTCACGCCACACAGAAAACCAAGCTTCAATGTTTTAAGTATATCTCACAAAGTACAAATCCGATTGAGCTGAAATTGGTGGCATAAGAAAGAAGACTAAGAGGGATTTCTATAAAGATTTGAACGGACCAAAACAGAGTTCGGACCAGGGAGATATATCCCTCGAAAGTTGACTATTTATTTCAAGATGTTGCACAGTTTGCTATCAAATGAAGCAAACTCGAGTTTAGAATCAAAACTCGAGCTTCCATCAAACAAAGAGCAATCTTGAGTAAAGAAACAACCTCTAAACTCGAATTTACAAATGAAAACTCGAGTTTGCACCTCTGCTTCAGAAAATCACCATTTCGAAAATCTCGTTTTTCATCAAGAACATCCAGATGAATACCCAAATGATTTATAATACTTCTTAACATCATTTATATCATTTGTGTACATGTTTCAGATGATCAAAGGTCGTTAATCGAAGATCAAGAGTAAAGTAAATGCTGATGTCATAGTTGGTTCAGAAAACGAAGTTCTAACGGCTAGTTTCATCTGAGTCTAACGGCTATATTTCTTTATCCAACAGTCATTGAATCTTTTTAACAACTATATCTCTTCAACTGTCATCAAGCTTCAATCAATATAAATACCCAGAGGTTTGAAGTTTCCATCACAAGAGAAGAAAAACAGAGAAAATAAAAAACGCAGAGATACAAGCTCACATCTTCAATATGCTAATACTCTGATCTTCATATCATTTACTCTCTGTTTTCAATGTCTACATAGCTTATCGATCATAGAGAGTGAAATGAGTTGTATTGTGCTTCAGTGATTATCCATTCACTTCTGAGAGAGAGAAGATTTATTTGTAACCATTCTATCTTTCTATCTGTGAGTTACTCAAGATTGGGTGATCTTGAGTGGGAAACCCATTGTATTGATTACGACTTGTAAGGGAGTAAGTTCTAGTGAGAGAATTACTTGAGTACGAGTGTGTAATCAAGTGGGTGTATTGATTACGGTTTGTAAGGGGAGTGAATCCTAGTGAGAGGATTACTTCAAGTACGAACGTGTAATCAAGTTGAAAGAAGATAGTGGATTGAAAATATCAAGTGGAGCTTGGGGACTGGACGTAGGTCAAGGATTGGGCCGAACCAGTATAAATCATAGTTTGCATATTCTCTTCCCTTATCTCTTATATTTCCAGTATATGTTTATTTGAATATCTAAATGTTGATTTAGAAAACGCAAAAGATTTTCAAAGTATCAAGTTTTTAATTAGACACCCAATTCACCCCCTCTTGGGTGATAGCCAAGCCTTTCAATATAGATTGTCCTAATTGTTCCTGGTCAGTCATCTATGCGGGAGCAGAGATGAAATAAGACCGGTATGACTTTGATGAGTATGTAGATATGGATCAAAGTCATAGGCACTTGTAAGAGTACAAGGTGCTGGATCGACCTACTATGAGAAAGATGCATGGATTTAGTCATAAGCTTATCTCATGTATAACCCGTCACAACACCCTTTGACCTGAGATCATCATGGATTCCTACATGAGAGTCGCTGATCTTTTACCTAGTCAAAAGTCACCTTTGACCGGGTGATGATAAAGGCTTCGATCGGGATTAATGGTCTTCATGTAGAGGAATGTTAATGGTCAAGGCGGAATTTGTCCCTCACATCTGCAAAGAGATAATACCGGGCCCCTCGATGAGTGAGTCTAAGAAATGTATGGCCATACTATGATGGAATAGAGTTTCTATTTCAATTGTTAGATTACTCAAGAATCGAGAAAGTAATGGTCAAGAACAGGAAGTTGACATTATCCATGCCTCATCCTTGACCAAATTATCGCGTGACAAAAGGGACGTGACATGGTTGTATGATAGGTTGTGTTGTATCAACGATCCCCATATGAATTGGGTAGTCGCAATGTTTTGCTAGAGGCCGCTTGTGACTTGTGGGCTGGTACAGTATTGGCCCGCTGCCAATTTCATGTGGGCCTGCAGGATCGCACACAATAATAGCCCAACACGAGCAATAGTGTCTAGATTCATTGAATCTTATATATGTCTAAGATTTAATGAATACATCATTTAATCTAGGATGTGTGTGTGTATTAAATTAGAAATTAATAATAATATTATTTATATAGATAATAATATTATTATATAGTATTTAATTTATTTGATAAATTAAATAACTAAAATAAATAGAGATATCATATATCTGATTTAATTTAAATTGAGATATAGTATCTCAGATCTAATTAAATAGACAGATATCATATCTCATATTTAATTTTCAAATAGACATATCATATATCTGATTTAATTTAAATTGAGATATAGTATCTCAGATCTAATTAAATAGACAGATATCATATCTCATATTTAATCTTCGAATAGAGATATCATATATCTGATTTAATTTAAATTGAGATATAGTATCTCAAATCTAATTAAATAGACAAATATCATATCTCATATTTAATCTTCGAATAGAGATATCATATATCTGATTTAATTTAAATAGAGATATAGTATCTCAGATTTAATTAAATAGACATATATCATATCTCAAATTTAATTTATAAAGATAAATTAAATCAGCAGGCTTTTAATTTGGATTAATTGAATAGATTTGATTAGATTCATTGGATGATTTAATTAATATCCAAATTCGAATTCAAGGTTAATTGAGATTAGTCTTGAATATTTTAATACGACTCAATTAGGGTTTTACAAACTCTATAAAAGATATTGATCTGGTCGTATTAAGATAACAAACCAACAAGCCGCGAAAGAAATATTAGAGAGAAAAACGTGAGACACAAAGTAAGAAGGTGCTAGCACGCTGCCGTACGTTTTGGAGAGCTGTTCGGTGTGGATACCGGTAGAGGGAGTGGATTCGTAGAGTCGGCTCCTAGAGATTGATCGAGCAAGAAGGTGTTAGCCCACGAGTTCTCAAGGCACGCATACCAGTTCGAATAGGTACGGTTTTTCTTAACTAACCCGATTTAAACGCCGTTGATCTCCTATGGGATTCGTAAGATTTTAAATGGATGAATTCCTTTCGCTGCGTGTACAAAACTAATAGTGGCATCAGAGCCAGGTCAACCGTGTGTTTAAATTGGGTTTTCTACATGCAATTATATGAGATATATGTATGTCTAAAACCGAATCTCGTATGCGTTTATATCGATATCTGATTAACTGAATCATGTATGCATTTAAAACGTAATAGTTCACATCAGGGTTTCTACGGATCGCTAGTTGGGTGACACAACCGTTTCATATTGTTCTGAAGAGATCAGATCGGATGAATTGGACGACGTTTAGAACGTCGTGAGTTTGCGTATCAACCGTATTCTGAAGCGTTCAGATCAAACGATGATCACGCTGGGGTCGGATGGAGATCATGCTCGAAGGTCGATCGTGTTCGGACGTCGTCTATGGGGTTTGAAATTTTGGAAATAATTTTCAAAAACAATGTGTTTTTCCAGAAAAATTTGCAGAAACGATATGTTTTTCAAGAAAATTTTTTCTAACGGGGGCGGTGCCCCTTGACCCCGCCCGCTAACCGGCTAGCAGGACCGCCGTGGCTAACTGTTCGTGGTTCAAGATAAATTTTAATCATAATACTCTTTTGTTTATTTCATATTGTATGAATAAATATTTGTTGTGATTTAACTTTCAAATGTTGTTTGGTTATGGTGAACAACATGGCTCTAGTATTTACAAGTGTTGTAATATTTAAATATGACTTGCGTGCCATGCCTTTCTCTAAATATTCTTGATGTACATTCTCTTCTCATCTCACTCCCCTCGAATGTTGAAACGAGGTTTCTCTGATGTATTTCTTTTCTTATTTAGAGAAGTCCCTTCATTGGCTTGAGAGGATAATATATTAGGTGAGCCATGTTGTGTCACAGTTTTAATTATGTTTTGATTAGATCATTGCATGATTAATTTTGAGTTTATATGAGATACGATTGTTATTGCATTCATATAAAAAGGATTAATAGAATTAATAAGAATAACCCTCCAAATGAAATCTTAAGTCGTAATGCTGTCAATTAATGAATGCTTGTCAAAACCTAGATCGCTTATTTGTATGTTCCACAAAAGTGGATGCACTTGAGTTATCCTGGTGAGACAAGCATGGGTAATGGTGATACTCACAAATTCATTATTGTCTTGACTTGATTGAGATTATCAAAACGGTTTTGGATCTCAAGGCATTAGATGGGATTAAACGTGCCGGGTCATATGATGATCGAATCCCAGAAAGATCTAATAGTTACATATGATGTAATTGGCAAAGAGGTTGCCTACCTAAATAACTTGTTTTTAAGTGTCCTGCCAAAACAGACTTAAAGTTAAGCCAAATATGGATCTTAGCCCACTAATTATATTTAGGGTTTTAATTCAGTGGGAGGTTACTAATTAAACTTTGCATATATTTTAGTTGTAGAATCATATTGTCTAGTAATACTGTAACACCATCAATGCGATCAGTCCTTGAGAAGGACAAACTCGATGAGACAAACTTTCTTCACTTGTTTGGGAACTTAAGCGTTCATCCTAAGCACGAATGAAAGGAGTATCTCATCAATCAACCCCCCTGACGAGCCTGCAGCTAATGCTCCAAGAGCTCAGAGAGATGCTTACACGAAGCATAATAATGACTCTGTGGATGTAGGATGCCTGATGCTTGCCACTATGGTTCCAGAGCTCCAAAGAGATCTGGAACATATGGAGGCTTTGGAAATGATTACTCATCTCAAGGAAAATGTTCCAATTTGATCTAATTAAATAGACAGATATCATATCTCATATTTAATCTTCGAATAGAGATATCATATATCTGATTAAATTTAATTGAGATATAGTATCTCAGATCTAATTAAATAGACAGATATCATATCTCATATTTAATCTTCGAATAGAGATATCATATATCTGATTTAATTTAAATTGAGATATAGTATCTCAGATTTAATTAGATAGACATATATCATATCTCAGATTTAATTTATAAAGATAAATTAAATCAGCAGGCTTTTAATTTGGATTAATTGAATAGATTTGATTAGATCTGTTGGACAGATCTAATTAATATCCAAATTCGAATTCAAGGTTAACTGATATTAGTCTTGAATATTTTAATACGGCCCAATTAGGGTTTTAGAAACTCTATAAAAGATATTGATATGGTCTTATTAAGATAACAAACCAACAAGCCGCGAAAGAAATCCTAGAGAGAAAAACGTGAGACACAAAGTAAGAAGGTGCTAGCACGCTGCCGTACGTTTTGGAGAGATGTTCGGTGTGGATACCGGTAAAGGGAGTAGATTCGTAGAGTCGGCTCCTAGAGATTGATCGAGCAAGAAGGTGTTAGCCCACGAGTTCTCAAGGCACGCATACCAGTTCGAATAGGTACGGTTTTTCTTAACTAACCTGATTTAAACGCCGTTGATAGATCCTCCTATGGGATTCGTAAGATTTTAAATGGATGAATTCCTTCCGCTGCGTGTACGAAACCAACAGCTTCGAACCATGATAGTTCAACTGGGTGGCTCATGTCCTTCGAGAGACGTGATGCAACACCCGCTAGCTGGTCCTCTTTTGGTTTCTCCTTGCTTTGGTGGTTGAATTGTCCTTGTTTGACGTCCGTCTTTTGTTCATTGCATGTCTTACTTCTCTATTATGTCCTAGTTTTTGTGTCTGTTATTTCATTTATACCTTTACTTTCGTACTTTTCCTTCTTATGTGTGATGTTTTTGGTTTATTTTTGGTTTACTTTCTTGGGCCCATAGTTGCCTTCTAGGCTTTCTTGTAAACTAGCCCAAGTTTATGTTGTGCTCATTTTACTTGTTCTAGTGCAATTGCCGTTTTATCAAAGCAAATAAATAACCCCTCGTCCTTGGGTTCAACTAGTAAAGGGGTCGGACACTCTCTTCAAAGGGATAGGGTTTGATCCTGGAGTTGGTCAAGACGTTGGAGATGCATCCTAGCTCCTGGGTGCCTAGGTAAATGCGTGAGGGTAATAGATGACTCGTCCTACCTAACATTGATATCTAGGGGTGAGTATGGGCAGGGTGAGACATTTGCTCGATGCCTTGCCCGAAGGATAATTGGGTAGTAAAATGCAGTCTGGTGCCTGGCCTTGCCCAATAGAGCCCTAACATTTTCGGGTTGGGCAATAATGAGCTTGGTATGGCGGGCTTCCCTACCTAAATGATGATACCTTGCGACACCCTATATAGAAAAAAATAGTTTCAATCATACCTGATAAATAATATTGTAAACTTCAAATGTAATCCATAATTATACACTTTAGAATATTCCAAAATAAGTTTACAACTTTGACGGTGGAATATCACCTAGATGGGGGGTGAATAGGTGATCTTAACGAACTTTTCGCAAGACACACTTGGAAATAAATAACCAGAGGTAGGGAAGAAAAATAGACACAAAGAGATTTATACTGGTTCGGTCTAATGCTTTGACCTACGTCCAGTCCCCAAGTACACCTTGGGATTTCCACTAACTCTTCAACCACAAGTAAAATTAAACACTCTGTAACTTAGGATGGAATTGTATGTCTCGTATTCTCGGTAGTTGTTGAATTGAGTCAGACGGGCTTTTATAGTGTCACCTATTCTTGTCGTTGAGTGACTATGAAAGTAGCCGTTGAGAGTCATCGCTTCTTCTGTTTTCCATTTTTGCTTCACATTGAAAGTTCATGACCGTTGTATCATTTAGTGACTTCCCTTTGTCTGTGCAGAGAATCGCTCTAAGTAATAGCTATATAAAATCTTTCTAAAAGCAAGGACTTCATCTGCTTCTCGGTTATTGCTCTGTTCTTTGATGCGTGAAATTAATGCTCTGATTTGCTTTTCTGTCAATCAAGGGTTGATCACCTGAAACTCATTTAAACAAAATGATTAAATATGAATTAAACGAGTTTGAATATGGTTAGCAATAATTGTAAAGTGACCCAACGTTTATCAGAGATGATTAACCATTCGTAGGATAACGTCTTAAGGACCTGGAGATGTATTCTCGAGAATTGCTTTGGCATTCTCGAGAATTGATAGCGGGGAAGCAAATTCAAAATGGGTATCCCGATGTTTCTCGAGAATGAGGCATTCTGGATTTTCCGTAGATGGTTATGGTCATTCTCGAGAATCAAATGTTTTCCAGAAGGCATACAATGTGGTTGGTCATGGCATTCTCGAGAATCAAAAACTAGTTCTCGAGAATTGATGTTTCCAGAGAGATGAGGAAAGGTTTGGCCAAGAGCATTCTCGAGAATCATGAGTTGATTCTCGAGAATCAGAGTCCTCTGAGTCTGATATGCGATGTTCTGCTAATACTCGAGAATTGCAAAGCCATTCTTGAGAATCATAGGCTAATTCTCGAGAGTCAGAGACTATTCTCGAGAATGACAGGGTGTTGAACTCTGACAGAGGATGCTTTAGCTGGTACTCGAGAATCATAACCATTCTCGAGAATCCTAGACTAATTCTTGAGAATCAGAAGCGGTTGTGCACTGAAGACTGAATTTTGAAATGACATTCTCGAGAATCACATCTTCATTCTCGAGAATGATGACTGAGTTTCTTAGCTGATTATATTCTAATTTTAGGAAACCTTGAGAGAACTTTTTACGGTTGTTATCATCAAAACATTTGGAGCTAACAAACTTGAGTCTTGAAATTAAAAAGACTATCATATATCTTAACAAATAGTCAAATACACATACGTGAAGAATTAAATAACATCTATAGTCCATTAAATACAAAGCATCATTACTAATAAAATGGACTAATGGTCAAATACTCAATGGATATATTAGAGTATTAGTAAATATATAATATAATATAATATAAGTATATTAACTATTATATAAAAAAATATTTATATGAAATATAATAATATATATACTTACCGAGCGGGGCCAAATGGGGGCGGCATACCTTGCCTGATGCCTGGCCCTGCCCGCAAAAATGCCCAGTCTGATTGTGCCCAATTTTTTTCGGGCTTTTTTTTTTTTTTTGGGTTGGGTAGAGTGATTTTTTGCTAGGCTCAGGCGAGCGCACATTCCTGGGTTTCATGCACACCCCTAGGTATCACCTAGGAGGAAGGGAGATTACACCTTGCTTTTGGATCGTGGGTGAGCTCAACCCCTTTCCTAAATTTTTTAGTAAAACAAAAAAGGAAAAAAATAATAACTTATTTTCCTTGAAAAGAAAGGAATGTAATTGGGAAAATCTCAAGAAAATTTAACTTAAACTTCAAAATCTCAAAAAGGTGATTTTACAACAAAATGAATTATCAAATACTTTATTATTTTTGTTAATTTCATTACGGTTGTTCTTAACAAGATTTTGAAGTTTAAGTTATATTTTTCTATAATTTTCGCTATAATTCAAGTCACTTCGTATCTAGAGAAAATATCAAAGAAATACCTTCAAAGTTTAAAAATCTCAAATCAATGATTTCTCATTAAAATAAGTTGTCAATTACTAATCAAGCCTAACTATTACTTAAACTATTATAGGAAACAAAACTAATTTTTAATTTTGATATGTTGAAGGTATTATTATGAAATTTTCCCTTGTATCTCATAGTCATATTAACTCAATTACATAATAAATAATAATAATTAAGGGTTAAGGTGCAAAAATGTATACGCTGTCATTTTATGAAATATTCCAAGAAGAAATACTTTTTTTAGGTGCAAAAGTGACTATGTGGTTACAAAAGTGGAGCAAAAGTGACATTGACCGTTAGTTGACCGTTAGTTTGACCAAAAACATTAACATGGATGCTGACTCAGCAAATTTTTATCCTAGTTGGCAGTGAAAGAAGAAATTTTTAAAAAAAAAATCCACAGTATGCTGACCGTCCTTTATTCCTCTTCCTTGGAAATAAAACAGAGAAGTGGGGACCAGTCCCGATAGCTGATTCGACGACAACGACAGAACTTGAAGCCTTGGCATCTTCCCCATGTTCGCCGGAATCAAACCGGAAAGCGCATTGTTTACGGCGCTAAGATGCACAAGAATTCGGCCAGAAAAAAAGTTGTGAGCAACGTTGAAGATTTGAAGGTTGGTGAGGTTGAGAAGAGCCACCGGGAGTTCACCAGAAAAAAGAGTTATTATGAAGATAAACAGAACGCAGAAGCAGGCATTGAGAGAGAGAAGGAGGAATGGAGCCATTGAAGTCGTTAGAATGAAGGCTCAGCTTGCGAAGTTGAAGCAAGCTGGAGAGGGAATCCGAGAGCCTACCGGCGAGTTGAAGGTGAGGCAAGCGAAGCTCGATAACTCGGTTGTTGTAACAAAAAATGCCAGGCCAATCACAAGGACCAGAAGGCGTGGAGGGATCCCAGCCGTCCAAGGAGCCAAGTGGGTCGTGGAGACCAAGCCTGAAAGCCGTTAAGGCTTCGATTTTTGACAACGACTCCACACAACACAAGAAGGAGCAGTAGCGAAGTGAGACCTGAACGTGTAAGTTTGCAGCTACTAGCCACACAAGATCCCTTGTAGATCCTAAAATAGCCAATATGCAACCTTAAAAGGGGAATTTCTGGATAGAATTGAATCAGCCACTAATCATGTGAGCAGTTCCAATGTCCAGCCATGAATAAAACAAAGAGAGGGAAATGGTGGAAGGTAGTGGAGGATAAAATAGAGCACAGGGACGACGGAGGTCGTTGGGTGAAGCTCGGCCTCCTCAGTTCGCGCTCTGTTTCTTCCTCCGTTCACGTCTCTGCCTTGTCTGCGTCTCCCTATCTGGAATCCACGGAGGTCGTCGGAAGTGGTGGAGGGAGGATGGTAGAAGGTCGCCGGCGACCGTGGTGGAGAAAGAAGTTGCCGGCGAGAGAGAAGATGAAGGGCGAAGGTGGTGAATGGATCCAAGGTCTCGTCACGTTTTTCGGTCGCGTTCTGAAATTTCTGGTCCTCCAAATCGTTCGCGCGACGCCCTCCTCATTCCCCTTTCTGCATTTTTTTTCTTTTAGGTCTGATATGTGTCCAGGGACTTAATTGCAAAGTCTGAAACGTTGTGTGTAGGGACTAAAGTGAGAATTTTTAAATGTATCTGGGGCTGATCTATAATTCATAAAATATTAACATCCATGCCATAGCCCACGTCATCATTTTCAGTACAGAAAAAGTCAACTAACGGTCAATGTGACTTTTGCTCCACTTTTGTAACCACATAGTCACTTTTGCACCTAAAAAAAGTATTTGCTACTGGGCGCTCCTCCGACAAAAGCACATGTCTATTTTTGCACCTTAACCTAATAATTAATCATAATTTTTAGCAACATTACAAATAATAATTTAAGTATTCAATTTCATATTCTTTTATAAATTATATAAGTTTGAGATAAATGATAAATCACAGTATAAATCGTGTGAATTTCACTGTTTTTTTTATTCTGATTCGTTAATATCAATTATTACTAGATATGCCTAGCAATAATATCAGAAAAATATCATAAAATCTACTTGGAAGAAAAAATCATTACCTGATTCAAGGGTCTGATGACTTTTAGATGAGCAAAGACTCAAAGAAAAAACTAAAAAAGTAGCTACATAACCTTAACCTCATAAGACTCTTATTTATCAAAGAAAATACATATACTAATTTAGTTTTAATTGCAAACAGAAGAAGAATATATCTTTAGCTTATGTTTTCTTTTCAAAGAATATTGAAAAAAATTTAAACTTAAGATTTACATAAAAAATAAATAGATAATTTTTTTTTTTCTTTTAGCATATCGATTCATTTTTTGTTGTTTTCGACCCTATCACATCAACCATCCATTTTATACTATAAAAACATATATGATATAATATGAAACATTTATTATAGTTGGTAATTTAGAGCTGGGAAATGCTAATCCTAACTAAAGTTGAGAATTAGGGTCGGCCCTTTTAGGCTTGGGGTAAGAAAAATATCTGTTTTTCAAAACTCGGCTTGAGAGCATTCAGGCCAAGGAGGCCCTACAGAGCCGAAAGCTATTTTTCTTGAGTTTTTTTTTTTCAAAGAAATATATTAGTAAATTACAACATTTAAAATTCTAATTTATCAAATAAATGTTGTCAACATTAAGGTCTAAACATCATGCATCATGCATCATGCAACAAACAAACACAATCACTAATTCATAATCAAAAGTAAAATATTGTCCACCAATAACTTACACAAAGCATAAGAAGCTCATCACTAAACAACATGAGTATGCTGACTATCATTTTTATCTTCTTCGCCACTAGCTATCATCAATTTCAAAAACGTTTGATTGTGCTTTGCTTCGAGTCAATAATTTCTTTTCTCGCATCATGAATACATCCATAATCTTTATCTACAACAAATAATAAACCAAATCATAAAATCATAGTATAGTTACTTTGTATTTGTAACTAAATGGATAAATAACTCTAAAACAAAAATAAAATACATATAAATTAATAAATTATCATCATATGTGAATCCATGCATATAGTTGTGAGTACAAATAAGAGCTTGAACATTACATGTGTAACATCCCAACTTTTCAAAAGCAATATTTTTTTTTTTCATCAAAATATCATTTCAAAATCATCAGAGTAGAGCAATGGAGCAATTGAGTAACTGATATATATATTAAAATACCCACGGTAGCATGTCTTGCTGTTTAAACAGCGGTACAAGAGTGTTTCAAAAGTATAACAGAAAGAAGTCTTCGTAGCGACTCCTAGGCGTGCTGCTTGTCCTTCTCCTCGATCCTCAGTCCACCCGATCCTGAAGCTAAGTTAAGAGCTGAGGTCCATGCATCGAACCTCAGGTAACGGTTAACCTCATGTTTACATACATCATATATGTACGACAGACATTCATAGAATTTTGGCAACATTTACTACGGTTCGACATGGGTATACATATCGATATGTATGGCAATAACGATACATTCTGGATGACGAGACCATAGTACATGTGAGTAATGCATAATAGTACAACAGAGTACAGGCATGACAGACAATAGGCATGACAGAAAATAGTACAGTCAGAGTACATGCAATAGTACAGTCAGAGTACAGACAATATACACATATGCATACAATAAACATCAGAGTTAGTGTTACAGTACGCGAACGTACATTCGTTGACGGAATTTTGGTACGGCGGTTGGTCAGAACGTAATCAGGGATATCCTATCAATATAACAACGTATTTGTTAAGGATCTATCATTACGATGGACATTTTTAGTCGGCATTTTAGGTAAAAATTACCATTTTGCCCCTGATGCCCCTAATCGGCGAAATTTCGCCAGAGCTTTGCTATTTTAACTCTAATCTTCCAAAATTTTGCCAGAACTTCGACCCCATCATGATCTTTGAAATAATGACTAAAATACCCCTATCATATGATATCTAGTCATACTTGGAAGATTAAAGACTAATATAGCATTTCTACTCTAACTACCGAAAAAACTACGGAAGCTTAAGACTAAGTACCGAAGAACTTACTCAGAGCTTCGCTGCAGAATTCCTCGGACTCCTCCTTCTCTCTTCCCTGTCTCTATTTTCGGACTTGCTCTTAGAATTGTGAAGAATGAAGTGAAGAGGAAGGGTCTATTTATAGCCAAAAGAATTACTATTCATACTTTATCATCTTCAATTATAACCATGGGATCTAAGGTATTTTGCAACTTCAATTCTCCACCATGGGATGCTATTGCCGACCTCCCATGCTCACACAATTTCAATTCTACAATTTCGGTTTTCTTCCTCCAATTTGACTTTTCCAATTTTTGCTTTTGGGTTATTAATTGAAAAGGCATCCTTTAGGCTTGGCCGACATCACTTTTTGGTTCAATCTCAAATGCTTTTAAGAATTATCCCTTCATCCATTTCCCTTTCTTATTTTTGGTTTATACAACAATCAAATAGGCTAGCCACCTTCTTTGACTTTTCAAACTTGATTTTGGATTAATCAATTGAAAAGGAATCTTTTCTTCAATCCGAATTGCATCCACACACACATAACCCCAAAGTCTTCCCCAATTAATGCCCATGTGCTCTCCTTTATGGCAATTTAATATGAAGCATTTAATTACTAAACAAATCTATTCTTCATTCCTCTTCCTTAAGCACTACCGTGCTCTCCCCTCTTCCTTGTATTTTATGTTTTAATTGCCAAAATATCTCATGTAGCAAGCCTCCCACTGGTCCCCTAATAATTACATGGATTTAGGCTTGATTAATTAGAACCATTGGATTAACTTTATTGGATTAAATCTTGGCCTTTTGATTTATATTGACTTGTCAACTCTAATTAGAAATCCCTAATCATCATATTAATCAAGAGTTTTAATTGTCATTTACTATAATTGTCAAGGTATGATTGGTCATCTAATTAAACATGATCATTAGTAATTCTTTGTTGGTAAATTAGGTATTAGGGAATTTTAGCTCTTTATCTCTTTTAATTCCCATAGAAATTATCTTAGAAAATAAGATAATTATAACTTATTATTTGATACCTCATATTCACCTATTTTCAATAGGTATTTTTTTTTTCCTAATTTATGATATTTACCCTAAGTGTGATTTTTAGGGTATTACAACATGGAAGAATGGAACTGCTATATTTTGTTAGAACACGTGAACCAATACTGAAAGCTGATTCACTAGCTACTGTAGTAATTGGAATGCTCAGAATATCAATTGTCATATTTGAAAGAATCGGGAATATTTGTTGATTGTTCTTCCACCAGTTCAAGACATCCAATTCTTTCCAATTATCAGATATCGATATCGGTTCTTCTAAATAAGTTTCCATTTCAAATTTGTTCATGGAAGAATGATTCATACATGCATAAATATCTGGATAATCCTGCATCATTACAAAACATTTAAGAAATACTAGTTCCCAACAAATTCAATTGATAGTAAGAAAATTTAAAAAATAACGGGCTGGCCCTTAGACCTACAGGGTCGGCCCATTTTAAGCCCTTGGCCCTACAGGGCTGGCCATTTTAGGCATGAGTTCATTTGGAGGCTCAATTTTATAAGCTCGGCCCGATTTCCAGGCTCTAACCCACTGTTGGCAGCCCGGCCCGCGGCCCGTTTTTTTGTTTTAAAAAAAATTTACTTTTTTAAGATAGTCGAAAGTCCGAGGCACATATATATGAGTAATCAAATTTGTCATCCTAGCATCAAACATTCCAAATATAAAAATTCAAAAACATAATCCACAATTCAAGAGTTAGAGTTATCAAATTTGTTAAAGTTTATAAACAAAAAACATTAAATCATCCTAAAAAAATCAATATATAATATTTTCTTTAAAAAAGGAAGAAAGACATTGAGATTTTTTTTCTCTTTGCGATTAAGAGGTACCAAGGTGTGAGTGTGATACTTATAGATTTTGTTCTTTTTTTAAATAAAAAAAATTGCGAGCCAACCTGCCAAACTGCGTGGCACATGGTATAGGCCAAACTTTTATAGGCTGGGAAATTCCCAACCCTAACCCTACCCCAACTCATGTAACATATTCCATTTTTTAAATATAATAATTGATTAATGGTTTGATCAAACCATTCATCAAGATATTATCATGCCCATAGTTGACCTTTGGACATTATAAGGCCCAAAATCTTTAACTGTATAATGCATTATCATTTAACAAAATATCCAAAATATACTAGAATATAAAAAATGATCCCTAACGTAGCAATATACAATAATCCAACATATGTTAGACCTGGCTATCACCCAAGAGGGGGGTGAATTGGGTGTTTGATAAGACTTTAGGAACTTTGAAAATCTTTTGGCAACTTACTGAAAGCATTTTGTACGACAGTAATAATTTATAAAGTGATAGTCAGTCATTCAAACATATATGCTAGAAATATAAGAGTTTAGGGAAGAGAATATACAAACTGTGATGTATACTGGTTCGACCCAATCCTTGACCTACGCCCAATCCCCAAGCTTTACTTGAGATTTTCAATCCACTATCTTCTTTCAACTTGATTACACACTTTGTACTCATGTAATCTTCTCACTAGGATCCACTTCCCCTTACAAGCTGTAATCAATACACCCACTTGATTGCACACTCTGTACTTGAAGTAATCATCTCACTAGGATTTACTCCCCTTACAAGCTGTAATCAATACAATGGGTTTCCTACTCAACATCACCCAATCTTGAGTAACTCTCAGATAGAATGTTTACAGATAAATATTCTCTCTCAGAAGTGAATGAATAAACACTGAAGTACATAATCGATCATCTCACTCTTTACTGTAGACTATATAAACATTGAGAAATAGAGAGTGTATGAGCTATTGAACTATCGACAGTGAAGTAGTAAAATCATTTCATTGGCTTCGTCGAGTTATTCATCAATGGGTTGTATCTTTCAGTTTGAAGACTTTGCTATTTATAGGAAATTTTCTTTCGACCGTTGGAAAACCATATTGGAGCATCTGTGCTTCACTGTGTGTTGTCCGCCATTTAACTTTGTTAAATGTCTATTGTGGCGTTCATCCGTACAAAGAGAAATAGCCGTTGACGAATTTAAATGCTTTGTCGTTTATCTTGTTCCGTCAAGTGCTTTGCTAGATTTATCAGTTTCGCCTCCTACTTAGCTTCGTTGAATATTCGTTGTGGCATTCGTATATGTCCGTTGGAAACCCACTAGTAGTGTTGATTCATTGAAGAGTATGGGTTCATCCACTTTCTACTCCATTGAGTACTTCGCTGGATAAAGTGTTGAGCTATATTTCCACGTCTTGTCTGCCATGTACTTTGTTCGTCTAATAGGTTCACGTGTGCTTGCTTCCATTGGCATTGAACTTTAATCTAAGCTTTTGATCATCTGAAACTCATTTATAAATATGATTAATAGCATTGATAAAAGTAATCAGCAATAATCAAATGTAAACAACCAATAACAATGAATTTGGGATCTTCGGAGACGTTCTGGAACTGAAGAGTGTCGACAATACTCGAGTACAAAGTTTTTGCTACTCGAGTATGGTTATTTTTGTACTCGGGTATGACTACATATTTTCCTTATTTCCAAGACTCCATTCGACATTACTTGAGTAGGAATAGTATTGTACTCGAGTATGATATCAGCTTCATTTCTCCTTGATGTCTCTGGCTTGACATTACTCGGGTATATATTTAAAGTTACTCGAGTATTGTTGCGTTGATTGACTCAGCATCATCTTTGTCTTGCTGTTACTCGAGTATAACTTGCGGTTTACTCGAGTAGCATCATTTTATAGCAACTGATTCCTGATATTTACTCGAGTATAATTTGAGGATACTCGAGTACGATTGATAGACTACTTCAGCGATGGCTCTGTCTCGACACTACTCAAGTAGGTATCACCCTCTACTCGAGTATGCTACTCAAGTAAGCTTACATTCTTACTCGATTAATCATCTTCGAATGTCAAACTGCTTGCTACCATGATCTTGTGCAAATATCAATCTCCATTGAATTTCAAAAACGCAATGGCATTGGCAGTACAAGGGGAAATTTCCAGTGAACACATCATCTTCAATATTGCTCTAAATTTGGCAAACTACCCATTCTTAGGATGTGCTTTAAGTCTTCTTTCCAATGCAAGAAGAATCACCTCCAAACCCATTGTATGTTGTCCGTTATCATCAAATGACTGGAGGTTGTTCTTGACTAGTGTTTTTTTGCAACATCCTGAACTGACTGTCAATTTCAAACCATCATATCTCCTTCAATTGATATTATTTTTTCATCTTCTTGATGTTTTTGAAAATCTATTTGAGTCTAGTTTCCAATGGCACCGATTTCATCTTATTTGGATTTTTCGTTTGTGAGATACACTCAAAATATCGAAGCTTGATCTGCTGTGTGATGTTGATTTCACTATCATATTCTAAAATTCATAACTCTCTCATATGAACTCTTTTGGGCTTGAGGTTTATGTCAAAATGATGAATTGAGAGTCTAGTTTCATCCAAAATTGGTTTCACCTCAATACCAGAGCTCGCCTAAGTGAAACATGAAACAGATTTGAATAGAGTGGCTGAAACACGCTTCTACTCGAGTACCTGATTTTCTCTACTCGACTATGGATGTTTTGTACTCGAGTATGACAGGAATTTATGTGCAACAAGGAGCTGTTTATGTATGGGACTGTAGCAATTGAATTGTAGCAACTCCTATTCATCGGGAAGCTTGAATTTGCTTATTTTAACTCCAAATTGAGACATTTCAACTTCCATTTAATCATAGAGACTTGAATATTGATATTCTCATAATTTGACAAGTTCTTCTTTCTTCAATCTCCTCTCTTGATCATTTTCTATAATTTAACTTGGACTAACCTACATTAAACAAAGTAGTTAGTCAATGTATATGATACAAACTTTTTGCTTTGGATAATGACATCTATATGAGACATCATTAAAACTAATCATATCCAACAAAATATCCTAAAAAGATGGAAGCACTAATGTTAGAAGAAGTAATTTAAGATTTCGAAGTCTTCCCTGATGGACTCGTACAAGAACAATCACCTGAAAAATATTGGTAATGCACTCCATCTTATCAGGCATACAAGTAGTTGCTCATGAGGTGTCAAGTGGAACAGTTTATATAAGAAAGTATTAGAAATATAATTCACAAAATTTCAAATCACATATTTTGTAACAGAAATTCTGTATTACAAATTCTGTATCACAAATTCTCTATCAAAGTTTCCTTAACACAATTTATAAGTTGCCTCCCATCAATTCAATTGAGCCGCCTTATTCTATCAATTAGAACCACAGGCTAAGTTACTATCCATATTGCTGAATACTTAAAAGCTCATTGATCATGTGATAAGGACCGACCAAAATCCCCAGAGTACATGCCTAGACCATGGGTCTTTTTCCCTCACTAAAGTAGTGAGGTGTCGTAGCCCCTCATTGAATCAGTGAGGCAGTCCTTCATTAAACTAATAGGACAATAGAAAGCCAACCATCGTGCACCAATGGAGGCTACACCACGTGGTGAAACAAACTACTAAATTTCTTTCCAATTCAACCATCACAATAATTATCACAATAAATAGCTCTACATGAATTTTTCATGATTTTCCTATTCATATCATGTTATTTAAATTATTTTCATATACATACCATAATATCTCAATTCCCAAATCTTATAGATATGTAAATATATATATATGTATATATTTCACAGTTCAAATCATAAGTTTCCACAATGCAATTTCTATTAAAATACTCATAATCAGTTCACAAAATACGCACAAACAACTACCAATAGACATAACAAGCGGAAAGTGGTTACCTCTTACCAAAGCCAATTATTATCACACCGCTACTAATCTAAGAGTTCAAACATGCAAACATAAATCTACCACAAGCAATTTACTACTCGTTAATAACTCTTAAAAAACTCCACATACTCAAAATTATAACTTATAATTTCATATGATTCAAAATATACAAATTTAATAATAATATATTATAATAAAAACTGAAAAATGGTAGTTTGGGGTTTTAATTTTAAAAATGATCGTTTAGTCCTTCCAATTTCAAAAATGATGATTTAATCCTACAAATTTCAAAAATGACAGTTTAAACTTACGAATTTCAGAAATCACAGTTTAGACCTATGAATTTCAAAAATAACATTTTAGTCTTCAAATTTCAAAACCAAATAGATTAAAATTTCAACAATATATCTATTAACCCAAATAAATTATTTAAAACACACTTAATTGGTTAAAAATTCCAATATATAATTATTTATAGACTAATTATATAGAAAATTCAGTATAAACTAAAATAACAAAAGTAAACCGATTAAAATTAACTATTAATCATCCTCTAGATTCATACAGTCATATATTAACAAAACTCAAAACTTGTCCAAAATCCTAGCCCTAAAATATTCTCTAATTAGCACAAAATTACTATCAGAAGAAAGAGAAAATTATTTAGAACATTTTTCATGAAAAGAGTTTTGTAATTAGAAGTACTTTTGAGTTAACTTATTGATCTTTAAAGCAGAATCCTAAGCTTTAAAAAAAATGCAAATGGTGACGTGCGTGCTCTCTGCCTCCTGAAATATCACTTCACTGTTGTTACAGTGAAGTGAAGTTTCGGGTGGATAACACATATTACCCCTCCCCCCACATGTGATAGCTAAAGGGGCCATCACGGGTGGAAAAAATGCTTTTAAGACCGGACAAAACAGGTATATTAGGACCGGACGCGCGACCAGTCTTGTTCCAGGCGGTATTAAAAGTCTACCTTTAAGACCGGACTTGTAAACGGTCTTAAATACTTTCTTTTAGACCGGACATTTTAAACATTCGGTCTTAAAAGTCGTACTAAATAAATCTAAAATATTTTTGGTTCGGTCCTAAAACTCAAACTTTAAGACCGGACATAAACTTGACCGCTCTTAAAAGATCCAAATATTAAGACCGGACAAATATCAATCCGGTCCAAAAGATAGCGGACTCTAAGACCAGAGGACTAGTTACGCGGTCTTAAAAGACTGACTTTCAAGACCGGATGTTATAAATGGACCGGTCTTAAAAGACCAACTTTTAAGACCGGCTCAATATCTTTAAGAGCGGTCATAGAAGTACATCCGGTCTTAACATTTGAACATTTAAGACCGTCTTTTTTATTTGCGGTCTAAATTTTCCCGAATTTTTTCCCTGTTCTATTCTTCCTGATCATATGTATACACAAATCCACCATCCAAAACAGCACATAAAAGTCGATATACTTTAAGCTACAAGCTATGAACATGAATAAATTGAATTGGGAAAAAGAATACAAATATTATCCACCATGAGTTATGTGGCCTCTTAAGTCTACAACAACTAAAGTAATTTAAACAATAAGCTAAGATATAACTAATTACAATCACAATGAGTTACAATACATGCAACACGTAAATCAACATACATGTAGTCCAATATAATATATTATTCACCAAGCCTTCATCTGATTCCCACCCAACAACGTAACATGCATCCTCTTTTATAACATGCCCCTTTGAATCGGATCCTGCCAAAAAAACAAAACAAGAACAAATTCATAGTCAATGATGACATTGTTTAATTAAGAACATAGAAGGAATATAATATAGTTAAAATCTTAAAGTTTTCTAAGAATTCTCGCATATGAATATTACCTTATGAATTGAATCTTTTATAAAGTGATATCCTCCCATATCCCTTCTTGATGATCATTTCTTATGCCGGGTTCATTATCCACTTCATCTTCTTCGTTCATGTCCGGTAGATCCCTTGAAAAAGGAGTACTCTCAGGAAGACCATAATTTGAATGACTTTCCTCATCAATATCAATGACCCTATTTCCTTGGAGAGCTACAGACCACATTTTATTTTCTTGATCGGTGATATAGAACACTTGTTTTGCATGCTCTGCCATAATAAAATGTTCATCTCCAAAACTTCTACTATTGACATCGACTAAAGTGAATCCTAGCCGATCGATCTGAACACCATTATTGACATTAACCCACTTGCATTTGAAGATGAGAAATCTAACTTTGACATAGTCCACCTCCCAAATCTCTTCAATAACCCCATAATATGGCATGACTGCCAATTTAGGCCTCTTGTCTTTCGAACTGGAGAAGTGCATAGATTCAGCCTCTAACATAACACCACTGTTCTGGACTTTGCTCATATCATCTAGGGACTTCGTGTAAAATGTATAACCATTGATCACATACGAATTCCAACTTATGACATCAACCTCAGGACCACGTGCTAACCATTTCATTGTATCAGAGCTTCTTTATGTGCAGATATGCTGGCTTGAACTTCATCAACATTATTCAAGATGTATAAGTGGACTTGTGAGAATTCATCACGATCCACACTCTTTATCGAAGCCCCTCGTCTACCCCCTTCAGCCAGCTGGCGTTTTGGAAGCCCAATATGTCTCACTTTGGCCAAATAATTTTGACAAAATTCCATGGCCTATTCAGAAACATATTTCTGAACAATTGATGCTTCCGCCAGACGCGTTCTTCACGTACCCTTTTAGGAATTTCATAGATCTTTCAATAGGGTACATCCACCGTAAATGGATAGGGCCGCACAACCTTATCTCCCTCACTAGATGAACAATCAGATGAACCATGATGTCAATAAATGTAGGAACAAATAGCTTCTCAAGCTGGCACAAGATAAGATATCCTTCATACTCCAATTCATCCAACTTTTCAATCTCAAGACTTTACTACAAACCGCATTGAAGAAGAAACAAAGTCTAGTCAAAACGACCGAAGATCATATTCGGCGATGCTCGAATAGCTACCGGGAGTAGCTGTTGCATCAAGACATGACAATCATGAGACTTTTGGCTACTAATTTCAAATCCTTCATCGAGACAAGCCTCTTAAAATTTGAAGAATACCCCGAGGGAACTTTTGTGCCATGTAAACACTCACAAAAGCTTTGTTTCTCATCCTTAGACAAAGTATGAGAAGCCGGGGGACAATAAGTTCTCTTCCCATATGGCCTTGGATGCAAGTCTTCGCGTATTCCCATTGCTTGCAAATCCAATCTTGCCTTCACACCATCCTTCGAACTACCTTGTATGTTGAGAAGCGTGCCAACAATACTATCACATACGTTCTTCTCCACATGCATGACATCAATACAGTGTCTCATATCAAGATTGCGCCAATATGGAAGATCGAAGAATACAGATCTCTTCTTCCATATATTTGTTTCTTTTCTACTCTTTCCAGTCTTACCGAAGATGACACTGATATTTTTAACCTTTTCATACACTTGCTCCCAGTCAATGCCACCGGAGCTTCTTCATACTCTTGGCCACCAAAAAGCCTTCTTTAATCGATGATATGGGTGGCCCCGTCTAAGAAATCTCCTATGTCCAAGATACACCGTCTTTCTTCCATGTTGAAGTTGATGGTAGCGTGTGCCTTCTTCACAAACCGGACATGCTTTATGGTCTTTTACACTATACCCTGACAAGTTCCCATATGCTGGGAAGTCGTTTATAGTACAAAATATCATGGCTCTCATTTTAAAGACCTCCTTCTTGAAAGAGTCAAAAACATCAACACCTTCTTCCCACAACTCCTTCAAGTCTTCGATCAAGGGCTCAAGGTAAACATCTATGTCATTTCGGATGATGTACTTTCGTTTCATGCATAACATAGGAGATAAGTTGTAAACAATCAGGAGTACAGGCCATGAGCTATGTATGCTGCTAAGGCTTCCATAGGGATTCATGCCATCCGTGCTAAGGGCAAGTCTGAGGTTCCTAGGTTCTTCGCCGAAGTTCGGAAATAATTGATCGATTTTCTTCCATTGAGAAGAATCGGCCGGATGTCGAAGTTGTCCATCCGAAATCCTCTCATCTGCATGCCACCTCATACGCAATCATTCGGGCATGCATGGATTTTTTTGTACTCCATCCCCAGTGGACAACGTATTTTCTTAGCATCATAGTAGCGATGCGACAACACATTACTATCCGGAAGCATGTCCTTCAAAGCCTCAAAAATTATGAAAACTCTTGTCGCTCCATCCATGACGTGCCTTCAAGCTTACCAATTTCAATACGGCGTTCAACAATTGATATTTTTACACCCAGGTATAGCGGGTCTCTCGCATCACTGCACATATTACCATATGTGCGTGATCGCTCAAAAGCCTCTTCTCCTACATCACGGATAATGTCCTCTATGCGATCATCCATATCCGTGTCAATATCATCAAAGGCCACTTCCCCATGTTGAGACCCGCTTGGCACTTTTTCACCATGCCATACCCATAATGTATAGGTCTTACAAAATCCGTGACAAATTAAATGTGTGTGTATAACTTCAGGACTTAGTCGACTCTCATTCAAACATTCTACACAAGGGCAATAAAATTTCCCCTATCATCATGTGCATTTTGTTTAGCAAATTCTATAAATTCCCTCACCACATTCTGATATTCAACACTCGTTCGTAAAGCACTTATCCAACTGTGATCCATGGTAGAATTCCTATATATAAACGAAAATCATTGATCATACATAATCCGAAAAAATTGAAACTTGCATATAAAATAAGCCAACATCCAAATGCAAATATATGTGCTCAAAGAATAACTTTTACGGAGGAACTTGCCCATTAAATGCATAACAAAGAATCACTTTTGGTCATAAATGCATCACAGTGAATCTAAGAACCAAAATAAATGCAAGACGAGGAAATTAAATGCATGGGATGAAGGTCTTGTGGACTCACCTGTAGCATATAAATTCAAATGCGTTTGCCGAGTCTTACTTCTCCGGCAACGAACGGTGATGTTGCGAGACAAGACGACAAGAGTAACCTAAAAACACTTGTTGGTCAGTTGGGTAGGTCTAAAGTGAAAATATAATCAGAGAGGGAAATTTAATTTTCCGCGCGACAAAGATACCTTATTTAGCTTTTTGGATTTTATTAATACCTGTTATTTATTAAATGTCCGGTCCTAAAGATACAACTAACATTTTAAGACCGGAGTATTAAAAGTATTCGGTCCTAACTTTTTATTAGTCATTTAAGTTTTAAGACCGGAGGTTTATCAAACGTCCAATCCTAAAATTCAAAATACTCTTTAGATCCGTTACTTATAAAATGTCCGGTCTTAATGGCCTTGGTGATTGCATTAGACTGAATCAATAAAATAAATGATATTTTTTTGGACAAAAAAATAAAGGAAAATTGGAGAATAAGCTTCTTTAATCTGAACAACCTCGGCGATTTCGGCGTGAAGAGCATTAATTTCCCGCCGGAGATCAGCAAGTTCTTGTCTTATTTGCTCCACCCGCAATATTAATGGATCATTACAGCAAAGCGGAGAGGGGTCAGAGGTAGGCGCGCTGGGGCCAATAGGTTGGGTAGGGGGAGCACGAACATCTGCATGTTGTGAAGGCTGGTGGGGAGCACGAACATCAGGGGGTGCGGCATGCACAATCTCTTCATCATCCGAAGAAAAAACAATGGGTCCAACGACCCGAGAGTCTTCAGAAACAATAGGACGCACTCTCGCTGGAGGAGGCGCACCGTATAACGTTCTAACCATGGCACGAGCTTGAGGTGTGTATGCACCCCTACGAGCAGTTTGCTTGTATCTAACCATGGTTTGAGGCTTTGAGAGGTTGGGGCAGAGAGATAGGTAGTGAGGAGTTAACAAGGACAAAGAGGTAGTATGTGGAGTTAATAAGGACAGAGAGCAGGAGAGATAAACATCGATGATGATTAAGTCAATTGGTATAAATGAATTTAATGTTTCTACTTTAAGAGCTTATTTGTTTAAATATCCGGTCCTAATAGTCAATTATTTTTAACAATTACTTTTAAGACTGACCTTTTATCTTGTATCCGGTCCTAAAACACATTTTTTCAATTCAATTACTTTTAAGATCGAGTTTTTGTATTTTATCCGGTCCTAAAACTCATTTCTTTCAATTCAATTACTTTTAAGACCGAGTTTTTATCTTTTATCCGGTCCTAAAACTCATTCTTTTTTAATTCAATTTCTTTTCAAATGAATGATTCAGAGTCTCTTCGGCTTCCACACAAACTTCCCAACTAGGCGTCTCTCGTATTCTGAGGAACTATGCTGAACGCGGTACTCGACGCCAATGACGTTGAGTACCATACCTCTGATGACGACGTCTCCGACCTTTCCTTCCCCTCTGACAACGATGGGGAGGATTAGAAATATTTATGTTTTTTTTGTAGTACGCTGCCTCTCAAGGCAGCAAAAAAAAAAAATTAATAAATAAAATAAAATTTTTTATCGTGATGTTCTTTTCTTTTTTCCGACAAAAAGGAAACAAACAAAACATTGTCCTGTTCGTGGTGATCAACATTAAAAATTTGTAGAATAAAGTTAACAGTTACGACCATACAAAAAAAAAAACATTGTTTACCTTATTCGAACAAAAACAAACAGAGTGACGATTCTTCTCAAGTTTGGACCATCGTTGTCGTCCTCTTTACTTACCCCCGTGTGAACATTTCAGTGTCCTTTTCGTTATCTTCTTTCTTTTTCCGACAAAAAGAAAGAGACAAAGAAAAGGGACACCGATGATGATCTCCACATCCAGGGTAAGTAAAAACGAGGACAACGAAGCACAAAACTTGAGAAGAACGCCAGAAAATTGGTTGTCTTGAACCCTAACGATTTGTCTGAAAACCGAGTCACGAACTCTATTTAAAGGAAGAATATTAGGACCAGACATATAACAAATCCAAGGTCCTAAAAGTTAAGTTTTATGTTAAAAATTTGAAGTTAGGAGCAGACAATTAAATAATATACGGTCCTAAAAGTTTCGGCAAACTATTAAAATAAACGAAGACTTTTAAGACCTGACTCCTAACAAATACACGGTCCTAAAAGTCTAGCCATATTCTTTGGCATTTTTCGAAGACTTTTAGGATTAAATATACGGTCCTAAAAGTCGAGTCGTATATTTTATAGAGTTTTAGGACCGGATATTTGACATATATACGGTCCTAAAAGTCTACCCATATTTTTTAGAATTAGACGAAGACTTTTAGCACCGGAAATTTGTTACATATACGGTCTTAAAATGGACGAGGACCTTTAGGACCGGACTTTTAACAAATATACGGTCCTAAAAGTCGCGAATACTTTTCAGAGTCTCTTATGGCTCATTTACAACACCCGCCTATATCTCAAATTTCAAGCACTAATTAAATAGCTTTATCCACCAATCCATTCATTCAGAAACCCAAAATGGACACACACAAATTGTTCGAAAAAATAAACAAATTTATTATTGAATTGCATTGCGTTATATTTACAAATGAATGAATTAGCTAGTCGAAAAAATAAACAAATGTATGTACTGTAAGGCTATTGTTGCTACAACATATATTATTTACAAATGAATTAATTTAGGACATTAATTATTGTCCCGACTTAGATTTTCTAAGACCTGTTTATACAGATATTCACAAAAACATCGCGTATGTGCTCCACTTCATCATCATCAAATGGCTCTTCACAGCAAACCTCTCGTAACATCAAAGACGAAATGTAAATAACATATTACGTGCATATTTCATATGTAACATTAAGCCATCAGTGATCGAATTCAGCCATAACATTTTACCTTTGCAGTGGAATTTAGTCCTTCCCTCCGTCACAATATCATATATGTGTTTCATGGCGTATGGGCCACATAAGTTCGATTCTGGCGGTTGCCAACGGTCTAAAAAGAACAAGAAATATATAAGAGCATATATAGCTTCTCGACCAAGTTCACAAGACAGTTATGCCATGTCCAAATATGTACTAACCTTTGGTTGGTACCATTTAGGTCTTTGAGATCAAACCCACCACGCCTTTTTTACCGTTCTTTGGAAGGTCGTCATGCCACTATCATCAAAATCACAAATTTATCAAGTAATGTTCACCGAAAATTCACAACAGAGATTTCAAACAAGACAATCAAAATGACATTCTTACTTGTTGATGATCTCGCTTCAACGTAGGCGATGGATTGTCGTGAGTGGAGCATAAGAAGATAACAAAATGCGACTCCATGTTCATGACGACCAACCGATAGTGGTTGCTGAAATTTCAATACAAGAAGAAAGTACTCGAGAATCAAGTGAATTGCAGACAAGAATTGTGATATATATGTACCCGAGCCAGTGTGGAAACAAGTACACCTTTCTTGGCACTTCACACACCCTCTTTGATATGTACTCCTGTCTCATTTCCTTGGATGTTGTACTTGCATACACTGGGCACAAGAATCCAAAATCCTCGATTCTGCCCTGTTCAACAAGTTTCTCATGCATGCACCTACAAGAATGACATCGATCAGGAATTAGTATATATGTATGTGTGTCTAAACGGTGCATTTAAATTATGTAATCAAGGAAGAAGATACTTACTTGATAAATACTTGAACACATGCACTAGTAACCTACTGTCCAGAAAGCAGCATGGACTCTACATATTCATTATCAACTAAAAGCGGTTGAGGATGATCGAGGCCTACTACTTCATTGACAGGCCACGATTTATCTTTAAACCAGCTGTTCTTTACCAAATCAGATATTTTTTCCTTGGCCGTCAAGTTAGCAAAGAGGGGATGGAACTTGAGGAGGGGGTGAAGCTTGATGAGGGGGTGGAGCTTGAGGAGGGCATGGATCTTGACGAGGGGATGGAGCTTGACGAGGAGTAGAGACATCTACAAGCTTCACCGGCCAAGAGATGAAGGTTCCCTTGACATCACTCACAATCTTCAGCTCATTAGTTGGGAGAGGGACAGGTGCATCAAAGATCACCTCTTCAACTGACACTCTGACTTCATCATCATCCATTTGTTGGTGGTGTACAGTTGATCCGAAGTTGTGGACAGTCCCTTTAGCAACCAATTGTCTATGACTATCACTATCCTCCACATACAGATGACAAGGTTGCTATGACTGTCCAACAATGCAGCTCCCTCTAGTGCTCAGCTGCATATGTGCAGCTGAAGGTGTCAAGGGAACACTGGTCTCTGGGCCGCGAGAAGCCCTGTGTGGGCAATCATTCTTTCTCCCGATCTCTTGGTATTTTTCCCTTCTTTTCTGTGAATCAGGATTGAAAACAACTATCAATTATGAATTCCATCCATGTCACTAACAGAAATTAGAGAACTTCTGCTTGATATGAACGTCAAACATTAGTCAAATTCACTTCATCAAGATTCAACATTTTACTTAAGGAAGATGTAGCATTGTAGAAGAAATTGGAAGAACCAAAGGAAAGGGAGTTGCAGAATTGCCGCCAACTCGGTCAATTCATTCATTCATCATAATTGGTTCCTACACACATATTAGAATAACTAACTAACTACTTGCACCGAAACCATTACACGCTTAACATACTAACTAACTAACAAAGAACGCCTAACCATATTACACAGTTTACATATCGACTTGCATGGAATTAGGACATGCTCCTCGATGCAGGACAAAGGCAGAAATGTATACTTCTATTCACACACCAAACCATTTAACTAACAGATTAGATGAACACAATAACATTCACATATCCGCACAAAGTTAATAAGCAAACAAAAGTGCAAACAAAACTAAATATAAACTCACCAGAGCTTTCAGAGTCGGATAGTGTCCCAAATAGGATCCTTTATTGTGCTTTGGTCCACATTTTTCCACTCATCAATCAAGATGCTAACCTTGCTGCGTACTAGAGCGCCGACAAAACTAGTATATGTGGTTTTATTAGGACCAAAAGGTTGCAAATTTTCATCAAACTGAATCTCGAGCTTCGTCCCGAATTCGACTAAGGGAAACCTCCTCATTCGTGTGCCGCTCTACCACGGCGTGCACGGCGCCGAGGAGGCTCATTGTGAGATGGAGAGGGTTCGTTCGTCCGACCTACACCACCAAAGCAAGATATCGGAGTTCCAGGAACACGAGTGGAATCGTTTTCACCGTTCATTTTCAAGAAAGTGAGAGGAATGCCTGAGCAAATGAGGGAGTAACAGAGGCTAACGGTACGTGGGGCGAGGAAGAGAGGTAATGCAACAGGAAGGGTTTCGCAACGTGAACAGGGGTTCTTCAGTGAGAGTGACAAAAGCTTCCACGCGAAGAAACGTATATTTGGCGCTTGATTTTTAAGACCGGACAAATATGTATATACGCTCTTAAAAGTTAACCTTTAAGACTGGTCTTTATATAACTCCAGTCTTAAAATTAATTAATTTTTTATTTAAACTTTAGTACCTGCCTGATTTTAAGTCCGGTCTTAAAAGTCTAACTTTTAAGACCGGTCATTCTGTAACTCTGGTCTTAACATTAATTATTTTTTTATTTAAACTTTAGTACCGGCCGTGATTTATGTCCGGTCTTAAAGGTCTAACTTTTAAGACCGTCTATTATATATGTTCGGTCTTAAAACTTTAATAGCTTTATATTTTAATTTTTCCGTATTAATTTTGGAGTGTAGAAAATATAAGTCTGGCTGTATGAGATTTCTCCAAAAGTAATTGATATTTCAATTTTTTAATAACATTTTTAAGACCGGTTGTTATTTTAACAGGTCTGGATAAGACCTATGAAAAAATGATCCAGTATAAGAAGTTCTTTATATTTACAAATCTGCCATAATTCATATTTTTAGGAGCGGGCCTTAGTTAATCTGGTCTAAATGTGGCGGTCTTAAAGCACTTTAGCGTATAAGAAGTTCTTTATATTTACAAATCTGCCACCGGTCATATTTTTAGGAGCGGGCCTTCGTTAATCCGGTCTAAATGTGGCGGTCTTAAAACACTTTAGCGTATAAGAAGTTCTTTTTATTTACAAAACTGTCACCGATCACACCTTTAAGAGCGGGGCGTCGATGATCCGCTCTAAATGAGGCGGTCTTAAATCCCTTTTTTGCACTAGTGCATGTGTCCCTTTAGGGTGTGTTTGGTTTGAGGGAAGGGGATGGGAGGGGGTGGGTGGAGATATCTTTCCTTCTTTTGGTTAAAATTTTTAGGTGGGAGGGAAGGCAAAATTTTAGGTTAAATTCTCTTCCCTCCCTTTATTTTGGGTTGCCTCAAATTGGGGGGTTTTTGAGGGAAGTGAAAGTTCTTTACAATTTTACCCTAATTAATATTTTGAAATTTTAATAATACCCCTACTAAAAATATAAAATAACTCTTTCATTTTCATTATTTTCCTTCTCCATTGATTGCCATAGTAGCTCTGTGTGGAGCTTCCATTGCTCTACTCTATAGGCGACGTTTCTAGGTCAGCATATCTAGTCCTTGAATTAATTAAAGATTTAACAGGGGTAATATTAGCAGTGGCTGAGGCAATTAATAGAAGAACTTATGCATTAATTCAAGGAAATTTGGTTTTACAAAAAGCCTCCACCACAAGGATGCATGTGCCACAATTGTCAGGTGAAGAACTTTGGAAAATTCTTCAAGAATGTGGATGTGATTGTGAAAGAATACCTGACATATATTGCTTTCTCATGGGTGATATTCACAAGCTTAGTATAGCGGTTTAGTATCCATCTTCAGCCAAGAAACAAGTGATCATGAAGATGTTTTATAATTCACTTTAATTAGGTGATGATGACTTGTATATATTTTGGTTGATGCTAAAAAAGTATAGCTTTTGAGTATTAGTTATCAATTTTGAATATTTTGATATATGCTTAAAATAGATATTTGAGCATATAGTGATGACTTATTGGTATATACACTTTTAAATATTTTGTTACATGCTCAAAATAGGCATTTGAGCATGTTGTAATAACTTGTTTATATGTAGACTATTGAATACTTTGACATCACTTTATAAATAAATAAATAAAAACATAGCTTTTTAGCATTGACTTTTACAATTTTTTATGCTCAAAATAAAACTTGCTCATTCCATTACATTGATGAACTACATAGGCATATAAAATCTAGATGAAATCATGAGTTAAGAATGCGTAGATGCAAAATTTGGATGAATAGAGTTTAAATAATCAAAAGTTGAACACTTCTACCCAAAAAGTAATGAATCAATGGGCAAAGTGAAGATGCTTATGGATAAAAGAAAAAATTTGTTAATTTAGTATTTTAAAAATATTTAGTATATTAGCTATTGATAAAAATATCATTTTTTATACACATATTACAATATTAATGTAATAATTTAATTTAAATCCAAGTGTAAATTAATTTAAACAATCTATAATTATAAAAGCGTAAAGTAACATGTAAGGATAAAATGGTCAATTAGTTATTACCACCGTCCCCTTCTCCTCTTAAACCAAACAAAGTATCTTCCCCCTTTCCTCTAACAAACCAAACAAGGGAACCTACCCTCCCTCTCTCCCCTCCCATCCCATCCATTCCCAACACATCCCCTCAAACCAAACACACCCTTAGTTATCATATATGTATATTATTTTTGTAATTTTTTAAATGTATTATATTTTTTTAATATTAACTACAACAATAAAAATAAAAATAAAATATTATTATTTCTACATCTATACTCCACTAATTTATTTTACTATCATAAATCATCTTTTAAATAAAAACCTTTATTTCGATAATTACATGATAAAATTATTTTTAATTGTAATTAAATTCTAATATAAAAATTAGGATGTTACAACCTGCAAGTCCACAGGCTGAGCCTGTATTACTAGCTCTAGTTCCCATCTAATCTAGGTAGTTGCCTATCCAAAACTATTTTGTTGGTCCATACGCCATCAAAGCTTATATAAGATATGTAAGAGGGGTAACAACTAATATAATAACACATGGAGGTGAGACAAAAGACTATCCTAAATGGATTCTTCTACATTATGAATCATCTTTGAGCTCTTATTTTTTTAACCTAGTTGTGAATGTTCTAACTTATTCTATACAAAAAGAAATTCCTAAGTGCATGCTTTTTATTAATAATATAGTTCTTGTGATATTAACTCTAAACTTAAGTTATGGAGAAAGGGTTTGGAGTCAAAGGGCTTTTTTTTTTTTGGGGTCAACCTCAATGAAGTTATTGAGGGGATCTTTTGGTTAATAATTTAACTAAACATTTATTTGTTGATAGAACATAATAATATTAGGAAATTTATATAGCTAACCCTACCTAATAAGATAAAACTTATTGTTCTCCTTGTTGTCATGTACCTCATCAAGGGTAAATAAACTAGACGTGATTCTAGATTTGTTTATTATACATGATTTAGAAATAGCGAGTCATCCTGCAATGATATAAATGTAATAATATATTAATATCAATTTATAATATGATGTAGAATTTATAAATTAAACATCTATTTAGTTGAAGTTAAGGATTCAAGCCTTCTAATGTAACCAAAAATATATTTTAAGTTATTTTCTTATTTAAAAAAATCATACCAAGACATCAAATATATGTTTAATTTTGCATTTAAGAAAATGGGTCAAAGATGAGTCTCCTTTTTTAAAAAATAATAATAATAAAAAATTATCCCGAGCCTAGGCCTCCCTCACAAGGAAATAAGACCCATACCCACTCAACTTGATACTAGAAGCCACAACCTCTCATTTGAGGAAGGTGTGGTTTGCCAGTTATGCCACGCATGTGGGGAAGGTGTGCTTCACCACTTGAATCAAAGGCCCTTGACGTTGAAATGAGTCAAGTTAGCATGCCTTATTGACCCAATATTTAGATTGACCTCACAAACCTATGTTTTTTTATTAATATATGAGTAAATACCTTTTCTGGTCCCTGACAAAAAACACGGACCCCATTTTGGTTACTGACAAAAAAAGGTCCTTTTTAGTCCATAAAAAGGATGAATAAGGGTCGATTGGTGAACATTTTGATCCCTCACAAATTTCCAAAAGGTCATTTTTAGTCCCATAAAAAGGACGAATAAGGTTTGATTTTTTTGTCAGGGACCAAAATGGAGTCCGTGTTTTTTGTTAGGGACCAAAAAGGGTATTTACTCTTAATATATTTATTTAAACCCCAAACCTAACCCTGAACAAATCCTAATTTATTTAGGGAGACTAAACTTTTCAGACAAAATTGTTGGCATTTCCGCAAATGGATTTTGTTTATATTGTCCCCTTCTATCGATAATTTTTCCTCAAATTTACTTCTTTGTTCATGAAATTCAAGCAAGCCACTAAGGAACTTCGGTTTCTTTTTTGATTTATTTTCTATCTTCTATTTGAATTTTGTTCATGGATTCATGAATTTGTTGATACCGGTTCTCATTGGTTTGCGTTGGTTGATTCATTTTTGTATATTTTTTGTGTGGATCAATTTGAGGTTAAAATGATTTGGGAAGATGACAATGAGATGGGAGAAGACGAAGTTGATGGGGAAGAACAACCGGAGGACTTGGGGCGAAGGAAGAGAAGCGGCAAGAAAGAGGTGGGTGGGTGAGTGATGTGGAGGGAGGAATCATTACGTGGCAGCTACATGGCATGGATTGGATGATGATGTGGCATCATCTCCTAGGTAACAAATGTTTTTTAGCCTCTCTGTTAAATAAGGGTGAGATTGTTACGTTTTAATACTTCCAAAACGACATTGAGATTTTTTTTTTAAAAAAAAAAAAAAACTTCCAAAACAGAATTGTAACTTAACCCTTTTAAATATTTTGATATCAACTATATGTGTTTAATATTTGTTTTATAATAATTATAAGAATATTTTAAACAATAGAAAAAAAATATTGCTCATGGTTTGTGGCAAGAAGATCATAATACTAGTTTTTATTGCTTTAAAAATGTATAAATTTTCAAAATAGACCAAATGACTATATTATCTGTGCAGAGAAAGGTTATAATTTGCCTAACTATAATGTTACACTTAAATCCAATGCATCACTTTTACACAACGAATCCGCTCATTAACTTACAGATTCAAATGCACCTTGATCAGCTTATCATGTAAATAACAAGGAAATGAATGAACTTTCAGAATGTAGACATGTAACCAAAGATAACTTACCAAGCAGCAAGTCATAACAATTGCAAGAACGAGGCTACTATAATTTGCACCAAAATATCTGCCATTGTTGTTCCTAAAGTATCGATCGATCAGGACAAGGAAAAACCGGAGGAGAAAGAGGAATAGTATACTTGAGATATTTTAGCTTTCATTGCTAGAACTTTATATTTTTCATTCAACTACATAAATGTGAATGTTAATGTTATTGAACTTTTGGTCATCTACTCATCTTACCAAAATAAGACGAATCACTCAGTACAAAACCTTTGTGGTAGATCAATTCAGACTATGTACAGCAGAGGGAACTCATTAAATCATTTCCTTCCCTCTTATTTATGCAGCGTCTGAAGTTCTGTATCTATGATCATACAGCAAGAAAGAAGATGAAGGCGGATTTTGGATATCCATTACCTACAATCAATACAAGTATAACAGGTCAACAAGCAAGCAACATAAATTCCTTCATCAGTGTGTGAGTGCATCCACATGTTTCAGGGACTAAAACTTTCTTATGTGGTTACCTGTCTCATTTGATTATTGCTACGGAAGGACTGCTGGTATGTGCTTTGGATTACAGGCTCCTGAATGGGAATTTATTTACAAGTCATACACTATAGCAAATCGGCATATAATCAGAATAGGTTCAAACCAGAGAAATAAACACCTGTAGAAGTTGAGGTTGGCCAGGAGAATCCTGTTGGTTAGAAAAGAAGTTTTGTGGATGGTACATGTTATCATTAGATTGGGAGTCCAGCGCAAGATTAGACTGTTCATACAGGCACTGGACCACATGGTTAGCTTCAAAATTATACAGTCCCTGTATCAGAAGTTAAAGAATCAATTGATTACTTCGTTGTTTCAGAAGTGTTGTGCATTAAAGTAAATAAATCCTTGAGAGTAGTAAAATGGTCACAATATTCACAAAGTTGTATTGCAATCTGTATTTTGGATATATTATAAAGGAAAGGATTACCTGCATAATGGGATTTGGTCCCTTCTTTTTCCTCATCCATTCTGTTACTTTCATTTTGATCTTCCATTGCCTGTCCATTGAGAAAGGTGTCTGCAGGCTCATTCTCAGGAGCATTTACATCAGCGCTACTGGAGGTGATAATTTGAGTTTCTGCATCTTTCAATGTCAAGATTTTCTCAACTCCTTGCATTATCTCATCGAGTTTTGTCTGAGAAAATTGATATGCTTCCTCAGATTCAGAGGCCCTGGCTGAAAGCTTCAGCAGTCTCTGGCACAAATCTTTGTAACGGCTTGCTACAATCATCTTAGGATTATCTTGCATGTTAAATTGACCAACCTCCTTGACAGTTCCCAACCTCGCCTCTTTTGTCCATCTCTTTAAGATATACAGAGAGGGAACCACTTTTATGTTCATATGGTCAAGCACTTTCAGTGCATGGCTACACAAAAATCCAACATGCTCAAACTGCATACAACTGCACACAACTGTATCATCTAAAGAATTGAATGTCACATTATATTGCCTAATATGTCCAAACGTGTTTGCTTTATACTTAAACAGTGATCCATTCCCACTGAATTGGTTAACAACAACATTTAAAGACTTCTCATATCCTTGCTGAAATACTTCAAATGCCCTTGGAGTATATACATTACTTCCATGCTTTAACAAAACAACATTACCCATTAGTCTTGGCAAACATCTTCTCATCTCATCATTAGCTTCCATTTCTTCATAACGTAGTTCATCCACTACCCTTTCAAAATGCTTCAGGAATTGAATGACATCAAGGTCAGAATTTAAATAACTGACAAATTTACGAGACAAAATCTCACCTAAATGGGAGCCTTCTGTATCCAAAAAAAATGTATTTCGGCCATAGACAACTGCCCATTTCTCTCTTTCTCTGTACATCCATCTCAACCACTCATTTTGCTGGAGATCATACTTCTCCAACATGGCCTCCCATGCATGAGAAAAGTCCTCCTCGTATTTGTGGTCATATATACAGCATCGGAGATCATTAGCAAAAGAATTAGCATCCTTAACTACATGACTGAGGTGTCTTAAAGTGTTTTCATACATCTGCCATACACATGTAAGATGGTTTGTTTCAGGCAAAATTGTATTGACAGCTTCAATAATTACAGCTTCTTGTTCTGTGAGAATAGCCTTCGGCCTTTTCCCAGACATAGCATTAATAAAAGTACGAAATAGCCAATTAAATGATTCAGTGGTATCATCATACAGAAGTGCAGCTGCAAATATCACCAATTGCTTGTGATGATTAACACCTATAAATTGTACAAATGGTCGAAGTTCCTTTTTTGTTCTGCAAGTTGTGTCCAAACAAATAACATCACCAAAATAATCATAATCCAGTACCATATTGTCATCAGCCCAAAATATATTGCTTACCTTGTCATCAACATCTAGCTGTAAGGAATAAAACAATGTGGGATTTTCAAAGTGCTGTCTTTGAAAGTAACCCAATAAACGTCCTGCTTCTCCTTCATTCATATCTCTATCCCTCTCTGACTGAAGGTGATTGTCATAATCCATAGAAACTTGATCAAGAGACACACGAGCTGCAAATTTTCTATTCATCATTTCAAATGCCCACTTTGACTTCAGTGTTCCCACAGTATTTTTAGGGTCGGCTTCTACCTCTTGAGCAGCACTTAGTTCATTTTGCAGCAATAGCATGTGAGCATTACTAGGATTTATATTATCATGATTGTGCTGTGCTTCAAAATGGGTAACTCGATACTTACCATCTGCTTGGCGAGTGATGATCATATGAGCCAAGCAACCAGTTCTTGTTTCTTTCCTATGTTTCTTCACATTAACATCTCTTTTGTCTTTCCTGCGGTACCCCTCTTTGGAGCAAGTAAACTTCCTAGACACCACTTGACCATGTACTTTACTCCTATTTACCCAATCTTTTCTAACACTGAAACCCACCAACTTGGCATATTTGTTATACAACCCATATGCATGCTCATCAGATTCAAATTCTGTCCCAATTCCTAATACATTATTGGTAGTAGGTTCGTCTGTGGAAGGATTACCTGATTGAGAACCATTAACATGTATAACCTTGGGGCTGCAACAGTTCTGCTCCACATTCAAGTCCAAGTTATTTGATGTCTCAAGTCTGACTTCAACATTTTCTTCATGTGCACTACCCAAGTCGTTGTCGTCCCCATCCATTAAAAACCTACACTAAATTGAAAGAAAACACCAATGAGCATATGATCAAGAATCATCCTCTCCTCATGATAGAAATCAAACAATCAATGCTACAAGAATCTCTCTCAATCGCGAAACAGACATGCTTTCTATCCACAAATTTCAATACCAAAAGAAAGTTGCCCAAATTGAACCAAATAAATTAATAAACCGCAAATACAAGGAAATATTGTTATTACAGGCTAGTGATTCATTAATCATTGTCAATCACAATCGATTCAAACTCAGCAACGATGAATTCAAAGCACAGAGAATACCTGAGAACTGAGGCGCTAATATCTGAAATTAGGGTTTAAAGTGAGAGTAATAGCTACAAATCCATGGAAGGTGCAGAAACACGGAGAGTGTGAGGACTATGGGAAATCTTCGACTGGACTCGAAGTCAGAGATGTTGGAGCAAAATAGTAATTGGCTCACAGTCGCAGAGTAGTTTTGGGGGGTTGGTGGTTCAGTAGTCCAATTGCTAACATTTTCGATTCTCGATTCTCGGGAAGATTGGTAGCATTTTTCCCATATGAACGTTAAATTGTTTTCAATGTTGATCCAAATGTGTTCAATTCAATGCAAGAAACGAGCAAAAAGATACAATTAGGTTAGATCAGTATTCAAAAAATGCATTAAGTGAATGGCTAAAAATCTTGTTAAAAAAAGAAAAAGAAAAGTAAAGGTGCAAAAATACACATGTACTTTACCTTTGGAAGCGCCTCGCACCATATGTTTTTTTGGGAGCAAAAATGCACATGTGGTTACCAAAATGGGTGCAAAAGTCACACCTTGTTAAAAAAAAACGTTGACCGTTAAAAGACACATTTTGACTAACAGAGATGCTGACTTGGCATATATTTTATTATCTTAGCATCTGAAAAAAAAAAAAAAAACTATGTAAGAGAGCCACGAGAATTTGTAGATTGGTCTCTTCTATCATCCGGGCGGTGCCATGGAAAATCGGACGAGGAGAGCTTCACTCCATCTTCATGGGTCTCTTCCACCTCACCGTCATATTTCATCGCCGGTGACCACCATTGTCACTGGTCGAGCTTCGAAAAAATAGAGCAAGAGAGCCACGAGAATTTCACAGTCTCTAGAGTTGTACCTCCGCACTTCCACCTCGCTTTCCACCACCACAATGCTAGCAACTTCTTCCTTCATAATCAAACTAAATATGCGTGGAAATAAATTATCCTGTCCCTCTCCTTCTTCCTCCTCCCCAAACAGACTGTACGAGGTGGAAGTGACGATGTACGACTCTGGAAACTGTGAAATTCTCGTGGCTCTCTTGCTCTGTTTTTTCGAAGCTCCACCAGTGACAATGGTGGTCGACTTTCTTGCTCTGTTTTTTCGAAGCTCCCACCAGTGACAATGGTGGTCACCGGCGACGAGATATGACGGTGAGGTGGAAGAGACCCATGATGATGGAGTCAAGCTCTCCTCGTCTGATTTTCCATGGCACCGCATGGATGATGGAAGAGACCAATCTAGAAATTCTCGTGGCTCTCTTAACAGTTTTTTTTTTTTTTTTCAGATGCTAAAATAATAAAATATATGCCAAGTCAGCATCTCTGTTAGTCAAAATGTGTCTTTTAACGTTCAATGTTTTTTTTAATAGAGGTGTGACTTTTGCACCCTTTAGTAACCACATATGTATTTTTGCTCCAAAAAAAGCATATGGTGTTGGGCGCTCTGAAGGTAAAATACATGTGTATTTGTGCACCTTTACCCAAAAACGAATAGTTAAAAATCTTGAATTAAAAAAATCTGCACAAAATGGGCTTGTTACGCATTTGTTTGTTGGCTTCAATTTATAAACTAATTCTTGTAAATGATTTTAATTTTAAATTAAATTATATTTATGGGATTGGTTTCTCTCCAATGTGCTTCTCATTTTTTTCCCTTCTTTACTTTAATTTTTTCTTTCTCCACTGTTTGATTAAAATTTCATTAGATCGAAAAAAATAAATAAAATTTGAATAGTACACATATTTAACTTTCTATAAAAATACTATTACAATAATTTAAAAAAAAAAAGTTAATTTGATAAAATTTGATCTGATGAGGATTTTTTTTTTATATATATAATGTTCATATCAAATTTCAATCGTTTAAATTTTTTTTATGTATTTCTCTAAGAAATTATAATAATAGTTTGGGAAAATCTTATATATATAAAGCTGCTTAAAATAGAAAAATTTCAAATCAAGTAGATAAATTTAAAATATTTTTAATTGAGTCATTGACTCAATTTAGAGTTTCAAAATGTATAAAAAAAATTTAATATCCCCCTACTAAAATAGTTTTATTACCATGTAACTTGTGTTTTCTTTTCTACACTTTCTTTATCCAATGTAATTATGTTTTCTTTTTTTCTTTTGATACAATCGGGACACCTCAGCGAACACTTATAGGAATATTACACTCATTACAATCCTCACGAAGAAGCATCTGTAAGTCCTTAGGAGGTTGATAGAGTTCATGAAACCCCTATCCCAGCTCAAGGCCACGCTTCACTAGGTAATCTGCCGCAACGTTACAAAGTCGTGACACATAAGTAACCTTCATCACCCAATCCATATGAAGCAGCTTCTTCATCTCATTAATGATACTGGAGTCTCGATGATTAGTGCTCTATTCACGTGTAAGCAACTCAAAACACTCAGTAGTTTGTGTCCAACCATACTTTCTTAAACCCCATTGCCTATGTTGTTTTCAGCCCCAAAAGATAAGCCCATATTTCAGCAGACAACTCATCCCCATGAATCAATAGGATGTATGAAACCTTTAAGGAAAGTTCCAGACGCCTCACTAATAAGCCCCCCACAGGCACACTTATTCGCAGCTTTAGAAAAAGCCCCATCAACATTCATCTTCACCCACCCCTCCTCTAGTGGACGCCAAATCTCTCGTCTAGATGCTAAAGTAACACCTTTAATTCTTGTCCTTGCTAGGCGGTCATTGGTTGAATTCAGGCATTCCAGCATGGCTCTAGTACTAGCAAGAATATTGTAATTCAAGGTGCATCTCTTTTCGAAAACAAACAGATTCCTCCTTCTCCATATCCACCAAACATAAAATGATGAACACGGATGCCCACTCCTTACTTACTTCTTGTTGATCCACGACATTCCACTATAGCCATTCTGACAAGGGCATACTACAAAATAGCCACCACCTCTCCGGGGGCACTACCTTCCTCCATAACGATCTTGAGTGTGCACAATCCCGGAAAGCATGAATGGTATCCTCAGAACCCATTCTCCAAAGGGAACAACTCGAATCAGTCGTCATGCCCTGTCTCAATCATTTACATTTGTTAGTAGACACTGACAAGCTACCAACCAAATAAGTGTTTTGCACCTATAAGGCGCACGAACCTTCCACAAACAAGCCTAGTCCCTCCCCTGCTCCAACACATCTCCTGAAAGGGCTTTATATGAATTCTCCATGCCGCTCCCACTTCTATTTAACACTATTCACTTCATTCATAAGTTCAATCCCCCCCAAAAAAAAACAATTATCCCATTTTTCTTAATTGTCCACACATTAGAACCAGGCCTTTTTGGCTCAATACGAGGAAGGATATCCTCCCTACATTTATACTTATCCCTACAACTTTCACCCAGAGGTCATCTTTATGCATCACGAGCCTCAAACCTAGTTTTATGAGGAAAGCTTGGTTTTGATACTTAGCATGCCTTTGTCCTAGGCCACCTCTCCATTTATCCTTACACACCTTATCCTATACTACTAGTGGAACACGATGACTATCTGCTATGCTCCCCCACAAGAAAGATCTATTCTTTTTATCCAAAGTTTCACAGACAAGGCCAGGTAGATGAGATGTTTGCACCGTGTATGCCGGGGATGGTTGACGACACCAAGGAAATAGGTGTCACCCTACCAGCTAAAGAAGAGGAACTAGATTTCCACCTACTCAACCTTTCCTTCACCTTATCGATTACCACCGAAATGACTCCTTCCCAACCCTCTTATGATGAAGTTGCACCCCAAGATATTTCCCAAGGTTAACCGTTTTAGTGAACCCAAATACCGTACTAAGCTCCATGCACCTATTATGATTTATATTCTTAGAGAAGAAAACCTAGGTCTTAGAAGCATTTACCTTGAGCCTTGAACATTCACGGAAATGTGACAAACACTCCTGCACCATCTCCGCTTGTTAAAGAGAAGCTTCAGTAAACAAAATAATGTCATCCGCAAAGAACATATAGGATAACGGTGGCTCCTTCTTTGTGAGACAAATGGGCTTCCATTTCATTGCCTTTATGCATTATTGAATCATGTGAGCTAACTTTTCAATACAAATAACAAACAAATAGGGGGAAAGAGGATCACGCTATCATACTCCACGTGATGCAGTGAAAAACTCTGCCTTATTTCCATTCCATAAAATTTGCATACTCACAGTACTAACTCATTGCCCCGCCACCCGAATAAGATTAATAGGAAGATTAAGTTCATGTAGACACTTAAGAAGGAACTTCCAATTAACCCTATAATAAGCCTTTTCCAATTCTATTTTAATAGTCATATAATCCTTCTTCCCTCCCATTGTTCACATAGAATGAATCACCTCCTGGGTCACAATAATATTCTCTGAACTATGTCGACCTAGTACAAAGCTACATTGATTCGGAGGTATTACATGTGCCATAAAGCCTTTCATTCTATTGGAAACTAGCTTTGTAACTAGCTTATATATGACATTACATAAGCTAATTGCTCTAAGGTCTCTAAACGTCTCAAGGTGGTCTGTTTTCGAGATTAAAACAATGAGTGTCCCATTAACTTCACAAATCCGCTCGGGATATAGAAATACCTGCTTAACAAAGTGGATCACAGATTCCCTAACCATCTCCCATTGATGTTGAAAGAACAACACGTGGAACCTATCCGATCCTGGTGATTTGAGAGCCCCTGTACTAAACAAAGCTTCCCAAATCTCCTCTTCGTTAACTACCCTTTGACACACACGTTCATGAACTTCCATGAGCCTTGGGCAAGACATGCTACAATTCAAGTTTGAGCGCTCCACTAACTCTTCCTTAAATAGATTAGAGAAGTACTTTGTCGCGTGATTTTTTATACTCTCCTCTTCAAAGCACTATTTCCCTTCATTAATACAAATGGCACCAATTCTATTGCGCTTCCTTCTACTGTTAACTCGAGCATGAAACAACCTAGTGTTCCGATCACCGTCAATTGACCAATTGATCCTAGCCTTTTGGGCCCATAGTAAAGCTTCCTGTGTTAACGTTTCATCTAGCTCTACCCAAAGGTTCTTTTTAAGTTCTTCAAGGAATTGAATATTACCACCTCTAGTGATCAAACGATTAATCCTATCCAGCCTATGAATTAGTTGGTTCTTCTGCCTCTGGATATGCCCAAATATATCCCTATTCCAACATTGGCAAGCCTAGGTGAAGTTGTCAATGTTTACCCCCAATATTTTGTACAACACCACTCTTCCTTAACCAAATCATTAAAATTGTCATGGAGGACCCATGAAGCAAGAAAGCGGAACGACCTCTGAGGTGGCTCTTTTGTTGAAATCCCCGCTATTCTCAACAAAAGGTGTATGATCAGCCTTATACTGTGGCAAATGGAATAACTTAGTATCAATGTACCAAGCACACCATTCTTCATTTGCAAATATTCGATCCAATTGGGCTTCCGTACTTCCTCTCTTCCAAGTATAGGCCGGTCCATCAAAACCAAGTCTACCAAGTTTGTGTCCTCAACCCATCTACAAAACAACTTTGAAGCTGCACACAACCTCCTTTCTGTTGCAAGAAGCGTTGCGTTGAAATTGCCCCCAATACACCATGGTCCTTGGATAGAATCTTTAATTTGAAAAAGATTTGTCCATAATGGACGACGATGCACACAGTTGGGGCTTGCATACACCACTGTTAAGAACCATTGTTGCCTTTTTGCGTCTTCTGTTAATAAATGCATAAATTCTTTTTGTTGTTCCACAATGTCGACCTTAAGTGATCCTTCCTCCCAGAGACACCATATCCTACCACTATAACCTTCTGCTGCAACAAATGAATATTTACTGAACCCTAGAGTATGGATTTGATGTTTCGTCTTCAGTGCATCCGAACGTGTTTCCAAAATAGCCAGAAAATCCAACTTATAATGTTTCTTAAGCTCACCTACAAGGCTTGGAAATGACTTCGAGCCTGTACCCCTGAGTTCCAAATCATAAAATTCATTAAGACGGTTGAGATGTTGTGTGGACCTAACCACTGCCCAGAAGATTATCCATCTTCATTATTGCTTTATCCTCCCTGCCATCTAATCCCATATTAGCCTCCATCATGTCAATAGGCTCACCACTCATGCAGTCACAATTTCCGTGAACAGGACCCTTACCGCTGGAAAGAGTTGACTTCAGTGTGTCACTAGAGCTGCCACATCGCTATTCATGTGATCATGCAAGGAAGGAGTAATATTTACGCCTGCAGGTTCCAGCTCATGGAAAGAGGAGAAGGTGTTTTTTAATTCTATCATATAGGTCCCACGTTGATTGGCTGCCTTTTGTTTAATCTTAGGCCCGCCACCTATTCGATTCTCCTTACCAAACACCTTAGGTCTCTCTTCTTTCTTTCTCTTAGATCCAACCACCACCCAATCAGGCTTCAGTTTCGGCGATCCCATAGCCACAGCCACAGATTTCTCCAATGCTTGTTCAATGGAGTTCTCCCTCCTCTCTATTAAGAATTTCGATCCTCGCGGTCCTTCAGGATTTTTCCTTATCTTCTTCACACCTTGTAAAATCACAGTCACCCCACTTTTAACGTCCCTGTCCTTTTCATATTTTGAATTCCTTTTTTAAAATCCTTCCATATAATCATTTGAGGACCCAAGTGTTCACTCACACTGGAAAACTCAAGGATGGTGGCCGGAACCATACCATTCTTCCCTCAGACTGGCTCAGTAGCCACTGTCTCTACTGTTGGTTTACCTGTATCACGCCTCTTATCTTCACTTGCAACATTCGGCGTAACTAGCATACCTAGAACCCCTACAATTTGGTTTTGACACCTACTTCCTCCCATTTCAGCCTCCGTCACTCTCTCCGTTGTGAATGCCGATAACAAAGGTTTCGGAGGTCCACTTCTACACATATCGTGCAAACTCACCTTTTTCATAAATAGACGTTGATCGATCAATTTTTATTATCTTCCCTATCATATTCCTAATAATACCAAGCGATTCTACAGGTGCATAATTCCATCAGCAAATTCAGAATCGGAACCCATACTGTTATCCTTCGTTGACAGCCTGCTTTCAATGGATTAAAGTACGGCTTCCATTGTGTACTAGAAGGTAGTGATAATCAATCATTCAAGGTCCTTCATAGTACACACAGTCTCTATGCTCTATACTAGAGAAAGACACAATGTTGTACTTATTGCTTAAGGGAACAATCTTCAACGGCTGCTATGGCTTCCACATTCGTCGCACTCGATCAATAAGCACATGCTTGGGGATTGACAAACCCAACACCTTAATAATAAGTGAGTTCATCCAAGTTCTACACATTGTTGTATATTGTTCAGCGATCACAGACAAAACCGAATACCTGCTTATTGGTATGTCCCCCCTATTGTCCTCCCTTATAGATTCATTAACACCACTCTCAGCTTCCATCTTTGCATTTCTCCTAGCAAAGAAACCTTTCCATCCACAAACAATGTCGTCTTCTTATACATGGTTAACGAAATAACCTTACCCTCCCGGAGACAACAGCTTCTCCTTATATGCCAACAAGATTGGCCTTCGAGCAACCTGAACACTCTCCCTCTCCTGAGAAAGTTTCTTGCTTTGCTCCCCCTACACTTCCGAAAACTAAAGTCTCCTCCCCAAGGTGCATCTCCCTCACACTACTTTTCCCTCCTTCATCCCCATCCCCTCTCCCTTGTCCATTGCCATCGTTGTTCTCTCTCATTCTCTCTAAAATGTTTTTCTATCCTTAATTTTTTATTTTTGGATTCATGATTTCTATTGTCAATGTGTAGAATGTAACTTATGTTTTCTACATTATATATGTCCACATACATATTAGTCAAAGGCATATAAACAACAACAATACAAGAGGAAACATTAGTATTTTTCCACTTTCATGATAATACGTTGATCTTTGTATATATTTTTATAAAATCATTTGGTGTTTGATATTAGAAAAGCACATTCACGTGAGTCAGGTTAAAACTTACATCGTAAACCATAAATCACGTTGTGAAAGCAGTTTCTACCGCTAATCCAAACATGCATATACAAATCGAAATTCAAGTTGAGTGCTCACAATTTTTTAATTTTTTTAATTTTTTTTTTTATATTCAGAACATTGAAAAAAAAGTCAGTTAATTGATATTAATAATATTGTACGTTATAGCATGGGTAATAATGATGCTTCCGTTTTTCTATTGAATTATTTTTTATAATTATTTTATAATAAACAAAATTTGTTTGATTAAGTAAATCATATTTTATTTCAAAGTTAAGGTGCAATTTTAATTACAATGTTTTATGTCGGGGACATCTAGTACTTACATACTTGCGTGGTTCACTTAGCTTGCAGGTTTAGCTCATGTAAAGCAGCCATCAACCTTGTTGCTGGAAGGTTCCTCTTGTTGGAGGCCTTTTGTTCTTTATCTGGTGGAGGAGGCGCATGAGAATCTTTATTAGTGGCAAGCTTGAGTTTCGTCATGGTTGAATCCAGTAGCTTCAATAAAATCATTATTGTGAAAGAAAGGATCCCTTCATCATTACTACCCTTGGAAGTAGGTGACCTCCTCTTTTTGTTGTTTTCTGCAACAATGGACTCTACCTTGAAAAGATATTCTCATTTCCAGCTTGAAAATGAAATTTTCTGGAAAATATCAACTGTGAAAAAGTTTGTAGAGTAGATATAGAGAGAGCAGGAGCAAGAAGCAATTTTTCAAAACACAAAACACCATGTGGGACCCAGTAATGTCTGTCTGATTAAGTTAACTTGTTGGTTTAGTAAAATTGCACCAATTTATAATGTCTAAGGGTATTTTCAACTTTGTAGGACCCAATCTGGACCGGACAATCCAACCGGTCACTAAGGCGACCTGGATTAGTGCGTTGAACTGTTTTGTTAAGCTATTTTTGGATGTCTTTTATTCATTTTGGGCCGGAACTGGAACGGGTTTTGAATAACTATCGGGCTCAATAAATCTATCCAAACAAAGAATTGTTCTGCGGGGAAAAAAAGTTTAGCCTATGTTGCAAAAAAAGTTATATTTTAAGCAAAATAAATTTAAAAAAGGGCATATATATACCCAAATTGCCCAAATCAGTAAATCAGTAAATCGTGCGCCTCGACTCACTTGCCCTAAGGTCTGAGGTCTCTTCCGCAGCCGATTGGAAACAGAGTGCATGTGCCCATTGTTGTCTGTTGTCGGCTCTGTCGTCCTCATCATGCATGGCTGGTATGCGTGCTGTTATGGTTCTGCCTTTCTCCCTCACAGCCAAATCCCCAAAGCTCCTCCCTCACGGCCTTATTGGAGGATTTTGGAATGTTAGACATTTTCTTGATGATATGTACATTGAGAAAAAGGTGTGCAAAAGTATTGTTGGCATATTACTCCAAATTCAGGGTAGACCAAAGATGGCATAAATGCTAAGCTAGAAATGGTTGAGATGGAAATAAGGGAAGAACTAGCAACGGAGGAGAGGGGAGCCCATACATTTCTTTGTCTTGCGACTCGTGTAGTATCTAAGGAAGAAAAAAATAGTTTTTGTCCACTCTTTGCTTTTGTTAAGCTTTTAGGTTTCTCTTCAAACATTAGAAGTCTCATATTAGTTAAGGACATGAAACTGATGTGATTAAAATCTTATGACTGCCATATCTTGATGGAGAACTTTATTCTAATGGCTATACAAGGTATTTAGCCTTATGAGGTGCAAGCTACAATCACCAAGTTATGTTTTTTTCTTAAAGTCACTTTGCAGTAAAGTGATAGACCCCAAAAATTGTCAAGGTTGCAAAACCAAATTGTAGCCACATTGTGTGAGATTGAGATATATTTTCCTCCAGCATTATTTGACATCATGGTCCATTTGAGAACTCAATTGGTTAAAGAGGTACAACTTTGAGGTCGGCCTATTTAAGTTGGATGTACCCGATTGAATGTTTCATAAAGATAACAAAAGGGTTTGTGAAAAATTGAATTCGTCCGATGGGTTACATTGTTGAACGATATATCTGTGAAGAGAGTACTGAATTTTATGCCACATACTTAAAAAATGTAAGCGAAATTGGGCTTCCTATGTCTTGGCATAAGGGAAGGATGAAAGTGGAGCTGAATCACCAAGAGGGGGGTGAATTGAGGATTCTAAAAACTTTTCGCAATGCTCTGTTTTTAGGTGATGAAAACAAGGATAAACAGAGGATAAGGAAGAGAAGCAAGACACAGAAAATTTATACTAGTTCGGTCCAATCTCTTGACCTATGTCCAGTCCCCAGACTCTTTGGGATTTCTCACTATCACAATTGATTACACACTCTGCAACTCAAGAGTAATTCTCTCACTAGAACTTACTCCCCCTTACAAGTTGTAATCAATATCCCAATCTCCAAGTCCCTAGACTTGAGATTCTTTTACAATGAATGATTTACAATAAATTAATTCTCTCTAAGAGTGGATAATAATAAACACTGAGGTACAATGTATCAAAAGATACTTCTTACAATAAAACTCAAAGAGTAGTTGAAACTTGAATTCGTTTTCTCATAGATTGGTTGTTGAGAAGAATTGAATGCATCTCTATTTATACTAAGAGATCATTAAATGATCGTTGTAATCCTTAATGTAACCATTGGCAGCATTGAAGGTTGATTAGTTGAAGGTTTGGTATTCTTCTTTTTCTACTCTTTGGTTAATCCAGCTGCACAGAAGTTCAGGCTTGATTTCTTGACTTTTAATCCATTGGAAGAGCAGCTACTAGATGTAGGAAGGAAACATTAATTCCTTTGAAACGTGTGGAGAATGATTGTCCAAAAGGATGCAAGTTTTCTGGACTTTGCATTTAATGTTTTGACATCACTTTATGCTTTTATGCTAATGCTTCATTTAATCCTGTCTAAATCATCTGAAACTCACTAACAAATTGATTAAACATAGTTAGGAATAGTAATGAGTGATGATATGAATTAAGTATTAGAATCAAACACAAAGGTTTCACAAATTCGTTCAACTTGAAATTCAAAACTAGCGACACAAACTCAAGTTTGTTTATCCAAACTGGAGTTTGTCACTGTGCTCAAAGTGGAAACTCGAGTTTCCATTAGCAAACTCGAGTTTTCTTCTTACAGAGAAGAAATTCGTTTTTAAGTTTAAAATCATACTTTAAGCGCTGAGGCAAAACTCGAGTTGATTAATGACAAACTCAAGTTTTGGACTATTATAGTGAAAAACATGTTTAAGTCCAAAACCTTAAAACTGGAGTTTTCAAAACAATGAAATACAGCAAAGCTTTCTGCTTGGCGCAAACTCGAGTTTCCAATACAAAAATCAAGTTTTCTCTTTAAGTATAAAACATTTGAAAATTCATGCCAAGTGAAAACTGGAGTTTCCAAATACAAACTGGAGTTTTCATAAACTCAGAAATGAGCATAGCTCTCTGTGACTTGTAAACTCAAGTTTTCAAAAGCAAACTCGAGTTTCCAAATAACTTTTGAAAACTCAAAGAACTCTCTTTGTTGGCCAAACTCGAGTTTCCAAATGGAAACTGGAGTTTTGTTGTAACATCTCATTTTCAAAAGCGGATTTTTTTTGTCAGAGTAGAGCATCGGAGCAAGTGAGTGACTGATACATATTTAAAATGTCAACTATAGTGTGTCTGGCTAATTATAATGTCGGTACAATTATCCGAGTGTTTCAAAAGTAGTACATAACAAAATGAAAATCTCTGGCCGGAACTCTAAGCGTGCTGCTTGCCCTTACCTTCGACCCTTGGTCCTCCTGACCCTGAAGCTATTGTAAGAGCTGAGGTCCAATGCCTACCGGACCTCAGGTAACGGTTAACCTCATGCTTAAATATGACAGTATATGGATGACATATATTCATAACATTACAGCAGTATATCAATACATAAGCACACAGCAGGTGTATACCAACAGTACATGAGCACACAGCAGATGTATCCCAATAGTACATAAGCACACAGCAGATGTATCCCAATAGTACATAAGCACACATCAGATGTATCCCCAACAGTACATAAGCACACATCCGATGTAAAGTTATCATCTATCACATAAGCATTCAATAAGCATCAGAGTTAGTGTTACAGTACGCGTCCGTACCTGAGTCGTGATAGCGGTGCGTACGTTGGTCGGTATGCGTTCTCGGATAGCCTATAATAGTAATATCGCTTTATTAATCCATAAATAATATCTAAGAGATATTTTGGCCACTAATGACTATTTTAACCCTGGTGAATTTATTTTCAATTTATATCCCTCTTCATTTTGTAAAAACGCTGGTCTATCACTTCTGGCCAAATTTTCCCATAACTTTGAAAAATCATAAATAATTCTAAAAAAATCGAAACGAGGTTACGTAAAATTTCTTGGAATCATTATCATGTCTAATTTTGAGTAAAAATACTGGTTTTTACCCATATTTAATATATCATTCCCAGTTTAATATTCTTCAACCTCTGCCCAGAATTTTTCCAGAAAAACGTAGCCTAAATTTAGGAATTTTTATCTCCTTGTACAGAACTCATATTGCTACATATTTTATATATTTAAAAATCCCTGGACGTCTAATTTGTTCATGAAAAATTTCATGATTTTTAAAGATCATTTCAAACATAAATTTATAGCCTCAACGAAGCTGACTCCAGAAATCGCCTAACCAAAAAAAGTTCGCCAGAACTTCGTTACTTTGATGTTTCTCTTCCAAAAATTTTACTCTATCACTTTATTCATCATTTTTTAGAAATAATGCTATTTCTAACCATAAAAACATGAAAATAAAATTACTCTAGAATATTTAAGATCAAAGCAAAATCTATCTATGAATCTAAGAACTCAAACTTAAAGAACTTACTTGCCAATGCTCTAACTCCTTCAAGATACTCCTCCTTCTGTCTCACTTCACTCTATATGCAGATTGTATTTGTTTTTGGTGTGAGGATATGAAGAACTCAAGGCCCCTATTTATAGGAAAATGGTATGGCAACTTTGGTAAATTTTTCAACCCTATCTCTTCTTGAACATGAGCCATGGGATCTAGGTTAACTCACCAAACTCTCATCCTCACCCTTAATCCCTATGAACCGTCCCCCCTTCTCACTATTCTATCCTCTTCCATTTTTGCAAAATATCCTTTACACCATGTACCTAAATCTTGACTTAATTTACAACATGTGTTTATAAGATAATATCTAGATTTTTGTAGCTTTTCTTCTTGCCCAAAATTGCTTTGAGCCGTGGCCTCCCCCCCCCCCCCCTCCATGCATTCTTGATTTGCTTTTTGCCTTATGTCACACATTCTAGAATTTAATCCTCATTGGTTCATAGGTTTTTCACTTGGATTAAGGCTTTTTAATAATAGAATTAATTTAGGCCTTAGGATCTTGCTTTATTAGACTTAATCTTGGCCATTGATTTTAGTTTCCAACATTGACTTTTCAAAGTTGATTAATAAAGCTTGGTTAGTGTCTTAATCCAATGCTTAGTAGTCTCTAATGCATCCTTTGTTGGTCAATTAGGCTTACTTGTAATACCCTAAAATTTAATTTAGGGAAAAGATCAGAAATAAGTAAATAATACATATTAAAAGGTGAATATGTGGTCTCAAGCTTTTTATGATAATTAGCTTATTTTCCCAAGGAAAATACTGTGAGAATTAAAAGGGAAAATCTCTTGGAAAATTAGAGAATTTAAGGGTCAAAGTGTCAAAATGACCAAAACACCCCTGAAATGGGTAAAAAGACTTAGGAAAATTTATGAAAAATCCTAAAAGGCAGTAAAATAGCCAAGGGAAATAAGAGAGTATATTATCTCTAATTATTGTAATTGAATAAATTATAAGCTTGGAGGAATTATATAAGAATGTTCAAAAAGTAATAAAAAGATCAAAATACCCTTGTAATTATCAAATGATGTAAGAGGCATGGAAATGCTAAGGTTAATGTAAGAATATGAAGGTAATAAGGTGTTCAAAACAAGAAAATTATCAACAAGTGATAAAAGAGTAATTAAGTAATATTGAGCTAATTACTTGAGCATAAGTAAGGGAAATTCATGAATAATTATATGGAACCCTAAAATTAGTGGGTTTTGTTTGAAAATTAGTAAAAACGTGTTTACTAATTAATTGGAAATTTTGGAGAAAAATGGTTGAGTTTAGGTATTTTTAAGCCTAAATACAAGAATAGACCAATAGGAAAATTATGTAAGAAATTATATAAAATAATTATTTAATAATTATTTAATATTAAATAAAATATAAAACGAAAATTAAAAAAAAAAGGTGCAGAAGGCTTGACCGAATTATTTGACAAAAATTGAAGATAAGAATTGGCAAAGAATATCTAGATATTAAGTTTGCAACTTGTATTATTTTATATTATAATTAAATTGAGTGAATAGTGATTTAAAAATTAGGAAACGGATCCTATCTAGAGATCTAGGAATGGGAATTCCAAAGTCAAGGTAAAATATTGATCAGTGAGTTTTTACCTTTAAGTGACCTCTTCGGAAGTTGATTAGAAGTAGTTTGTGCATTTTCCTAATAAAACAAAATAGGGAAAAATGCATATAGGCATATTTTTGAAATGAAGAAAATAAATTCTAACTCAATATCTAGGAATGAGTTTGAATTTATATGGACATATTTGGAATCAGTGAATTATTCCCAAGAGATTGGTGATTTCAGAAATGCGTTCTGAAACCGGACGCGTTCGGACACGTTTTTCGAGAAACTTCAGCAGGACAGTTGGAACCCTGTCTAAAGTCAAAATTCAAGTTTAAATAGATATTATTGATGAGGAAGAGAAGGTCTTCAAAGTTGTAAATCCATAATTTTGAGATTTTTCGAAAATTACACCTTAGGACCCACTTTTTGCCTATATAAAGGCATGAGTTCCTCTTCATTTTCTCACCCCATTCTCAAGTGCAAAACCGATTCTTGAGAGAGAAAGAAGAGAGAGGAGCTCTGGAGAAGTTCTGCAGAAGTCTTCAACGGGTAAGTCCTTCGGTCTTTGGTCTTTAGTTCGGTAGTTAGTAGAATTGTTAGATAGATTTAGCAAGTAGGGAGTGAGATTTCTACTATTGTTTTTAGGCCTCATTGCATTGAAATATATGCCTGACGAGGTAGAAACATGGTAGGGATCGAGTCCCCGAAAGCTGAAGTCTTCGTAGTTCTTTCACAAGTAGGTGTTATAATGCTAGAATAGCCTTTAAATTTTCAAGTATGATTGGGTATCATATGGGAGGGCTATTTTAGTCTTTATTTTCGAAAATCAAAATGGCGTCGAAGTTCTGGCAAAATTTCGGGAAGAAAATTTGTCAGAGTAACGAAGTGCTGGCGAAATTCCGCCAATTAGGAGTATAGGGGCAAAATGGTAATTTTTACCCAAAATGCCAGATATAGTACCAAATCACTAATAAAAGTGATATTACTCTTATAGGACGTCGAAACTCGATTTCTTGTCGTTACTGTTGTCCGACGGGACGTTTATTGTTTTCGTCAAAGCATTGTTTTAGTAAAATGTGCGAATACGTCAACGAAGGTACGTTCGCGTCTTGGTAACCTTAACTCGATGTTTATTGTATGCATATGTGTATATTGTCTGTCATGCCAATTGTCTGTCATGCACCGTACTCCGATTGTACTATTGTGCGTACTCAGATTGTACTATTGTTACGTACTTTGATTGTACTATTGTCTCGTACATCCGATTGTACTATTGTCTGTACATCCGATTGTACTATTTTCTGTACTCCGACTGTACTGATATCGATATGTATACCCTATGTCGACCATAGTAAATGATGCCAAAAGTCTAAGAATGTCATTGTACATATATGATGTATGTAATCATGAGGTTAACCGTTACACAGGGTTCGATGCATGGACCTCAGCTCTTAACTTAGCTTCAGGGTCAGGTGGACCGAGAATCGAGAAGAAGGACAAGAGCACGCCTAGGAGTCGCGACTGAAGACTTCTTTATGTTATACTTTTGAATCACTCTTGTATCGCTGTTTAAACAGCAAGACATGCTACCATGGGTATTTTAATATATATTTCAGTTACTCAATAGCTCCGGTGCACTACTCTGATCATTTTGAAATGATGTTTAAAGAAAAAAAAATTTATACTGCTTGTGAAAAGTTGGGGTGTTACATTACTTGTTAGGAAAATTTATGTAATTAATCTTATACATTTCTTAATTATGCCTTGAGTAAATACCCTTTTTGGTCCCTGGAAAAAGCACGGATGCCCTTTTTGGTCCCTGAAAAAAAATAAGTCACTTTTAGTCCCTAAAATGGAAAAATAAGGTCCCTTTTAGTCCTTTTGATCATTTTTTTGCACATTTTAATCCTCGAAATTCCCAAAAAGGTCATTTTTAGTCCCTAAAAAGGACCAAAATGACATTTTTTTTACTCAGGGACTAAAAATGGTCAAATGTGTTTTTCCAGTGACCAAAAAGGGTATTTACTCTTATGCCTTTTTAATTATTAATTAATTAATTACGAAAATTAACATAAATATTTTAATGTTTGCAAATTTAATTGCCCACTAGTTGTTGATAATTTTCTTTAATTAGAATAAGTATTTCCATGTCATTTTATTGTCTCTTATGATTAAATTAAGATTATACTTAATTATGATACTTTATGGTATTTTAAATTGTCCTAATATTAATTGTGAATAATTATGCAATTAACTTAATTAATAAAAATTCAATTGCCTCACAATTTGTTTTTAGTATTCTTTAATCACTATAATTATTTTCATAATCCCTTATGGCTTATCATTGGTAAAACTAGATGTTAAAATATTAATTGTAGGGTATTTTATGATCCCTAATTGAAAATTTGAAGCTAGATTTTTGATTTATTAAAATTCAAGGAAAAATTGCCCAAGAATTATAATAAATAAATTACATAAATTAGAGACAACAGACTCTCCCATTTTAATATGTATCATTTGGTCTTTGGTTAATCTTAATTCCTAGAGGAAATCCCCTAAAGTAAAAGAAATAAGTTGCAACATTTTGAGACCACATATTCACCTTAATTTAATAGGTTTTAATTATCAAAATATAATAATTATGATAAACATGAACTTCAGGGTATTACATTTGTTCTCTTAAGAAAATATTGAAGTGTCTCTGTAAGGTACAAATTCGAGTTTCCAAAACCTAAACTCGAGTTTTCCTTGAAGCGAAAACTTGGAATGCTCTCTGTGTGATACAAACTCGAGTTTGCCTATGCAAACTGGAGTTTTCTTAACTTGTGAAAATTGAGCTGCTCTCTATCAAGCCAAAACTCGAGTTTTCAAAATCAAAACTCGAGTTTTGTCTTAGACAGTAAATTTTCAACTTACCAAAGACAAAAATTTATTTTAAGTTTACAATTGTCAGTTATCATCAAAAGCAATCAGAGAACTAACAAAGGACTAGTGGGGAAGGGATTATAGGTAGGAAAGTTGGACTTGACTTCATAATAAAATAGAACCTCACACATCAAGTATAGCCATGCAATTTGGGATGGATCAAGACATTCCTGCTTTGTGACTAGGCTTAATGGAACTCCCTATCGTAAAGGGCTGAAGGGGTATGCAAATCTCGAGCAAGACTTTATAAAGAAGGAAGGATCATATGTTATTATAGAATGCCGTATACTATAGGAAGTGGCAAGGAACTTGCCAAAGCATATGGTGTTCTATAGTCACATAAGATCCCTCATTCTCTATAAAGTCTTGCATACTCCTTGAGTCCTTTATGTAATACCCGGATAAATAAAATGGTTATTTTTGATAAGTGAATATGGGGTTTCAATTTCTGTGTTATAGATATCGTATTTATAAAGGAAAAATCTCTTGGAAATTAGGGAAAAAGAATAAGGAGTCAAAATGACTAAAATGCCCTTGTGGAGCATATAATGACCTAAGGAAATTATGAAAAATCCTAGGAGGTAGTAAAATAATTATTAAAATTAAGAGAGTATATTGCCTCTAATTTTGGTAATTTAATAAAATATAACCTTGGAAAAATAAAGGGGGGAAAATAAAAAAGTATTATAATGACCAAAATGCCCCCGTAAATTTTAATATAATGCACGAGACATAAAATACTAATGTCAGTGCAAAATTTGTGAGGTAATGAGTTATTCTAATTAATAAAATTATCAACAATTAGTGGGTAATTAATTAAATAATTATTGGCTAATTAGTTGAGCTTAAACAAAGGAAAATCCAAAGATAATTATGTAAAACCCTATAATTAGTGGTTTATGGCTAAAATTAGCATAAAATATATTTTCTAATTAATGGGAAAATATGAAGAAAAATTGGTGAGATTAAGTAATTTTAAGCCTAAATCAAAGTATGGACCAATAGGAAACTTTGTGGAAAAATTATGAAAAATAATTATTAAATAATTAAAAAAAAATATATTATTAATTAAATAATTAATTAAAAAATGAAAATAAATAATAATAATAATAAAAAGGACTGAAAATCTCAATATGGATAAGGAGATAAGATTTTGAAGTTAAATGTCATACAACTTTGGTTAAGTAGTGATCAAGTTGTAAAAGCAAATAGGATAAATGACCACCGATAGAAACTAAATCCTATCTAGAAAACCATGAAAAAGGTTTCTAAAGTCAGAGTATTTTATAAACGAGTGAATTTTTATCTCGGAGTAGGCTATCTCCGAAGTCATTTCCGTAACCGAAAAGGGTTATACTGGACTGACTTTAAGTGTATCTGATGTTCAAAAAGCAAATCAGATAAATGAGAATCTATAGAAACGAAGCCATAACTCAATATCTGGGAATGAGTTGGTAAACATATGGGCATTTTATGAATCAGTGGATTTTTGTCCCGAGTTGATGATTCCGGAAGTTATTTTCGTAACCGACGGCGTTTTCTGAAAATCTTCGACAGGCCCGGGGAAGACCTGAAAGGAATCAAAAATTTATTTAACCCAGACATTTCTAATGAGTAAGAAAAGATCTTCAAAGTTATTATTCCGGATTTTTGAGATTTTGCAAGATTACGCGATTCGGACACCGATCGGGGAACTTTATCGGACTGGAGGCGAAAAGCAACCTGTGACATCATCAAAGATGATGTCACTTTGTTCCACGTAAGGGCTTAAGGACAGTTTGGTGTATCTAAGGGTCCAAGATTTTCCATTTCAACCAAGTGCGATCCGACGGTCCAGAATCCGTCTGACAAAGCATGAATAGTAACCTAGAATTTGCCTATAAATAGCCTGAACCTCTCATTTGAAATCTCACACCATTTCTCTCTAGTCTATTCGAATTCTTGAAGAAGAGCAAGGAGAAGAAGTCCGGGGAAGTTTGCAGCGAAGCTCCGAGTAAGTTTTCCGGTCTCTAGTCTTAAGTTCTTTCGGTAGTTATAGTAGGAGTGTTAGATCTTTAGTTTTTCAAGTATGATTTAGATATCATGTTTTAGGGGTAGATATGATATTTATTTCAAAAATATGTTGGAGAAAGAGGTATGTTAAAATTTTGGAGAAATAGAGTTAAAGTAGCGAAGCGCTGGCGAAATTACGGCGATTAGGGGAATAGGGGCAAAATGGTAATTTGTACCTAAAATGCCTGTTATGATGTCAAATATTGACAAATGTGATATTATTCCAATAGGAAATATTTGATCACGAACCGCCGTTGTACCGCTGTCGTTCCATTGTCGACGTCGTGCATTGTCAGGTATTGTTCCGTCAAAAGTGCAGTTTTCGTCAAAACGTACCAGAAGTACCGTATATTGTCAACGGAGGTACGGACGCGTACTGTAACACTAGTCCTGTGCTGCTTAAATACATATATATGATAGATACGTTCGTAGACCGAATATACAGACAGTTTTACACGGGTTATAGTCATAATAATGCCGTTATGTTTTCCTAGCGCTGAGGACACGAGTGGTTATCGTGGCACTGGTTTTTGTGCGTGTTGTTGTTGTTGTTACATTATGAGGCTTTACATACTGCTCTGTGCTTATGTTACGTCGTCATATTGATCATGCATCATTGTATGCTTATGTACTGATATACTGTTGTCTTGTCTTGAATTTATGTTGTCAGTATACTGTATTGTTTGAGCATAAGGTTAACTGTTACCTGAGATCCAATGCGGTAAATTGGATCTCAGCTGTAGCTTCAGGGTCCAGTGGACCGAGAGTTGGAGACCGGGGGAAGCAGCACGATTAGGCCGCTGGCCGGAGAGTTTTTATTCTACTTTTTGTACTTACTTTTGAAACAGTAGGATGACTGTATTATCAATACTATATTACACTATGGTTTATATTTGAATATGTATCAGTTACTCTTTCGCTCCATTGCTCTACTCTGATTGAAAAAAAAAAATTCCGCTTTAAAAATGGGATGTTACACTTTACGGTAGGAATTCCATTGAGCTTAGCCACAAAGCCAGGAATGTTTTGATCCATCCCAAATTGCATGGCTTTACTTAATGTGTGAGGTTCTATTATATTATACAATCAAGTCCAACAAGCAAAGCAAAAACTTTATCTTGTGCATATATTATATACAGGTTTTAAACTTTTGGTTTTAATGTATATATATACATGATTGACTATAAATATATATACTAATTTGTGTATAATTTTGTTCTATATGCATGCAGGGGATATCAAAAGGAGAATCCCCCATTTTTTTATATATATTTTTAAAAAAAATTGCCTCAAAACTTAATGATTCTTACTTAAAAACCATTATTTATGCATATACTATATTTTTTTTTTTTTTTGAAAATGCATATACTATATATGATGAATATTGTTTTATTAAACTCATTAGCATTTCTAACAAAAAATAACGGTTGCAATATAACACATGTTATGTACATCTATACTATATATAACAATTTTAGTGAAAGCACCGTTATGTATGTCTCAAAATATATAACGGTTGTTTACTTGAAACTGTTATTTATTATGCCACAATTAATGTATATATAATAGTTATTTATGTGAGCCCATTTTTTATCTTAACATTATTACGCACACCATGGCTTCAACAAGCCTTAATACATAATGTGTGTTATATTATAACCATTATAATAGATACGTAATAAATCACGGTTCAAGACCATTATGTATCTGCACCTGTTTATGTATCTACTACAAAAAAAAAAAAAACACTTTTAACGTCCATTTAAGACCCTTAGACAATTGTTTTTAGGTTTCGTGTATGTGAGTGTCATTAAAAGTTTATGAGTTACAACGACTGTTATTTAAAAAACAGTCGTTATATGTCCACAAATCTACAACATACACGCATGCTAGGCAGTCCATGGAACCATTTAAAATACAGTCTAAGGAGCATTTTGAACAAGTTAAAGCCTCATGAGAAAAAGAATGGATTGAAAATGGATGATAAGCAGCAACGTTCAAGATTCGACGCAAGAAATAAAGCGTTTCATGTCCAACGAAGCCCAAAAATAAGAAGAAAAATAAAAACCTCTCAAGTCTTAACTGAATGAAATAGAAGACAAATGAAATAAAAGAATTGTGCGCCCCAAAACCAAATCGTGAACAACCCAAAAAAGAATGTGAAGAGCTACGAGGCCACCCAATACAATGGCAGCATCCAAAAGTCAGGGCTGGGAAGAATAGTTACTGGCCACAAGGCATATATAATAATGAAAGGCCAAACGTCCAAGCGCCATGACCATTCCTCTTCCTCAATAAATCAACTTTATCCACCAGACCACCACTTTACCACCTACTTTAAAACTTGACATTGCACCACCACTCGATGGACTTCTCTAATCTTTAATATCTATACTCAGTTTATTCTATTGAACAAAAATCCCAAATACATAAAATTTCATGAAACGACAATATTGCACACAGTGATTACAAAGGGTACATTAAATTAATGAAAACATTAATTAAGATAAATATATATAATGCAGTAGACAAATTGTTTAGTGAGGGGAGAGAGAGACGCAGATCTACCACCCAGACAGCAGCGAACAATCCATCTCGGAGGTTGTGGAGCACGCTCGTAGTTCTGACGGAGAGGATGAGTCAAAGTTGCTCACGCCGTGATTGTGAATCTCCTTGGTAGTAAGGGTGGGGCTATTGTGTAATAACGTAAAAAAAAGTAATTTTTTTAAAAAAAAAAAACTATAAAACAGTGGCAGCATGTGCTGTCACCTAATATACTTGGGGAGCAAGTATACTGCGTTGGGATGGGGAAATGATCCCTCCCCCTAGAAATATATGTGTGTTGTGTTATGGGTGTGTGTAAGTGAAAGTGAGTGTGAGTTTGAGAGAGGGAGCAGGAGAGCAAGAGAGACGAGGAAGGAAGGAGAGAAAGAGAAGAGCAGAGAGCATATTTGAGTTTTTAATGTAAGCTATTTATTTTATAAGATCATTTAGGTAGTTAAATTAATTTCTTTTCAACAAACTTTCATCATGAAAATTATTCTACATATTTTCTCTTTCTAATGAGGGTAATATAGTACTGATTAATGAAAATTTGGGGGTTAGAACTTTGGCAAAATTTTGAGATTTGATAATAGATGACTGTATATTTGTAGAACATGATTAATAGATAATTTTAATCGGTTTAGATTTATCAATTGGTAGTTGTGAGAATTTAAATATAATTTTATATCTAACATTATTTAGGATTTATGTTTTATAGGATATTTCTACCAATTAAATGAGGTTTAAGACATTTATTTGGATTACTGGAGATATTGTTGTCGGTTTAATCGGCTTAGTTTTGCTAAGTCTTGAACTGTATAAAATAATGAGTTGGGATTTGGAATTTAAATTAAATTTTGATAAGATTTTTATTATGTGGAGATTTGAAGATTTGCTTAATAAATTGGGTTATGTTTATATAAGTTAGTATTAGGTTGGAAAATTGAGGATTTTTTATAATAGGTCTATTATATCTGAATTTATAATTCATTTTTAATTTATTGAAGGTTATATTGAGAATTAGATGAGTTAGATTTGAGGTTTCTAAATGAATATGAATATTTGAAATTTCTAGACGAAACTTTTATTGTAGGAAATTGGGTATTTTGGTTAAATTGAGGATATAGTGATATTTTGATGATCATAATTAGTGAGAAATAATTTATGAAGGAAGAAAATGGGATTGTAATAATGAGTTGAGGATTAGATAAATTATCATTTTTCTATAAAAAAAAACTAAAGTAAAACAATTATAGTTTAATTAATTTGTTATTGTATTAGTTGGTTCATTATATTAACATATAATTATATATTTATTTTTAGAGTGAACTTGACTTCTCTCACACTTAGTTCTTGTGTCAAGAACTTGAGGTAACCACTCTCCACTTGTTATATGTGTTAATATGTTGTTTGTGAGTATTTTGTGAAATGATTATGAGAATGAAAATATATGGATATTGATTTAATATATCAATGAGTACTTTGAAATGGCTATTGAGACAGAAAATTATGATATTATATGTTTTAGATAACATAATTTTATTATAATTTCGTGAATTGCAATAATATTGTTATCTTAATAATTATTGAAACAATACATTATTTTTATAAATCTTGCTTGGAACTCTTATATACATGCCAAGATTATGATTTTTTATATGGATAAATATGGAGTGATGATGAATGTGAAGTGGTGATGAGAGTTATTGTGTATAAAATACCATCGTGGTATGCCGCCACTCGGTGATATATAGTGGATGACTTTAATATTTTTAGGGCCCTTATTATCACGCTTTTCCTTTGGCCGGGTTAAGAGTCAGCCCTTTGGACAGTGACACCTTTCTCTATTTGAAAGATAGGTGTAACATCCCATTTTGAAAAGCGGAATAATTTTTTTCTTTCATTAAAACATCAGAGTAGACTATTGGAGCAAGAGAGTAACTGATACATATATTCAAAATACCAACTGTTTCGGTCTGGCTAATTGCCGTAATAGTACATTAATCCGAGTGTCTAACATAAACGTAACTACATAACAGAAAGAAATCTTCAACCGGATCTCTAAGCGTGCTGCTTGCCCTTATCCTCGGTCCTCCCGACCCTGAAGCTATGTTAAGAGCTAAGGTCCAACGCGCACTGGACCTCAGGTAACGGTTAACCTCATACTTATATATACAATATATGGATTACATATATTCACAATATTAACAGTATAAGAGCACGCAACCAATGCAAATGTATCGCTCCCAGCATGCAGATGTATCGCTCCCAGCATATCAGATGTATCGCTCCCAGCTAGTATACAGTTATCTTCTAACACCCATATGCACTCAATAATCATACCATCTATACACATACAATACACATAATACATATACGCATACAATGACCATCAGAGTTAGTGTTACAGTACGCGAACGTACCTTCGTTGACGAAATACGGTACGTCTGTCGGTCGGAACGTGATTACGGATATCCTATAAGGATGATAGCGTACTTATTAATCAAACAATATCATAACAGTCATTTTAGTCACAAATAACCATTTTACCCCTGACTTTGCTAACCGACTAAATTTTGCCATATATCTATCTCCATCATATTTTCGAAATAAATACCATATTTACCCTTAAAATATGATATCAAAATTCTACTTGGAAGATTAAAGATCAAACTAACATTTCTACTATAACTACCGAAATGAAAGACTAGAACTTAAGACTAGGCACCGAAAAATTTACCTAAAACTTCGCTACTCCTTCTCCAAAGCTCCTCCTTCTCTCTAACCTCTCTCTATTTCGAAATTACTCTTGTGAATTGGTGAGGAATGTAATACCCTAAAAATCACACTTATGATAAATATCATAATGTTGTACCTATTGGGAATAGGGGAATATGTGGTCTCAAATAATAAGTTATAATTATCTTATTTTCTAATGAAAATACTATGGGAATTAAAAGGAATGAAGTGCCAAAACGGCTTAAAAATGCATTTTTAGGGTCATAAAATATCCTAAAAATATTATGATAAATTCTAAAGGGCAGTAAAATAATTATTAAAAATTAGAAAGAATATTGTCCTTAATTTAGACAATTTAATAAATTATAACCTTGGAAAAATTAAAGGAGAAAAATCAAAAATTATTGTGGGGGCCATAATTTACCCCATGATTTTTAATATTTTACATGGAGTGTAAAATACCAATGTCGGTTCAATAGTTGTGAGATAATAATTAATCCTAATTAAGAAAATTGTCAACAATTAGTAAGGGATTAAAAAAGTAATTATTGGCTAATTGATTAAGAAATGAATAAGGTAAAAACCTAAGGGTTTAACTAGCCAATGGTATAATTAATAATTAGGGCATAATCTAAGTGGTTAAAAAAGGTTTGAAAAGTCAATATTCTTGGGAGAGAGAGGGCAGCCGAAATATTGGAAAAATAAAGAAGAAATGGTGAAAAAACAAAAATAGAAGACTTAAGGAGGAAGTTTTGAAAAGTAAAGGATATTTTGGATAAAGGGCAGCAGGATAAATGACCACCAATAGAAAATAAATCCTAACTCAAAATCTTTGGATTACGTGGGAAATATCTGGACATATTATGAATTAGTGAATTTTTGTCCAGAAGTTGATGTTTCCCGAAGCGATTTCCGTAACTGAAGACGTTTAACCGAAAATCTTCAGCAGGCAACGGAATACCCTGAATGGAATCAAAAATTTAGTTAACCAAGATATTTCCAAAGAGGAAGAATAGAACTTCAGGGCTATGTTCTTGGATTTCTAAGATTCTCCAAGATTACGCGATTAGAACACCGAACAGAGACTTTATCTGTATAAAACTTCTTGAGGAAGTAAATGACATCACCCTAGTGACATGGGGTGACATCATTTTGTTGAAAAAGAAGGCTAGGTGTAATACCCGGATATTTATCTGGCATATTATAAATAAAAGTTGGATAATTCTGATAAGTGAAAATTCAATCTCCAGTCTTGTATAAATATAGCATATTTTCTAAGTAGAATTTCTACAAGAAATTAGGGAATTTAAGGGCCAAGTGCCAAAATGACCAAAATGCCCCTAGAAAGGGTAATTAACTTAGAAAATTTGTGGAAAAATCCTAAAAGGTAGTTAAATGACCAAGTGAGTAAGGAGAGTATATAATCTCTAATTATTGTAATTTTATAAATTATGAAATTGGAGAAATTGTTGGGAAATACTCAAAAAGTAATAAAAAGACCAAAATACCCTTGTAATTTCTAAAAATGCAAGAGGCATGAGAATACTAATGTTAATACCAAAGTATGAAGGTAATAAGGCATGGTAATTAAGAAAATTATCAAGAAGTGATAATGAAGTGATTAAGCAATTAATGGCTAATTACTTAAGTGTAAACAAAGGAAATTAAGGGATAATTATGTGAAGCTCAAAAATTAGTGTAAATTAGGTGGAAATTAGTAAAAATGTATTTACTAATTAATTGGAAGTTTTGGAGAAAAATAGTTGAGTTTAGGTATTTTTAAGCCTAAATACAAGAATGGACCAATTAGGTAATTTTGTGAAATTTTTGGAAAAAGTAAATAAATAAATCATTAAATAATTAAATAAATTAAAAAATAAATATTTATTAAAAAAATAAAAGGGCCAGCCGAAAATTCAAGGCAAAATAAGAAAAAAAAAAAAGAATGAAAATGAACATAAAGGTACATATGCAAGTTGACATTAAAAAATAATATAATTAAATTAAAGCAAAAAGTATGAATAGTAAATTAAAAATTAGGAAACGGATCCTATCTAGAGATCTAGGAATAGGAATCCCAAGGTCAAGGTAAAATATTGATCGGTGAGTTTTTACCTTTAAGTGACCTCTTAGGAAGTTAATTAGAAATAGTTTGTGCATTTTCCTAATAAAACAAAATAGGGAAAAATGCATATAGGCATAATTTTGGAAAAGAGGAAAATAAATTCTAACTCAACATTTAGGAATGGGTTTGAATTTATTTTGACATATTTGGAATCAGTGAATTTTTCTGAAGAAGTTGGTATTCTCAGAAATGCGTTCTGAAACCGGACGCGATCAGACACGTTTTTCGAGGAAACTTCAATTGGACTGTTGGAGGCCTATATGAAATCAAAATAAAGGTTTACTTGGACATTTCTACTAAGTGAGAACATGTTTGCAAAGTTGTAAATCCAGAATTTTGAGATTTTTCCGAAATCACGCGAATCAGTACCGATCGGGAAAACGGTTAGACTAGGGCAATAAAGCAAGCCTAGTCACCATTTTGGACCAACCAAGGGCTGCCACATCACCCATGGATGTCGGCCAAGGGGTAAAAATGAAGGGCAAAAGTTTGGTGAAAAGTTGGACCAAAAGGGTAGAAACAACTTTGATTATTCCATTTGTATCCTTTTGAAAAATGCCAACCATGTCCCTAAAATCCTCTATAAATAGCCAAGAGCTCTTCACATTTTCTTCACACCAAAATCCTCTTCCTTTGGCCGAAATCCTAGGGAGAGAAAGTAGAGAGAGAAGCTCTGGGGGAAGTTCTGCCGAAGTCTTCAACGGGTAAGTCTTTCGGGCTTTAGTTTTTTTAGTCTTTCGTTTTTAGTTTAGTAGTTAGTAGAATTAGTAGATAGATTTAGAAAGTAGGTGACAAGATTCCTACAAATGTTTTAGAGCCTTGTTTGCGTTGAAAAAATATGCAGAGGTGTAAACATAGTAGGGATCGAGTCGCTGAAAAGTTGTAGTTTTATAACTCTTTCAAAATTAGGGGTAGTAATAGCCTTTAAATTTTCAAGTATGATTGGGTATCATATGGGAGGGCTATTTTAGTCATTATTTTCGAAAATCATAAATGCGTCGAAGTTCTGGTGAAATTTTGGGAAGAAAATAGCCTATGTAGCGAGCGGCTGGCGAAATTCCGCCAAGTAGGGGTATAGGGGCAAAATGGTAATTTTTACCTAAAATGCCAGTTGTAGTATCAAATCACTAATAAAAGTGATATTACTTGTAGAGGAAGTCAGGAATCCTAAATTTGCTGCCTTTACGCTGTCCAACGTGCCGCTGTCGGACAAATCACTGTTTTCCGTCGAAAGTACAAAGTTTCGCCGAAACACTTACGTACATCAACGAAGGTACGGACGCGTCTTGTAACACTAATCTTGTGCTTCTTAAATACTTATATGTCAATGATATGTTCGTAGACCGTTATACGACGGTTATACGGGTTATAGTTTTGATAACACCGTTTTGTTTTCCTAGCGGCGAGGACACGACTAATTATCGTGGCACTTGGTGAATAGTGCAGTTTGTTATTGTTGTTTTACATTGTGGGGCTTTCATATTGCTTATTGCTTATGTTTGTCGGCATAATGATCATGCATCTGCCGAGTGCTTTTGTGATGATATCTTGTTGTATTAGCTCTAGAAATATCTCATTGTCCGTATCTTGTATTGTTTGGGTATGAGGTTAATTGATTACGAGATTCAATACGTTGAATTGAATCTCATGTAGCTTCGTGGTCGGGAGGACCACGGATCGTGGATCGAGGCAAGTACCGGAGTAGGCATGCACCAAGACTGTTTCTATCTTTATCGCTTTACGCATTCCTTTAGTTTTCGTTTCTATCTGTTGTTCCTTTCTAAACATTTGGACTACGTAATCTATGCAATGTTACACAATGGTTCTTTGTTTTGGCTAAGAATCCAAATACTCTTTCGCTCTTTTGCTCTACTCTGATTGTTTGTTTGAAAAAAAAAAAATTTCCGCATTTCAAACATGGGATGTTACATTTTATGGTATCAGAGCAAAACTTTCTGGCAAGTATTTAACTATGTTACCACGGACAGTTTGGTGCCGAAGGCAAGGCTAGTCTACGTGGGTGTGCCATAAGTCACTGCTAACCCGGTGAGGCCCCCATGGTAGACACTTACCTGGCCATTCTGTTCGGATAACGGAGTTAGGTTCTTAAAGCCTTTTGACTTTGAGCACATTTTTGAAAATGAGTACTGATAAGGCCATTGGTGTAATGTGTAGAGATGAACAGGGACGAAGAGCCCGTCCTAGACCCATTCTACAACTATTACGGGATGTGGAGACGTCTGCTCGGAGATCCATTCCTCCGTTAGAACTCGCACCCCGAATAACCCATCCTCACCGAGCCACGGAAGAAGAAGATCTGTCGAGGAAGAGTCGGATTCCTGCAACGCCAAACCGAATGAGCACGAATCCACAAACCATTCGAACTGTTCCACTTTGGAGTCCGGACCACGGTGAACTGTTCCCTTATGATCCAAACTATGAGAATATCGGACCCCACTACTCCCGGTCACTACTACGGTGAATCGAGAACCCTTTTATCACCCGGCTTCGGGGAACTCGAACCCGATCTCAACTTGTATGACCTAGTGATAGAGGACCAAATTGATCCGGAAGCCCTACTTCAACTCACACCTCGGTTGGTGATAACTTTAACTACCCCAAGATCCAACTTCTTGACGATGAGGTAGCCGAACTGACGACTATCATTACGTCCTGAGACGATGATACACCATTAATCATTCGTTTGAACACTACCTTCTTGAAGTAGAGAACTACGCCCACGATACTCAAAGCAAATATCCGATGTTTCTAAGCCCGATCGGAAATTATCAAGCCAATTGTGACCAACATGCACCCGCGGCTTGGATTCGTTCCACTTTGTACTTCTTCCTTGTACCAGCTTTTGGGCAAGGATTATCAACGAACTTCTTGGACGACGGACCCATTCTTGGAGTTAGAATTCACCTACGCTATTTGAAGTGCTTGGTTCGTCGTACATGTGAAAGGAAAAGCATCGGTACAAGGAAGTTTGTGGATTGTAGAAACTAGGAAGTTTGGGTTGTATCTCCAAGTACTTTGGAATATTGTAAATACGTTTGAATAAGGAGATTGTACGGTAAGACTTGTATTAGGATTAGAACGACTGATATGTATGAACCTTATGAAATGAATATATGTGAATATATGTTGGTGTGCAAATTGTTATGCCATTTCTAATGTTTACATATTTTGTCATAATTATTTAAAGGAAAAAGAATAACACATGGCGATACTAAGAGGTGCCGGTGCACCAAGAGGCGAGGCCGTGGTCGAGGCCGAGGTAGAAGAGAGGAGAGACGGCCTCGGGATGAAAGAAACAATGAACCGAATCAACCGGACGTGATGAAATTGAAGAAATGCGTAGAACTCTACAGGAACAAAGAGTTCTGATTGATACTCTCCTGGCAAGACAGAACCAACGGGACCGGGAGGCACAAAGGCAAGCTGGAAGCACGACAACATGAAGAGGAGCGAGAAAATGAAGAAGAAAATAACCACAATGATGAAGAAGAATATGATGACAATGATGACAATGACAATGATGAAGAGCACGAAGGGTCGACGATGATCCCAATCACCACCGAGGCACGGACAAAGAGAAAGGACTGCGGCGGGTAAACCGGTTACGCAAGTTGAAACCACCTGGTTTCAGAGGGAGGAGTGAACTAGGCGAGGATTGGCTTCGAGTCTTGAGAAGATTTTGAAGTCATGGAATGCCACAAATCGGATGGCCCGGCTAGCAATTTACAAGCTTGAGGGAGATGCTCACGAGATGGTGGAAGAGCGTATCCACAACTCGCCTAGTCTCATTACGTGGGAGATGTTCCTTGAGCAGTTCAATGAACGGTATTTTCCTCCATCGACACGAGTAATTAAAGAAGAAGAATTCCTGCGAGATCAAGCAAGGAGCCGAGGAGTCTTTCGGCGACTACTTCGCCCGTTTACCAACTGTCACGGTATTCATCATACCGAAAATCCACAAGAATGAGAGTGGAAGGCTAACCGACTGTAAGTAGGGCTGAAATATGATATAAGGGCAAGGTTAGTGTCTCGGCAATTTCGAAGATGGCCAAAGCGGTGGAATCTCGCAGATGACAGAGCGCAACTTGAAGGAATTGCGCAAATCCAAGCCGGGGACGGAATTAATGCAAGTCGCGGTGGTTCCAACCGCGGAGGTTCCTCACGAAGAGGAAGGCACCTTGGAACAACAACCGGGGTGGAAACAAGAGACCCTACCAACCGGGCAACAAAATTACCCAGGCAGTGGGATCCCAGGACGTGTCCTAAATGCAAGAAGTACCATCCGGGAGCCAAGCTGCGATGGGAAACAAGTCTGTTTCAAGTGTCGAAGCTCTGGACATTAGCCGGGATTGCCCCGAGAAGACTGCAGAGGCGAGACCTCAGAACACTGGCCGAATCTTTGCATTGACAAACACAGAGGCCAAAAAGTCCCCGGAGATGGTTCAAGGTACCATCTATCTCAATGGAAATCTACTTGAAGCATTGTATGACTCGGGTGCTAGTCACTCGTTTATTTCCTATGATTGTGCAAGTCGTTTAGGATTGCATGCCTTTAGATTGCCATTTGATCTTGTTGTATCTACACCGTTGGGTGTAAAGTCTTTAACTTCGATGCATGTATGAATTGTGCTGGCGACGTGGATGGACGAGTTTCTAAAGTGGATCTTATCCGTCTACCTCTTCACCGCATCGACGTCATATTCGGTCCGAATTGGTTAACGGCCAACGGTGCGATGATCGACCGTGGCAAAAAGGAGATATCATTTGCCGGAGACAAGGTTGAAGTGAGCCCGAACTTTCTCTCCGCTACGTAAGCCGATCGGTGCGTGAAGCAAGGATGTCATGCTTTCATGGTATTCTTTTCGGTCAAAGCCGAAGCCGACCTTTCACTTCGTGACATTCCCGTGGTGAATGATTTTCCTGATGTATTTCCGGAGGATCTTACCGAGTTACCTCCTATCCGAGAAGTGGAGTTCAACATTGACTTGATGCCTGGCACAGGATCAATATCAAAGGCGCCGTATCGTATGGCTCCTAACGAGATGCAGGAGTTGAAGAAGCAGTTGGAAGAACTTTTGAAGAAGGGGTTCATTCGACCTAGCGTTTCACCGTGGGGAGCCCCAGTGCTTTTGTAAAGAAGAAAGATGGAAGTTTCCGACTCGCATCGACTACCGCGAACTCAACAAGGTGACCGTTAAAAACAAGTACCCACTTCCCGGATTGATGATCTTTTGGATCGCTTGTCCGGTTCTACGCTCTTTTCAAAGATTGATTTATGTCGGGATACCATCGGTTGCGAGTTAAGGATGGCGATGTTCCCAAGACAAGCTTTCGTAACCAGATATGGGCATTATGAATTCCTTGTGATGCCCTTCGGATTAACAAATGCACTCGCGGTATTCATGGATTACATGAACCGTATCTTCCGACAACACCTAGACCAATTTGTGGTGGTGTTCATTGATGACATTATGATCTACTCTAAGAGTAAAGAAGAGCACGAAGAACATCTGCGAAAGGTGTTGAGCATACTCGGGAAAAGCAACTATATGCTAAGTCGAGCAAATGCGAATTTTGGCCGCCTAGGAAGTGAAATTTCGGGCCATGTTATATCTAGCGACGGAGTTGCGTTGATCCTAGCAAAGTGGAAGCAAGCTCTGGACTGGAAACGCCAGAGATCGTGACGGAGATCCGTAGTTTTCTTGGTCTCGGCGGGATACTACCGCAGATTTATACGGATTTCTCGCCTTGCCCTACCATTGACAAAGCTTACGAGGAAGAATCAACCCTTTATATGGGGAGATGATTGTGAGGAAAGCTTTCAGAGTCTGAGGGAGAGGTTGACTACAAAGACCGGTATTGATTATCCCCGATCCAGATGAGACCTATGTTGTTCACAGTGATGCCGGTGGGCAAGGATTGGGATGTGTCCTAATGCAGCAGGCGGTGGTGGCCTATGCCTCTCGTCACCGAAACCTCACGAGTTAAACTATCCTACACACGATCTAGAGCCGCGGCTATCGTGTTCGCTTGAAGATATGGAGGCATTACTTGTACGGTGTAACCGTAGAAGTGTATTGTGACCACAAGAGTCTCGAAATACTTGTTCGATCAACGAGAACTCAACATGAGACAACGTCGTTGGATGGAGCCGATTAAAGATTATACCCGGAAATCAAGTATCATCCGGTAAAGCAAACGTTGTTCTTGATGCTCTTAGTAGAAAGACGGTGCAGGTATCATACATGATGATACAGGAGCAGAAACTGCTGGAAGATTTCAGAGATCTGAATCTATCCAACCAAATCTGCATGGGTCAGCATGCACCAGCTGATGCCTATCTTGCTACACTTCTTGCAAGTCAAGGGGAGTATGATCTGAGAGATGAAGTGGAAAAAGCTCAGAAGCAAGATGATTGGGCTATCGAGACTCGTGAGAAGATTTCTCGAGGTGAGACCCAAGACTATGACCTATCACTTAGTGGTTTGGTCAGGTATAAACAGCGAGTTTACATACCGCCGCTGATGAATTAAGGCGGACGATAATGGATGAGGCTCATAAGAGTAAATACACTCTACATCCAGGCATGGTCAAGATGTACTGAGTATGAAATCCGAACTTTGGTGGCCGGAATGAAGAAAGACGTAGCGAATACGTGGCCAAATGCTTGACCTGTCGAAAGTAAAGATTGAACACCGTCGACCCCGGTCTTTTGCAAGGACTAGAGTCTGCGGAATGGAAATGGGAGAACATAACCATGGATTTTGTGGTAGGTCTGCCCAAAATCAGAAATCATGACACAATTTGGGTAGTTGTTGACGATTAACCAAGTCAAGACACTTTATTCCCATCGGTATTCACTATTCTCCGGAACGATTGGCAGAGATTTATATCAAAGAGATAGTGAGATTACATGGTGTTCCTAAGAGCATTGTCTCCGATCGTGATACACGATTCAAATCCCGTTTCTGGCAAGCATTACATGAAGGTATGGGGACTAAGCTAAGGTTCAGTTCGGCTTATCACCCACAGACTGACGGTCAATCTGAGAGAACCATACAGACGCTGGAGGATATGCTGCGAGCATGTGCCCTGGATTTCAAAGGAAGTTGGGATCAACATCTTTCGCTAGCAGAGTTTGCATATAACAACAGTTATCATGCTAGTATACAAATGGCCCCGTTCGAGGCATTGTATGGGCGGAAGTGTCAATCACCATTGTGCTGGACAGATTCGTCTGAAAAGCAATTACTTGGGCCGGATATGCTTGAGCAAACCTCGAGCGATCGCACCGATCAAGAAGAGACTCCTAGCAAGACATAGTAGACGTAAGAGCTACGCCGACAAAAGGAGGAGACCTCTAACGTTTGAACAAGACTATTCTGATAGTGAAGGTGGTCTGGAAGGGTTTAACACCCGAAGAGGCAACATGGGAAACTGAGAGTGACATGAAGGAGAAGTACCCAGAGTTCATGGCCCGAAGTTTAGTTAGTATAGATTAAATTTCGAGGGCGAAATTTTGTGTAAGGGGAGAAATGTAATAATAAATAAAAGTTGGATAATTCGATAAGTGAAAATTCAATCTCCAGTCTTGTATAAATATAGCATATTTTCTAAGTAGAATTTCTACAAGAAATTAGGGAATTTAAGGGCCAAAGTGCCAAAATGACCAAAATGCCCCTGAAAGGGTAATTAACTTAGAAAATTTGTGGAAAAATCCTAAAAGGTAGTTAAATGACCAAGTGAGTTAGGAGAGTATATAATCTCTAATTATTGTAATTTAATAAATTATGAAATTGAGAAATTGTATAAAATACTCAAAAAGTAATAAAAAGACCAAAATACCCTTGTAATTTCTAAAAATGCAAGAGGTATGAAAATACTAATGTTAATACAAAAGTATGAAGGTAATAAGGCATTGTAATTAAGAAAATTATCAACAAGTGATAATGAAGTAATTAAGTAATATTGGCTAATTACTTAAGCATAAACAAAGGAAATTAAGGGATAATTATGTGAAGCTCAAAAATTAGTGTAAATTAGGTGGAAATTAGTAAAAATGTATTTACTAATTAATTGGAAATTTTGGAGAAAAATAGTTGAGTTTAGGTATTTTTAAGCCTAAATACAAGAATGGACCAATTAGGTAATTTTGTGAAATTTTTGGAAAAAGTAAATAAATAAATCATTAAATAATTAAATAAATTAAAAAATAAATATTTATTAAAAAAATAAAAGGGCCAGCCGAAAATTCAAGGCAAAATAAGAAAAAAAAAAAAAAGAATGAAAATGAACATAAAGGTACATATGCAAGTTGACATTAAAAAATAATATAATTAAATTAAAGCAAAAAGTATGAATAGTAAATTAAAAATTAGGAAACGGATCCTATCTAGAGATCTAGGAATAGGAATCCCAAGGTCAAGGTAAAATATTGATCAGTGAGTTTTTACCTTTAAGTGACCTCTTCCGGAAGTTAATTCCGAGGAAAATAAATTCTAACTCAACATTTAGGAATGGGTTTGAATTTATTTTGACATATTTGGAATCGTGAATTTTTCTCAAGAAGTTGGTATTCTCGGAAATGCGTTCGAAACTGGGACGCGATCGGACACGTTTTCGAGGAAACTTCAACCGGACTGTTGGAGGCCTATATGGAATCAAAATAAAGGTTTACTTGGACATTTCTACTAAGTGAGAACATGTTTGCAAAGTTGTAAATCCAGAATTTTGAGATTTTTCCGAAATCACGCGAATCGGGTACCGATCGGGGAAAACGGTTAGACTAGGGCAATAAAGCAAGCCTAGTCACCATTTTGGACCAACCAAGGGCTGCCACATCACCCATGGATGTCGGCCAAGGGGTAAAAATGAAGGGCAAAAAGTTTGGTGAAAAGTTGGACCAAAAGGGTAGAAACAACTTTGATTATTCCATTTGTATCCTTTTGAAAAATGCCAACCATGTCCCTAAAATCCTCTATAAATAGCCAAGAGCTCTTCACATTTTCTTCACACCAAAATCCTCTTCCTTTGGCCGAAATCCTAGGGAGAGAAAGTAGAGAGAGAAGCCTGGGGGAAGTTCTCGCCAAGTCTTCAACGGGTAAGTCTTTCAGCTTTAGTTTTTTTAGTCTTAGTTTTTAGTTTAGTAGTTAGTAGAATTAGTAGATAGATTTAGAAAGTAGGTGACAAGATTCCTACAAATGTTTTAGAGCCTTGTTTGCGTTGAAAAAATATGCGAGAGGTGTAAACATAGTAGGGATCGAGTCGCTGAAAAGTTGTAGTTTTATAACTCTTTCAAAATTAGGGGTAGTAATAGCCTTTAAATTTTCAAGTATGATTGGGTATCATATGGGAGGGCTATTTTAGTCATTATTTTCGAAAATCATAAATGCGTCGAAGTTCTGGTGAAATTTTGGGAAGAAAATAGCCTATGTAGCGGAAGCCTGCGAAATTCCGCCAAGTAGGGGTATAGGGGCAAAATGGTAAGAAACACTTACGTACATCAACGAAGGTACGGACGCGTACTGTAACACTAATCTTGTGCTTCTTAAATACTTATATGTCAATGATATGTTCGTAGACCGTTATATAGACAGTTATACGGGTTATAGTTTTGATAACACCGTTTTGTTTTCCTAAGCGCCGAGGACACGACTAATTATCGTGGCTTTGGTGAATAGTGCAAGCTGTTATTGTTGTTTTACATTGTGGGGCTTTCATATTGCTTATTGCTTATGTTTGTCGGCATAATGATCATGCATCTGCCGAGTGCTTTTGTGATGATATACTGTTGTATTAGCTCTAGAAATATCTGTTGTCTGTATACTGTATTGTTTGGGTATGAGGTTAACCGTTACCTGAGATTCAATACGTTGAATTGAATCTCAGCTGTAGCTTCAGGGTCTGGAGGACCACGGATCGTGGATCGAGGCAAGTACCGGAGTAGGCATGCAGTGAGAAGACTCCAAGTTTCTATCTTTATCGCTTTACGCATTCCTTTCCGTTTTCTGTTTCTATCTGTTGTTCCTTTCTAAACATTTGGACTACTGTAATCTATGCAATGTTACACAATGGTTGCTGTTTTGGCTAAGAATCCAAATGCTCTTTCGCTCTATTTCTCCACTCTGATTGTTTGTTTGAAAAAAAAAAAATTTCCGCATTTCAAACATGGGATGTTACACTAGGGAGGTCGGCATCCACCATCCAAAGGCCAAGATTGTGCCATTTCAATGAAGTGCGATCCTACGGTCCAGAATCCGTCTGACAAAGCATGAATAGTAACCGAACTTTGCCTATAAATAGGCTTCCTTCTCATTTGAAATTTTCACACCCGAGTCTTAAGCTTCGGTAGTTCTTTCGGTAGTTAGAGTAGAAATGCTAGTTTGATCTTTAATCTTTCAAGTATGATTAGATATCATGTTTTAGGGGTAATTAAGGTATTAATTTCGAAAATAATGTTGGATGAAGAGTTATGGCAAAATTTTGGAAGATTAGAGTCAAAGTAACGAAGTGCTGGCGAAATTCCGCCGATTAGGGGTTCAGGGGTAAAATGGTCATTTATGACTAAAATTTCCGTCGTAATGATAGATCCTTAATAAATGCGTTGTTATCTTGATAGGATATTCCTGATTACGTTCTGATCAACTGTCGTACCGTATTCCGACAGAAGTACCGTTTACCGTCAACGAATGTACGTTCGCGTACTGTAACACTAACTCTGATATTTATGGTATGCATATATGTGATATGTGTATTTTATGTGATAGATGATGACTTTATGTCCGTTGTGTGTTTATGTACTATTGGTGTACGTCCGCGTACCGTAACACTAATCTGATGTTTATTGTATGCCTATTATGGTAGCTTATAGCTCTGTGGTATGTTTATGTGCTGTTAATATGTTTACGTTTGCTATGGGCGATATATCTGCATGTTTTTGGGTGATATATGTATGCATGGTTTTGGGCGATAAATGTATGCATGGTTTTGGGCGATGAGTGCTCATATACTGTTGTTGATATTATTGTCTGTAGTCCATATGCTGTATATGTAAATATGAGATTAACTGTTACCTGAGGTCCGGTGTGGATCTCAGCTCTTAATATAGCGTCAGAGTCGGGAGAACCAAGGACCGAGGAGAGAGGGAAGCAGCAAGCTTAGAGACCGGCTGAAGACTTTTTGTTGTTGTTCTTACTTTTGAAAAATCGGTTACTGTACCGCTTCTGTAATTAGCTAGTGGGCATTTTGAATATATATATCAATTACACTCTTGCTCCGATGCTCTACTCTGATGAAATTTTTTTTACTGCTTTTGAAAATGGGATGTTACAATTTTGGTATCAGAGCAGTTGTCCTGGCATAGATCTAACTATGTTATATACAAACCATTGGTGCCGAAGGCAAGGCTAGTCTATGTGGGTAAGCCAATTAGTCGCCGTGAACTCGGTAAGGTCCCCATGATAGACACTTACCTGGCCAATTGGTTTGAGTAACGGAGTTAGGCTCTACGCCTTTTTAAAGAGCATGTTTTGAAAATGAGTACTGATATAGCCCTGAGTCAGTGTACCACCCTATTTGGGTATACCAGCTTGAACCGGTATACCATTCTGAACCGGTGTAGCACTCTCTGTCGGTACATCAATTCTGGTAACCCTGATATCAGTCTCTGATAATCGCCAGTTTGTACTGGACGGTAATTCTATCCTAGTACAGAGCTTATATGTGAAGCTGGGTCATGCCGGATGAAACTCCGAGAACAGTAAAGATACGTACATGCAGTATTTGACTCATGTAGAGAAACTTCCGATACGTACTTCCGTACCCGTTTCTGAGTAGAACGAACCAACGAAATTCTAAACAAGGGAAATATTGTGAGTATCTGTTCGTTTGTAGCGTAAAAACTAGGTGCGATAAAGTCTTTGTGCCATACGAATACTAAGTGTGATAAAATCTGCGATATACTAATCATTGTTCCTATTATATACTTAAACATTTTCCCTAATAAAGGAAAAGGAACGCGACATGGAAAATTTAAGAGGAGCCGGAGCTCCCAGAGTCCGAGGCAGGAGCCGAGGTAGAAGAGGAGGCAGACAGCCTCCATAACGCGTTCCACATTTCTTAGTTGTTACAATTCGACCGCGATCGTGTCATTGAGTAGGAGGTACCTTGTGTTACCATGGTGTATGGGAGCCATGAAAACATTTAAAGTATCTTGTGTTGCCATGGTGTATTCCATGGAGACATTTTGGTATTTATGGTGTTGACCGCGGTGTATGGGAACCACGAGAAACAATATATATCAAAGTACGATATGACAAAATCGTTGCGGTCAAACCAAAGCGAATTCTCGATCACCAAGAGGAGCGGCTGGTAGACAAAGTAAAGATCCGACGCGTGTAGTGCAAAATCTTGGTAGGACGGAGTCTAGATAGTACGGAGTTTTAGTTGGTAGAGTGCAAATTTCGAGGACGAAATTTTATTTAACGGGGGGAGAAATGTAATACCCTAAAAATCACACTTATGATAAATATCATAATGTTGTACCTATTGGGAATAGGGGAATATGTGATCTCAAATAATAAGTTATAATTATCTTATTTTCTAAGGAAAATACTATGGGAATTAAAAGAAATGAAGTGCCAAAACGGCTTAAAAATGCATTTTTAGGGTCATAAAATATTCTAAAAATATTATGATAAATTCTAAAGGGCAGTAAAATAATTATTAAAAATTAGAAAGAATATTGTCCTTAATTTAGACAATTTAATAAATTATAACCTTGGAAAAATTAAAGGAGAAAAATCAAAAAGTATTGTGGGGGCCATAATTTACCCCATGATTTTTAATATTTTACATGGAGTGTAAAATACCAATGTCGGTTCAATAGTGTGAGATAATAATTAATCCTAATTAAGAAAATTATCAACAATTAGTAAGGGATTAAAAAAGTAATTATTGGCTAATTGATTAAGAAATGAATAAGGTAAAAACCTAAGGGTTTAACTAGCCAATGGTATAATTATTAATTAGGATAATTAGGGCATAATCTAAGTGGTTAAAAATGGGTTGAAAAGTCAATATTCTTGGGAGAGAGAGGGAAGCCGAAATATTAAGGGAAAAATAAAGAAGAAATGGTGAAAAAGCAAAATAGAAGACTTAAGGAGGAAGTTTTGAAAAGTAAAGGATATTTTGGATAAAGGGCAGCAGGATAAATGACCACCAATGGAAAATAAATCCTAACTCAAAATCCTTGGATTAGGTGGGAAATATCTGGACATATTATGAATCAGTGAATTTTTGTCCAGAAGTTGATGTTTCCCGAAGCGATTTCCGTAACCGAAGACGTTTAACCGAAAATCTTCGGCAGGCACCGGAATACCCTGAATGGAATCAAAAATTTAGTTAACCAGGATATTTCCAAAGAGGAAGAATAGACCTTCAGGGCTATGTTGCCGGATTTCTAAGATTCTCCAAGATTACACGATTAGAACACCGAACAGAGACTTTATCTGTATAAAACTTCTTGAGGAAGTAAATGACATCACCCTAGTGACATGGGGTGACATCATTTTTTTGAAAAAGAAGGCTAGGGAGGTCGGCATCCACCATCCAAAGGCCAAGATTGTGCCATTTCAATGAAGTGGGATCCTACGGTCCAGAATCAGTCTGACAAAGCATGAATAGTAACCGAACTTTGCCTATAAATAGGCTTCCTTCTCATTTGAAATTTTCACAACAAAAACCACCAAGAATTTTGAAAATCTTGGAGCAGCAAGGAGGAGGAGGAGTCCGGGGAAATTTGCAGCGAAGCTCTGGGTAATTTCTTCGGTACCGAGTCTTAAGCTTCGGTAGTTCTTTCGGTAGTTAGATTAGAAATGCTAGTTTGATCTTTAATCTTCCAAGTATGATTAGATATCATGTTTTAGGGTTAATTAAGGTATTAATTTCGAAAATAATGTTGGAGGAAGAGTTATGGCAAAATTTTGGAAGATTAGAGTCAAAGTAACGAAGTCTTGCGAAATTCCGCCGATTAGGGATTCAGGGGTAAAATGGTCATTTATGACTAAAATGTCCGTCGTAATGATAGATCCTTAATAAATACGTTGTTATCTTGATAGGATATCCCTGATTACGTTCTGATCAACTGTCGTACCGTATTCCGACAGAAGTATCGTTTACCGTCAACGAAGGGATGTTCGCGTACTGTAACACTAACTCTGATATTTATGGTATGCATATATGTGATATGTGTATTTTATGTGATAAATGATGACTTTATGTCTGTTGTGTGTTTATGTACTATTGGTGTACGTCCGCGTACCGTAACACTAATCTGATGTTTATTGTATGCCTATTATGGTAGCTTATAGCTCTGTGGTATATTTATGTGCTGTTAATATGTTTATGTTTGCTATGGGCGATATATCTGCATGCTTTTGGGCGATATATGTATGCATGCTTTTGGGCGATAAATGTATGCATGCTTTTGGGCGATAAATGTATACATGCTTTTGGGCGATAAGTGCTCATATACTGTTATTGATATGATTGTCTGTAGTCCATATGCTGTATATGTAAATATGAGGTTAACCGTTACCTGAGGTCCGGTGCGGATCTCAGCTCTTAATATAGCGTCAGGGTCGGGAGAACCAAGGACCGAGGAGAGAGGGAAGCAGCAAGCTTAGAGACCGGCTGAAGACTTTCTGTTGTTGTTCTTACTTTTGAAAACTCGGTTACTTTACCGCTTCTGTAATTAGCCAGTGGGCATTTTGAATATATATATCTGTTACACTCTGTATTTAGACAATTTTTGGGATTTATTTCCTTGGAAAATAGTGAGGGAAAAATTAAAAAGTATTCCGGGAGCATTGTTGACCCCGTGATTTTTAATATTTTATGTAGAACATAAAATACCAATATAAGTCCAATTGTTTTGAGGAAATAATTATTTTTAAATAAGAAAATTATCAACAATTAGTGGGGGATTAACTAAGTAATTATTGGCTAATTACTTAAGCTCAAACAACGGAATATTCAAAGAAAATTATGTGAAACTCATTAATTAAATATTAATTGATAAAATTAGCATAAAATATATTTTCTAATTGTTTGGAAAATATTACGGAAAATAAATGAGATTAAGTAATTTTAAGCCTAAATACAAGAAGGGACCAATAGGGAAATTTGGTGAATTATATAATTAAATTAAAATATATAAATGTTGATTAAATAAATAAAATAAAAACAAAATAAATTGAAAAGGGACCAGGTAGTATTGACCGAATTTTTGAGTATGAAATGGATAAGAATGAAGCCAAAAACTATCTAGATATTATTTAGTATTATATTAATATAAATTATGATATTTTGTGAAAAAACAAATAGGATAAATGACCACGGATAGAAATTAAATCCTATCTAGAAAACCATGAATAAGGTTTCTGAGGTCAGAGTATTTTATAGACAAGTGAATTTTTATCTCGGAGTGGGCTGTCTCCGAAGTCATTTCCGAAACCGACGGAACAATAAGGGAATAAGACGAAAAGGACAAAGGAGCAGTTGAGGAAATGAAAACCTATAGAAAATAAATCATAACTCAATATCTAGGGATGAGTTGGTAATCAACTGGACATTTTATGAATCAGTGGATTTTTATCCCGAAGTTGATAATTCCGGAAGTTATTTCCGTAACCGACGCGTTTTTCCGTAAATCTTCGACAGGACCGGAGAAGACCTGAAAGGGATCAAAAATTTAGTTAACCCAGACATTTCTAATGAGTAAGAAAAGATCTTCAAAGTTATGATTCTGGATTTCTGAGATTTTACAAGATTACGCGAGTCGAACATCGAACTGGGACTTTATCGGTGTAAAACCTTCTAGATTAATGCTAGGTGGCACCAAGATGACATCAATTCTTTGACTTGGGAGGCCATGCAGGTCGGCCATGAAGGTTTTTGGTGGAGAAATGAACTCAAAAATTGTGTGGACAAAATTCAAGAAAGGGAATTTGGAAAATGACCAAAATGCCCTCACATTTTCCCTATAAATAGCCATGAGTTCTCTTCACAATTCACACCATCTCCTCTTGAGAATTTTGAAACATAGAGAGAGTTTAGAGAGAAGGAGGAGTCTGGGGAAATTTGTAGCGAAGCTCTGGGTAAGTTTTTCGGTACCGAGTCTTAAGTTCTAGTTTTCGATTCGGTAGTTATAGTAGAAATGTTGTTTTGATCTTTAATCTTCCAAGTTAGTTTAGATATCATGTTTTAAGGTTGAATATGATATATATCTCGAAAATCATGTTGGAGTAGGAGTTATGTTAAAATTTTGGAAGATTAGAGTCAAAGTAGCGAAGTGCTGGCGAAATTCCGCCGATTAGGGGCATCAGGGGCAAAATGGTCATTTATGCCTAAAATGCCTGTTATGATTACCGTCAACGAAGGTACGTTCGCGTACTGTAACACTAACTCTGATGTTTATGGTATGCATATATGTGGTATGTGTGTTGTATAGGTGTTATACTGTTTGGATGCATATAGTGGTTAGAGGATATGTCTGTATGCTGGGGGCAATATGTCTGTATCTTGAGGGCGGTCGTCTCACGTATCTTTGGGGGCAATATGTCTGCATGCTGGGGGCAATACATATGCATGGGTTGTGATAGAGTGTTTGTATGTACGGATGATATTGTGGATGTCTATTGTTTGTATGTGTATACATAAACATGAGGTTAACCGTTACCTGAGATCCGGTGCGCTGGATCTCAGCCCTTAACATAGCGTCAGGTTCCGGAGGACCGAGGACCGAGGAGAGAGACAAGCAGCCGCATAGAAGTTCCGGCTGAAGACTTCTTTTGTTGTTCCGGCGGAAGCCTTTTGTACTTCACTTTTGAAACACTCGGTTACTGTACCGCTGTTGTAAATAGCCAGCCAGACTTACGGCACTTTATATATACATATCAGTTACTCAATTGCTCCGTTGCTCTACTCTGATGATTTTGAAATGATGTTTGATGAAAAAAATTAAACTGCTTATGAAAACGGGATGTTACAAGAGAGGGAAGCAGCAAGCTTAGAGACCGGCTGAAGACTTTCTGTTGTTGTTCTTACTTTTGAAAACTCTCGGTTACTGTACCGCTTCTGTAATTAGCCAGTGGGCATTTTGAATTTATATATAAGTTACACTCTTGCTCCGATGCTCTACTCCGATGAAATTTTTTTTACTGCTTTTGAAAAACGGGATGTTACAAGGAATGAAGTGAAATGGAAGGGGCTATTTATAGGAAAAGTCCATGGATCTCAACCCTTGGATCAACTTTTCATCAACGGTTAAGATTAGACACGTGTGGCCTCTTGGACATCACTCCTTTTCCTCTTCTCTCCTCCACAAAAACGTCCGCTATGTCATCCTTCCAAAATGATATCATCCAAGTGATGTCATCCTCTTGCTTTTGGATTTAACCGATAAAATCCTGTTCAGTGTTCTAATCGCGTAATCTTAAATAATCTCAAATATTTCTTGGCATAACTTCGGAGGTCTAAGATATCACTTGAGAAATATTTGAATCAACAAAGATTACGGTCCCATTAAGGGTATTTCCTAGCCTGTTAGTCATTTTAGGATAAACTCCGTCGGTTACGGAAATGACATCGGCTATAACCCACTTCGGGATAAAAATTCACTTGTTCATAAAAAGTCCTGATGTTAGAAACCTAGTTCATAGATTTCAAGGTATGATTTAATTTCTATCGATTCTCATTTATCCTATTTGCTTTTCAAAAAATATCTTCCTTTTTCTTTTTAAATATCTTCAATCCACAACCCTTTTCACACACACACATTTTCCTTCCTTTTTCTTCAATAATTTCGGCTCCCCCTCCCCATATTTTTCTTATTTTGTTTATTTAATTTTCAAAAGAAAATTCTCCCATTGGTTGATTTATTATCACATGGATTAAGGTTCAATTAATTAGAACCATTAGATTCACCTTATTAGATTCAATCTTGGCCTTTCATTGGTTATTAACCCTTAATTAGAGGTTTCACATAAATTAACTTTGAATATTACCCTTGTTCATGCCTAAAAAATTAGCAATTAATTACTTATTTAATCACTTACTAATTGTTGACAATTTTCTTAATTAATATTAATTATTTTCTCACAACTATTGCACTGACATTGATAATTTATGCTCCATGTATTATTTTAAAAATCATGGGGCAACTTATGTTCCCCAAATGATATTAAATTTTTCCTCATTATTTTCCAAGGAAAATAATCCCATAAATTACCTAAATTAGAGACAACATACTTTCTAATTTTTAATAAATATTTAATTGCCTCTTAGGATTTATCATAATATTCTCAGGGTATTTTATGACCCATAAGTTCACTTAGGGTTTTTGGCACTTTATTTCTTCTTATTTCAAGAGAATTTATCCTAGAAAATAAGATAAATACATCCCAAGGTTTGAGACCACATATTCACCTATTTCCAATAGATATTATTTACTAAATTATGATGCTTATCATAAATGAGATTCTTAGGGTATTACAATAGGGAACCCATGGTTTGATATGAGTCTTGTAGTCTTTGGCCGGGCTACTACATCTCATCATTGGAGAGCTTAGTGCAGTATTGTCAAAGAGATTAAACCTATTATGTTACAGCCCATGGGTTCTATCAGGGGTTATAAGGGTAGGGGTGATAAGGATGGTCGGAGTATCAATCTTTTGCTCGGGATGTTATTTATGTGATTCATGATATGAAATTTGATATAGAAATTGTATTACAAAATTTATATTTTGGAAAATATGTAAATTTTATATCTGGTACTTTGTTATATAAAATGTTTCACTTGACACTTCACAAGCATATATTAGCATTTATAACGAGTTGGATTGATGGTTACAAATATTTTTCAGGTGATAGTTCTCATGTAGATCTATTAGGGAAGGTTTTAGAAGCTTAAGTTATTTTTGCTAACGACAGTACTTCAACCTTTTTGGTATATGTTGAATTATTGTATATTGTCACATTATAGCTCATATAGCATACTCTAGTATATGTTGGTTGTTTTGATAAATCTTGAAGTAAGACTCACTTAAATAATATGGGCCTAGTAAAATCCAAAGTTCAATTGTGTGTATAAAACATTTTAAAGAAATGGTTTAATCAGGTTAGTAATCAATAGTTGTCCTTTAAAATGGAGGATGTTATATATATGTTGGGTGCGGCAACAGAGATGGGGGGATCTCGAGACTCTTATTGAAAGGTTGCATTTAGGATGGATTTCAGGAAGATGTTCTGCATTGTTGGGTTTTGAAGAGAAAACTTTATATTTTTATGGAAGAGAAGAACCAAAAACTGTCGAAGGCACGAGATTGAAGTTGAATTATATGAAAATTTTGAATTTCAATGACTAGTTTTAAAAACTAGTCATTGTAACTAAAAATAAATTGAATTTGAAAGCGTGAAATTAAAGTTTAAATATCTAAAAAATTGGAGTTTCAAAGAAGGATTTTAAAAACCAGTCGTTGTAACTTAAATAAAAAATAAAACGACGAGAGGGACGAAGCTTGAACTCCCGACTTAAGGATAGCTTACCAAATGCTCTAGCCAACTGCACCATCAACACTCCTCCTGTGACAAGATTTAGCGACTATTTTTACAAAACCGTTGTTGAAATGTTATTTCAACGACTATTTTTTAAACCGTCATCAAATTTTAAGAGAAAATTTTAAAAATGCCACTGCCACTTCTTTTACGTTAGTTTTCAATAAAACAAACATTAATTTGGCATCATTAAATCTACTTTTTGTAGTAGTAGTTATTTATGTGAGCCCGTTTTTTTATCATGACATTATTACGCACATCATGGCTTCAACAAGCCTCAATACATAATGTGTGATTGGTCCCCCCTTTTTCTGGGGTCTTGTTACTTTTTTTCCAATGTCACCTTTTATTGTCTTTTTTTTTTCTCTGGGATTGTTATTATTTATCTTCCTGGAAATAAAAGTTTATTTGTGACACACACATATTAAAAAACTTAAGTTACAAAGCAATGAAGTTCTTTTAAGAGGGGGAGGAGAGGAAATGATATTGAAATCATTTTAGCCACTTTTTGAATTCTTAAATTAATCTAATGACTCGATTAAGAATTTGTTAAAATTACCAACCTGATATAACATTTCTCTTTCTTAGGTAGCTTTATTTGGGATTTTTCCTAATATTTTTAAGAAAAAAGAAAGAAAGGAAAGGAAATTTTTAATATTTGTCCCCATCTATAGATGTTTTATGTTCCATTTTTTGGTCTAGAATATATGTTTAAATTTTCCATTTACGTTAATTTATCAAATGCGTAGTTTAATTTGTGACAAAAAATGAAACTATGATTGGACTAAGAAAAAAATCAGGACACACCTAATTAAAACTTTAAATACAGATTTGCTTCTAATGGAAATTAAAAAACTACAAATAAATGAAAAAGGATAATTTTAGAAAAATGCTTTTGAAATATCAAAGGCAAAAAAATACCTTCAAAATATCAAAAGCCCAAATCAATTTTGTTTCCTACCATAAGTTACGTATTGACTACACTTTATTAGAAATACATAAATCATTTTAGTAGGAAATTCCATGATAATCAATAAAATAATACTATACAATCATATTCAAGTTTGGAAAAAACAAAATTGTTGGCCCTCATACTTTCACCCCCATTTTACAATAGGTCCTTATACTTCAAATTCTTTTAAACAACCCCGTACACACTCTTCATTTAGGGTATGTTTGGTTTTGAGGGGAGGGGAGGCCAGGAGACCTAAAAAAAACTTACTTATTAGTCTCTAAAATTAAACCTTCTTCATTCCCCTCCCCTCAAACCAAACATACTAGTGCCTAACACTGTTTCTCCTTCTTACATTTCGGATGTGGCAAATCACAAATGCTATTGAGACATGGGGAATTAAGCACCCATATGAAAGGTTGATTGGACAATATGCATATAAATTTTTTTCCCACACTTTTTATTTTTATGTCTCCTTCTCAAAACCTGATGTTTGAATACATATAGCATTTTCTTCAACAAGAAGCTTGAGCCATGTTGACTGAAGAGTTAAGGAATTCGGCCTCTTGTTTGTTTCTAACTTTTTTTCTTTTTTGTTTTAGGATAGTTTTATAAAATTATGTTTTAAAACAAGTTTTGGAAAGAAAGAAATTTAAAAAATATGTTTGGATAATGTTACATTTAAAAAATTATTCTTATATTGTTCATGATATATTAACGGTGTGGTTTATTAATTATATACCTTTTTTCTATATATATACACAACACATAGCGCTTAAATCCTATAATGTTGTGAGACTCATCAAGTGATAGATAATAATTTAAAATGTTTATTAGATTATTTTCTTAATACTTTAATTTTCTTGTAATTGGCAGGCTGTCCCTATAACAACGTACGCTACCTACCATTTCTCGAGCTTGGTGTTCTCAGTTGAGATGTTATGGATGTGAAGCAATTTTTTTACAAGAAAAAAGAAGTCACAAGCTACTAAGTCAAAACACAAACAATTGTTCACAAACAAAGAGGAAGCCAGCAATATTTTTTATTTTCATGGCAGTAACATAATCTTTATATATATATCTCTCTCTCTCTCTCTCTCTCTTAGAGCTAGGGTCCATGTCTGATGTCTGAGAAGATCCGCTCGTGAATATTATTCATCCATCGTTCCCAAGTGCAACTGCTTCATGCTAGAATTACAAAAATATTAGTAATAGTATAATTGAAAAGCTGAATAATTATGCAGAAGCTTATATATGTGTGTGTTTTTGTGGGTCAAAATTCTTAAAATCCCAACAAGTTTTAAAGTAGGTAAAAATGTGGATTAAATTTGATCAGCTTAGCCATTTTGATCACTGTTTCAGGCTCTCAAAAGGTAGCTCTTTAGCCTGATCTATGCTTATGATTAAGCCTGGCCAGGCAATCCAATTTGATTCTGAAAATAGTATGATTTATAATATCAAATGTTGATAATATATATTATATTGATGATTTCAATGAAAACAAACTTGAATGTCATTTTATAAATTTAGTAATAAACAAATAATCGTGCACATTCGAATTTCTAAATTCTAAATAAGTATAAAATGGTGATAGAGCCTGTACCCAAACCCATGACTAGATATAAAATTTAGTCTCTAAAAATAGCAATTTATATTCATATATAATTCAAAAAAATAGTTTTATTCGAAATATTGAATCAAGTCAATGAGAGTTCACTAATAATATATTTCCTCTTTTCTTTATATTTAGAAAATATCCTAGATTAAAATTGAGAAATATATAACAAATTGTTGATATATACGATCATATAATAATTCCACAACAACAATAATTCTAGAAACGCTTAATAAGGATGTTTTTTTTTTTATAAAAAACAAAAATCATAAGAGAACTTCCCTATAATGGTATGGCATTTTAAAATAAAAATAAATTCATCTAATAATTTACAATAAAAAATTATTATTTCATGACCTCGCAAAGTTAAGGGTTGAAAAACGACTTTGTTAATAATATATCACTTGAAGAAGCAAGTTTACAATATGCCAGTGCTTTTACATCACTCATATAATTAAGTATGTATATACACACTGCTCACACACACATATGTATGTTGTTTGTTGATTAAGGCTAGGTTGGAGGTGAGGGAGGGAGGGGAGGTGCCCCTCCCTAGTGTGAAAAGTCAGATATGCACATGATGTGACATGTTTTCAAAGTTATGCAGAAAACAATGCAAAAAGTTATGTAATTTTTAAATTTTCCCATGAGTAATTTGGTCAAAAATTTTCCTCTACTCCCCTCCCTCCCCTCAAACCAAACGTAAGCTAAATGAGAAGAAGTGAGTATATACACACACTCACACACACATATGTATATACAAACTTTCAAACAAAAATTTATTAATTTTTTTCTCGACAAAAAATGAAAAAAAGCAAGTGATGCTGAATGTGAAGAGAAATTATTATTATTATTATTATTATTAGAAATGAATAAGAAACCTGGAGGAGGGCAATTGAAAGAAGGAAGTTGACACTGAAAAAGGAGTTGATAGGCAATACGGAGAGTGTTGCAGAAGCAGTCACGGTCCACTCCTCCGAGGGCGGAGCAGCACTCGGTGCTTGGCGCCGAGTTGTTTCCAGGCACCACAAACGGCGCACACTCCGTCAGCCGGCTCACTCCATTCATGCAGCTGCTGCTGTCCCCCTGTGCCTCCGCTCCTCCAATCACTACCGCCACCGCCACCACTAATACCACTGCGGCCACCAACGTGCGTATCAAAGATGCCATTGATGATAGGGTTAGAACTCAAATAATTAATGTTGATAATTTACTATAGGGTCAGAGAGGAGGTGGTGTTTTTATAGTGTGTGGAGATTGAAGAAGGAGAGTGTGATCTTCTTTTTTGTGTGACTCGCCTGCCTTGTGGGTTTTTGCTTAGCAAGTTTGGTGTTGGCATCCTCATGCAGATAGAATTGCCATATTTCCATGGTGAATTTTGTATTTTAATATATGGACATATATAGTAATATGAAATAAGGATATTGAAGGAAAAAAAATTAACGTTTCATGACTTGAAATGAAAAATTTAAAATTCTGGACCCCGTAAAATAAAGCCTTCAAGTAGACTGCTAAAAGGACTAGCTAATAGTAATCTTTTCATAAGCTTATTATCCAATTGGGCAAAATTTTCTTGCATATATAAAACCATATATAATATTATATATTTGATAATTAAGTTTTTAAATTAAATCAAAGTAAATATGTACTAACAAATTTAATCTAGGTAATTAAAAGTTCATACACCTAGTCAAAAAAATAATAATTAAAAGTTCATACAATTTTCTTATAAAAATTATGCACACATACATACATATGTGCGCGCGCACACTTCTCTTATTGTAAGAAAAGTGTATTCTTATGTCATACATACATGAAATGGTGTGTGCATGAATCTTCTTCTTCTCATGTAACATGAGAAGTTTAAACCCCATATATATATATATATATATATATATAGGGTTTATCGTTTGTCATGTCACTTGACATAAGATTATGTCAAGTGAGCCCAAAACTACGTCGCTTTGAGAGTTAAGGAAATTAATGAAGGGTGTTTTTGTAATTTTGTTTTAGAATTTATTATATGAGTTTTACTCAAAGATCCTTCATTAATTCCTCTGACCCAAAACTACGTCGTTTTGAGAGTTTATTAATTCCTCTAATCTCAAAACGACGTAGTTTTGGAGTGACTTGACATAACCTTATGTCAAGTGACATGACAAACGATAACCCCATATATATATATATATATATATATATATATATATATATATATATATATATATATATATATATATATATATATATAGGGTTTATCGTTTGTCATGTCACTTGACATAAGATTATGTCAAGTGAGCCCAAAACTACGTCGTTTTGGGAGTTAAGAAAATTAATGAAGGGTGTTTTTGTAATTTTGTTTTAGAATTTATTATATGAGTTTTACTCAAAGATCCTTCATTAATTCATTTGACCCAAAACTACGTCGTTAATTTTAAGAGTTCATTAATTCCTCTAATCCCAAAACGACGTAGTTTTGGAGTGACTTGACATAACCTTATGTCAAGTGACATGATAAACGATAACCCCATATATATATATATATATATATATATAGACACACACTCATTTATATATATATGTGTGTAAAATACATTTACATATGTGTGTATGTATAAGTACGTAATTGAAAACTTATATGTGAATTATTGGAGGTGTGCGTGTTATCGATGGTATAATAAACTTTTCATTTTTATAATTTTTTTCTAAATAATGGATACAATTAATTGAATTAAAGCAGAAAAAAAATCCAAAGGCACTTGATCTTCTCTTCAAAATAACAAAAAAATTAATTATCATCAGAAACTGAAGGTTGGGGAGCAGTCCAATATTTCTTGACGGCAAAGAGAAGTTTCTGGCGTTCAAGAGGCCCATCTTCATGGTCAACAATTTGACTCTCCCACTCCATTGCTTCCACCATTTTCTGCAATTTTACTATAATATCCACATCGTCTCTTATAATTACACTTCCTTCTGGCCTCAGAATCCTATCCATCTCTAGCACTATATCCTCCGTCTTACATCTGCAAGTAATTATATATATATATAACCCAAATTCATTATTAATGTACTCTTCATGAATCACAATTTCAAAGGGAAAAGAAAGTAAAAATACATTGTAAAACCAATATATTTATATATTTACCTGTTATCGTCGTAAAGAGTAAATACAGAATCAGCATGGATTAGATCATAAGTTCTCGGGTAAGTAGACATTGCTTCACACCTGCAAAAAGAAGATTCAAAGGCCATGAGCAATTACAAGTCAAAACCAGTTCAGATGTGCACAAAATAAAGGAACAAAAAATTGGACCGGGCACATAAGCCGGTTGAGACAGTGGTTTAAGGGTCAATGGGTCGGATCAGGGTTAACTTAGGGGTCATATTAAAATAATATAATTTAATTGAAATGTAAAAATTAATAGAGTAAATACCCTTTCTGGTCCCTGACAAAAAACACGGACCTCATTTTGGTCTCTGACAAAAAAACCAACCCTTATTCATCCTTTTTATGGGACTAAAAAGGACATTTTAGAAATTTGTGAGGGATCAAAATATTAATCAATCGACCCTTATTCGTCTTTTTTATGGACTAAAAATGACATTTTTTTTGTCAGGGACCAAATGGGGTCCGTGTTTTTTATCAGAGAACAGAAAGGGTATTTACTCAAATTAATATTTTACATAAACTAATAAAAAAATCATAATATAAAATAAATTTTAAATTATAATAAAAATAGCTGGCAACATATATTCATATATTTTTAAACTTCTATAAATAAAAATGAATATCTTTAGAAAAAATGCTTAAAATCTGTTAGTATCAGTTATGATGCCTATACTTATGCAATGATATCTAACCTATTAATTAGAATAAGCAAATCAGCGCATGAATTATGAGATTGGATTTTAAATTTCAAATGTTATTCCCAAAATTATGATATCTAACTAATTAATTATCATTATTACTTAAGGAAAATTAGCCCATGGATTATGGGATCGAATTTTAAATTTTAGATTTCAAATACAATTCCTAATTTTCGTAAAATGAGTTATGGTGATGAAATAATACAACTTTATGTAAAATCTAATGATTAAAAGAAAAAGAAAAAAGATATAAACCCTTTGGTCTTTAATATATGAGCTAGTTAAGGATTAAATTTAGTCTTAAATATGAGACCTCAATCCACAATGACTCCCAAATTTATAATTTCTTAAAAATATTTTTATTAATTGCACAAGTTAAAGAGTTTCTTGTTTAGATTGGTGATGATGGAAAATTGTATTTTAAAACTAATATATATTTATTACAAATAACTAATATAACAAACTTTCTTAATATATCCAAATTAGTCAGTTAACTCTTATATTAAGGACAGAATTATAAGGTAGTATTTAGGAACTTAGAGGTATTATAAAGGGCACTATAGAACATTAGAAATTAGACCCCTCATGTGACTTGGACTTGAGCGTGTTTGGGATGGCCAGAACTATTGAGAGTCTGGTTTCTCTCCTTTTCTCATTTCTGCCCATCTCTCATTATCTGCAAATCGTGGCCGTCGAAATCTTGATCGAAGGGTTCAGAATATTTTTTTTTAAAACTGCATGCGGTAATAATTACCGCATGCGGTTTTTTTTAAAATTATTTTGGACCGTTGGATCAAGATTTCGACGGTCAGGATGAGACTGTGAGAGATAATAAGAAAAATGATCATGAGAGAATCCTCTTCCCCAGAACTACAAACTTATCTAATTGAAGTCAACAAGAGTCACAATATTGGATTGAAAATTCACAAGCATATATATATATATATATATATACAGAGAGAGAGAGAGAGAGAGAGAGAAACTAACCAATCATGGTAGGTTCCGATCAATCCTCGTTCAAAAATGGCGCCAAGAGTGTTAACGTGAGCCTGAGGAGGAACCACGTTCATGACCCAAACAGGATCTTTGCTCAAAGCAGCAGCGAAGCCACCAAAGTAAGCGTTCATGTCTAAGATGTTACGATATCTGGACTGACCAATCTGAGAATTCACTTTCTTATAGTAAGAAACTCTTCTCTCCCATACTTCTGAATCTTTCTTCAAAGTCTCACCATTAATCCCTTTAAGTGTTCCCTTTTGAATCCTTGGAGGAACCGTACTTAATCTCTCAGGCCAGTTATTTACTATGCCTCCGGCTGTCTCTTCCTTCTCCGTTACTTCCGGCAGACGACTCAAACAAGTTTTCATGTCTGTGTACCTGACAATTATTCAAAACCACCATGCTTCACTTGGATGGAGAAAAAAAGTTGGAACGAAAGGAAATGAAAGAAGAAAAAAGCATGGAGATAATGTTATCAACCCCTACTTTTTGAATGAAGGAGAGAAAATATGGAGTAAAGAATACCATGGGTAAATGTGGTAATGACAATACTATCCCCTTATTATATTTTGATTTATTATGTCTCATGTCATCATGTATAACCAAACTATATAAACATAAACATTATCAAGATAGTTTTAAGTGTATATATTTTAGTGTTAAACAAAAGAAAGTGTATATATTATCATTTTTGTATATTTAATTAAAAATCAAATAATTTTGTATATTTTAAAATATATTTTAAAAATCAGATAATATTAAATAGAGAGGAAAAAAACAAATGATATATGTGTATAAATAAATTGGTTGGAGTGAGAAATCGGGCTGAAATTCACTAAATTTGACTTGAGTGAGAAGACTTCATGGTGAAGGGTACGTAACTGTCGAAGAAGATTTTTCTTCCCAAAATCTCTTGTTTAGAGGGAAAAGTTGGGGGAGTGGAATGTGGTAGGTCCCACCCCTAATTTTCCCTCTTTTTTTCCTTTTCCACTTCAAAAAAAATAATTAGTTCTTCCATATTTTGTGATCATATTTTATTTCCTCTCAACTTTAAAAGAAGATTGTGGAGAAAATGAAGAAGTAGTAAGTACCAGGCGATGTCAGGAGTGTGACTATTGTTGGAGGGGCAGAAAGAACGACGAATAGGTTTGCATTGGAAATGGTTAAGTGGCTTTTGCCATATAGCAATATCACCTTTCTCCACCACTTTCTTCCAACACAGGCTTCTCGCTACCCTCTCAATACTCTTCTGCTCTTCATTCAGATCCTCCTTTGTTCTCTCCCACCCTTTCCAGTGTGTCCTCCAATTTATTGGTGGACCCGACAGGATCCAGTACCCGCCCGGTCGCAGAACCCGATCAACTTCATTCAGATACATCCCATCTATATAACATATTCACAAAACATGTCAAAATCAAAATAATGTCACTCATTTTACGTAATGTTGATGACTTCATACCGTAGTGAGCCCAAGGTATGAGGCAGCGAGAGCAGTGAGCGATGTCGAATGCTCGTGAAGGGAAAGGGAGCCTCTTGGAGGCCAAGACTCCGATGAGGGCAGGCACTCCTCTTTCAAGAGCGAACTGAACTTGAGCTTCATGTGTGTCTCTGGGAGCTATTGACACTGTTATTATCTCTCTCGACATCATATATGCTCCCCAGCTGGCAACCTGCGTTTAATCTTTTTCCATTATATTATTATAATACCACTTAAGTTTTAAATGCAAATCACATATTAAATTTCAACTCTACTCCCCGGGTAAGATCATTTTCTAAAGAGTTTTGAACAAGGTCAACCAAGTCGGATTTTATGTTTGTTTGTTTTTTCTAACCATTGCCAGGACATCAATTGGTTGTATAGCAATTCTTCATGCATGTTTGTGCTTTAATAACTTAATAAATTGTTGTTTTTACATGTGATTTATACATGAATATTTTATTTACTTGTAAATTAACATAATTTCATTTAAATATGACTCTTTTTAGAGTAATATGTGGATAATATTTTAATTATGAAATTATTGTTCCTAATTTAATCACGTCTGGTTCATAATACAAGTCAGTTTAAAAGAATTCATTAATCCTTAGTACATGTAGCTTTGTACTTTTTTCTCTTCTTTAAAATCTTATGTAATATAAGGTAAAACTGGAAGAAGAAAAAATCAATTTAAGATATATTTGTTGAGTTAGTTATTATTTTTTGTTATAAATTAGTTAAAATAACTTCTACTACTTATAAGTTTATTTTAACTAATTTTCACATATTAAGAAATGATAATTAAGTCATTAAATATATTTTAAATTGATAAATTTTTCCAAATTTAACCTTATTAAAATGGGAGAATCCTATCTAAATCCAGCTGAAATACCAAAATTTAAATTTAATCATCCACTTTTATTAACAAATTCTTGATCAGGTCAAGAGGCCTAATTATGAATTTATAAATGTTATTAAATGACCACATTGCCTCCTCAAAGTCATCTCTTCTTTCCCAAATCACATCTACTGGTAATTCAATTCTCTCTTTGCTGATGATTTAATATATGATTCAAAAATGGAATAGGCACATTCATGTTCATTGATTCCCTTAAGAAGAACAGACTTTTTTTGTCTTACATATAGGATCAACGTTAGAGAAATAGAACAAGCTAAGTGAAATTCCACAACCTAGACAAGCGAAGTTTTTTGATGAAGAATGCACCCATTATATTCTTATATTTACATAATATCTTGGTTGGATATATACAAATTTGAATAATTTTATATCCACAAATTATCGACACCCCTCCCTTGTCTTTTCTTTTTTTTCTTCCAATACGACTTAAATAAGTATAAAATCAGAAAATATTCATTAACAAACCCTTTAAGTAGACTTATTCCTAACCAAAATCTCTTTCCCAATGGATTGTAGGGAATATATTAAATTGATATTGCCGTCCCAAATCCCAATTACCATTTCCAGTGCCACATATCACTATCAAAGTTCATTTTAAAAACACTTTTCCCTTATTTACTCGAAAAAGAAAAGAGTTTTTTTAGGGGATCGAAAAAACCGTCACCAGTAAAGAGTGTTTTAAGAAGAGCCTATCTCTAATACTATTATGAAATGGAGAAAACGACAAATTAAAGAAGCAAACGTACCCCACAACCAGTGTCCAGGGCGGTTCTGATAGAGCCATCTCTGAGGTCGATCAACTTCCCGATATCATCAATATATGCGTCCGCACCATTAGGAAACATGGTCCCTCCCCCCGGGAATCTAAACCGATCACCCTCATACCGGATCCAATTCTGCACCGCCTTCTCCACCGTCAGCTCGCGGTGAGGCACATTAGCGTACCACGCCACGTCACGGCTCTCCGGCCACTGAAACGGTATCTTATACGCAAACGGCGCCGGAACACGACACTTCAATAGCTCCTTCTTCTCCGGGCAATGCCTCTCTCTGTATATCATCCTGTCCCTCGAATACTTCAACGACCTGTCCCGGTCCTCGCACGGCGTGTACTCGCTGTACTCGGCTCCGCATCGGCTGTAGAGCTTGGGTGGTTCCGATGTGGGTAACGAGGCGTTGTGGAGGGAATGGAAATTGAGGGTATTGGTGTTGGGTTTGAGATGATGACATGGACGTCCCGTGACGGCGTCGATAGTGGTTGTGGTGTGCCGGCCGCCTTGTTGATAGGATCCAAGGAGGTAAAATATGAGGCAAAGGAGGGCAACAAGAGAGTAAAGATTTAATCTTCGAGAGAAGAAATGGTGTTTGGAGGGTTTAGAAGTTGGGTGGTAGGGTTCCATATTGGCTTATGAAAAATTAGAACAAGGAGAGTGAGACGTTGAAGAAGAAGCTTTGTGATGGTTTTTATACGAGAGAATTGAGAAAAGGTTGAAAGGTAGTTACGAGGAAGGAGAAGAAGTATCTGTGGTTATGTAAGGAAATACGCGTGAAAGAGATCTGTGAGCGTAATTTAAGTGTATTAAATTAAAATGGGTGAATTATTGGAGATTTTCATTATTCTTATAACTCAGATTTGGATCTCCTCGTACTCTCTTTTCTCTATGCTTCTTTCCGTAATCAATCTAATTATTCATCTTCGGGCAAAAAAAAAAAAAAAAATCTAATTATTCATCTATTTAATTATTTATTTAATTATTTTTATTGGACTATACCTATCTAATCATTCATCTATTTGACAAGTAATTATTTTATTATTACTTGAATAATTTTGAAAATAATACATAATGCTTTTTAACGATAATAATTAAATTATATGAATATAAAATACTCCATCCATCTTATTTATATAATAAGTCAACTCTAATTATCTCACTCGTTAATTCATTATCTTTGTCTGAAAATTGAACATTTCCCTAACTTTGCACAAATTTAAAGAAATACGCGTAAAGTGATATGTAAATGTAATTAAGCTTATTGAAAGAGAGAATTACAATGAAGGACTTTTTTTTTTGTCATTCTTCATATGCTCTGATTTGGATCTCTCATTATACTCTCTTTCAATTCTCTGTACATCTATTTAATTATTTATTTTATTTAATACTCCTTCTGGTCTTAATTATAGAAACAAATTTTAGAGTTAGTTTTGATCCTAATTATAAGAACAAGTTTTAACTTTTGTCATTTTTTTCCTATAATACCCCTAATTATACTTTCTCAATAATAATTTAATAATACACCTATATATTTTATAAATAGTGGCCCTTCTCATATGTCATGTGCATGTATGAATAAAAAATGTTGTTTCTTCCATTTTTATGTTGTTTCTTTGTCGCTTTTTATTAAAGTTCTTTACATTTCTTATACTTTTATAAAAACTTATCATTTTAATATCTTCAATTTTCTTCCAGAATTAGTGGATTATATATACCTGATAAAATGTTCTTAACAATTAATTCTTTCGATATTCTTCCTAATAAAAGTAGTTTTTATTATGCTTATTTAATTTCTTATAACCGATTATATACACTATATCTCTAATATAAATGTATTTGTTTGTGTTTTTGTGTTGACAATTTCAAATATGAAGATTTATATGGATTCTAATAAATTCCTGAAACCTACGTACCTCGTTTAAATTTATCATTTTCACGACATCATGTGGGAGTAAACTTTTTTTAGGTGAGGGTATTTTAGGAAAATATATATAATTAACTAATTTAACTATCCTCATTAATCCCTCTAAATTCTGGTAATTTGCTCCTATAATTAGGATCGGAGGGAGTAGTCGTATATTTATCATCATTACTTTGGTCTATATGATTAGTAATCACTTCTAATTAACACACTTGAACCCCACACACACACACACAAAGGTGCATGATTGACTCATTAATTTTGGTTGAAAATTGAACATTTTTCTGACCTTGCACATATTTAAAAATATATTTGATACATTAAACTTGAAATCTTCTTTTAATAAATTGTAATAGGGGTAATGTTTGAAAAAATGTTCATTAATAACCCACCAAGTGATTTATATTACTCCCTCCGGTCCTAATTATAAGACCTAGTTGACTTTTTTGGAGAGATTAAGGAAGCTAATTAAATTGCTATAGAATATTTTTATTTTTTTCTTCAAACTAATTAGTTTTACTAATAAACTAATATATAATCTAAGGAGATATGATATATAAAATGATTAAGTAACTTATTTATCTTCCTTAATTTTTCCAAACAAAGTCAACTAGGTCTTATAATTAGGATCGGAAATAGTAGTATTATATATGAAATAAAGATTTCTTTTAAAACACGTCTTATATTTAGGATTAGAGGGAGTATTTAGTTCAATGCTACAATTAAAAATTTTGACAGATGAGATTATACGGGACTTACGTGTGTGTGTGTGAGTGTGATCCAAATTCGGGCAGTGTGCGTGGGTTGGCAGTTTTCATTTTGGGAAATGCATATCCAAGCCCGCCCTTACTGGTGAGGGTTGAATTTGATCTTTAAGTTAATTCCATTACGAGGCATATAACGTGCCCACTTGTAATTTGTTCAATTTTTCTACTTATTTTTATCCACTTGTTTTTATTTTTTTCTTAAAAAATCAATATTGTCATTGGTTAAACTTCAAAGTTAAAGGTTGTACTGGGGTACCCGAATGAGTCTTCTGTTAATTATGGTGTGCAGTGTATTACTAAAGTATACTACTTTTAGTCATTTAAATTTTATATAGTATATTTTTGGTTCCTTAATTTCATAAAGTATACTTTTGATCCTAAAATTCTAATACTGTTAATGTTGTTAATGGAAAACACTAATGCAGTGAACTCAAGTGATGATTAATAGCATTTAATTACACAAATTTTATATATTCTTCAATTTACCCATATTTTAAATTTAAACCTAATAGCATTTAATTACACAGTCATACTTAAATTTACACCGTTATCACTTGAGTTTGCATTTTCCGTTAGTAAAATTAACGGTGTTAGAATTATAGGACTAAAAGTATATCTTATAAAGTTAAGGGACAAAAGTATACCTCATATAAACTTAAAGGGCTAAAAATACACTTTAACCTTATTATTATTATTATTATTATTGGAGAATTACTATAAGGCTTCAAGGAAGGGATTTGATTAGGAGCATGTAATGACAAATTCTATGCAAAAAATAACAAGTTTATACTACTCGTTTGTTATTAGAATTTTTAATAATTAAATAATTTCTTAGGTCCTCAAAATAATTCTGTTATATATATATATATGCGCGCGCGCTTTTTCATTCTTGGAAGCCCTGTTTAGGGTCCCAAACTGAAATTAAGTGAGGAAAATGGCTCATTTCTCGTTTCCTTCACTACATTTTCCGACAACCAAACAGCCACTAAAATATTTTATTTTTCAATGGCAACTGATATGGTAAATTATTTGGTTTTTCTGGGATTCACATACTTCTGATTATACTAGCTAAAAACAGGAAGGTAATAAATGAGATTGCCCATTATACTTATGGTACACAGAAGCCAGAGTGTCAACCTTGATATTCCCACCCCCAAAAATGGTCAAACTAAAAATAGTTTTATACCAGAATCCTCTCAAGTTAATGCATATTTGTAGACACTAGACAGAGTTCATTGAAAAATATACAATTATAAATGAGATTCATGTATCATAATTATACTTATTTACTATTTTTTTTTATATATTTTCCAAATGTACTTTTTATACTCATTATTAATTAATATGTAGGGGATCGGATTATATTCTCTTTTCTTCTTTAATTATAATCACTCACTAGTACAAAAGAAGGGCTTTAAGACCGTCTCAATTAAACCGGACTATCGACGCCTCGGTCTTAAAGGTATGACTAGTGACAGTTTTGTAAATATAAAGAATTTCTTATATCGGATCATTTTTTTCATAGGTCTTAAATATATTATCCAGAGCCATTAAAAAAACAACCGGTCTTAAAAATGTTATTAAAAAAATTGAAATATCAATTACTTTATGGAGAAATATCATACAGCCGAACTCCAAAATAATACGGAAAAATTTAAATATAAAGTTATTAAAGTTTTAAGACTGAACATATATAATAGCTGGTCTTAAAAGTTATTCGCTTAAGACCGGACATAAAATGCGGCTGGTACAAAATAGAGAAAAAGATTAAATAAAAAATTTATTAATTTTAAGACCAGAGTTATACAAAGACCGGTCTTAAAGATTAACTTTTGAGATCGCGTACTAATTTTTCCGGTCATAAAAATAAAGCGCCAAATATATTTTTCTTCGCGTGGAAGCTTTTGTTACTCTCACTGAAGAACCACTATTCACGTTGCGAAACCCTTCCTGTTGCATTACCTCTCTTCCTCGCCCACGTACCATTAGCCTCTCGTTACTCTCTCATTTGCTCAGGCATTCCTCTCTTTTTGTCTCGAAAATGAACGGTGAAAACGATTCTAGTCGTGTTCTTGAAACGCCAGTTACTAGTGTGACTAGTGTGTGTCAGAACAAACCCTCTTCATCTCACAATGAGCCTCGTAATCGCCGTGCATGCCGTGGTAGAAGTGGCACACGAATGATGGATGTATCCCTAAGTCGGACTTCTGGGATAAAGCTCGAGATTCGTTTGATGAAAATTTGCAACCTATCGGTTCTAATAAAAGCAAATATAATAGTCTTGTCGGCTATCTAGCAAGTAGCAAGGTTAGCATCTTGACAGATAAGTGGAAAAATGTAGACCTTCGCACAATAAATGATCCTATTTGGGACACTATCCGGCTTACATACACTGTCCCTGACTGTCAGAAGTTGAAAGACTCAACATTGTCTTATTGTGCTGATTGGTGGAGGAAGTTTAAGACCTTTCTAGCTAACAAGTTTATTTTTGCCGAGGTTCGGCCTGACCATAATCCTTAGGACAAGTACACATTTATTGATGAACAAACTTGGCAACAATTTGTTCAGATGCGGACCACTCCTGAAGCTCTGGTGAGTTTATATTTAGTTTTGTTTGCCCTTTTGTTTGCTTATTTACCCGTGCGGATATGTAAATGTTATTGTATTCATCTAATTCTGTTAGTTAAATGGTTTGGTGTGTGAATAGAAGTATACATTTCCTGCCTTTGTCCTGCATTAGACTAGCATGTTCTAGTTCTATGCAAGTCTGATATGTAAACCGTGAAAAGGTAAAATACTAAATAGGTAATTAGGGAAATAATAATGGCATAAGAGTCAATCCATTATTATAGTCTTAGTTCTGTTATAATAGGTAGTGGTTGTAACAACCCGACTTTTCAAAAGCAGTAAAATTTTTTTTTTCAAACAAACATCATTTGAAAACATCAGAGTAGAGCATTTGAGCGGAAAAGTAACTGATATATATTTATAAAGTGCCGTAAGTCTGGCTGGATACAACAATGCAGAGTTGACCGTGTGGTTCAAAAGAAATGTACAACAAAAGGGAAGGCTTCCGCCGAACATCGAAAGGAAGTCTTCGAACGGATCTTCTACGCAGTCGCTTGTCTCTCTCCTGGCCCCTCGGTCCTCCCGACCTTGACGCTATGTTAAGAGCTGAGATCCGCACCGGATCTCAGGTAACGGTTAACCTCATATTCATATATACAACATATGCATTACAGATAATCATACAAAGAAACAAGCATATCCCAACAACACATAACCCCTTTGGCAAATGTGTCACACCTAGCTATCGTGTCACACCTAGCAGTCGTTTCACACCTAGCAATCGTTTCACACTTAGCATTTCACACCTAGCAATCGTATCCCAATACCCCGCAAGCATAACAACAGTACATGAAGATATCACAGAGCTAACAACTACCACAATAGGCATACGTTACACATAGTACATATACGCATACAATAAACATCATATTAGTGTTACAGTACGCGAACGTACGTACATAGACATACAGCCAAGCTATCAGCTACCACATACAATACACATATCACATATATGCATAAAATAAACATCAGCGTTAGTGTTACAGTACGCGAACGTATATTCGTTGACAGATTACGGTATTTCTAGCACGTTTTACGGAAAACTGTACTTTTACGGAAAATCGTGAAATCTCCAACAGCGGCTCGTCGGGCAACAGAATACAAGCAAGAAATCAGGATTTCTGATATCCTATAAGGGTAATATCACTTTCATTAGTGATTTGACATTACAACTGGCATTTTAGGTAGAAATTACCATTTTGCCCTTCTACCCCTAATTGGCGGAATTTCGCCAGCACTTCGTTACTCTGACTAATTTTCTTCCCAAAATTTCGCCAGAACTTCGACGCCATTTCGATTTTCGAAAATAAAGACTAAAATAGCCCTCCCATATGATATCCAATCATACTTGAAAAATTAAAGGCTATCCTAGCATTACAACCCCTACTTTTGAAAGTACTACAAAAGCTTCAACTTTTCTGAGACTCGATCCCTACTATGTTTTTACCTCTTCAGCATATTTTTCAATGCAATGAGGCCTAAAACAAGCATAGGAATTTCATCCCCTACTTCCTAAATCTAACCAACAATTCTACTATCTTTCGAACTAAAAGCTAAAGACCGAAAGACTTACCCGTTGAAGACTTCTGTAGAATTTCTCCAGAGCTTCTCTCTCTACTTTCTCCCTCTAAGATTTCGCCCAAGGAAGAGTGAAATGGTGTGAAGAGTTCAAGAGCTCATGGGGTCTATTTATAGAAATTTCCAAGGATATAATTGGAATTTTGTAAGTTGTTTCAACCATGGAAAATCCAATGCAAAATGGTGTATAATTCTTGTCCATGGAAGCATGCTTGGACGTCTTGGGGAGTTGATGTGGCAGCCTTGGAGTGGTCCAAAAATAATTACTTATGTTGCTTTATAGCCTGGCCTAATAGAATTCCCCGATCGGTACCCGATTCGCGTGATTTCGGAGAAATCTCAAAATTCTGGATTTACAACTTTGAAGGCATGTTCTCACTTACTAGAAATGTCCAAGTTAACCTAAATTTTGATTCCATATAGGGCTCCAACAGTCCAGTTGAAGTTTTCTCGAGAAACGTGTCCGAACGTGTCCTGTGTCGAAACGTATTTCGGAATCATCAACTTCTTCGAAAAATTCACCGATTCCAAATATGTTCATATAAATTCAAACTCATTCCTAGATGTTGAGTTAGAATTTATTTTCCTTATATCCAAAAATATACCTATATGCATTTTTCCCTATTTTGTTTTATTAGGAAATGCACAAACGACTTCATAATTTTCTTCCGGAAGAGTCTAACGGAAGATAATATCTCACTGATCAATATTTTTCCTTGACTTTGGAAATCCCATTCCTAGATCTCTAGATAGGATCCGTTTCCTAATTTCTAAATTACTATTCACATTTTTTTGCTTTAATTAATTATATTAATAAAATAATAGCAAGTTGCATAATTTATTTCCCATTTCATTTTTCATTTTTTTTTCTTTTCCTTTTTTCTGCCCCTTTTTTTTCGTTTTTTTTTTTATTTTTTTATTTAATTATTTAATTAATTAATTATTTAATTAAATAATTATATAATAATTTTTTTACAAAATTTTCCTATTGGTCCATTCTTGCATTTAGGCTTAAAAATACCTAACCTCAACTATTTTTCTAAAAAATTTCCAATTAATTAGTAAATATACTTTTACTAATTTTCAACCATTTTCTACTAATTTTTGAGCTTTACATAATTATCTTTGAATTTCCTTTGCTTATACTTAAGTAATTAGCCCACTATTACTTAATTACTTAATTATCACAAGTTGATAATTTTCTTAATTAGAACACCTCATTACCTTCATATTGTTGTATTAACATTAGTATTTCTATGCCTCTTACATTATTCTATAATTTGTAAGGGTATTTTGGTCTTTGTTACCTTTTGGACATTCTTATACAATTTCTCCAAGTTCATAATTTATTAAATTACCTTAATTAGAGATAATGTACTCTCCTAATTCACTTGGTCATTTTACGCCCTTTAGGATTTTTCATAATTTTCCTAAGTCATTTATGTCCCTTAGGGGCATTTCCGTCATTTTGGCACTTTGGCCCTTAAACTCTCTAATTTCCAAGAGATTTTCTTTAGAAAATAAGCTAATTATTACTTAATATTTGATATCCCATATTCACCTACTTTCTATAGGTTTAATTTTACCAATTTATGATATAGATGTTTAGGGTATTACAAATGGTGACATTGTTGTTAGTTAGTTAGTATGTTAACTGTGTAATGGTTTCAGTGCAAGTTGTTATTGGGCCTTAAGAGTCAAGTCTCTAACTATATATAAGAGGTTAGTCTAATAGGTGTCGGAACCAGTTATGATGAATGAATGAATTCACTGAGTTGGCAGCAATTCTGCAACTCCCTTTCCTCTGTTTCTCCTAATTTCTTCTACAATTCTACATCTTCCTTAAATAAAATGTTGAAACTTGATGAAGTGAATTTGACTAATGTTTGACGTTCATATCAAACAGAAGTTCTCTAATTTCTGTTAGTGACATGGTTGGAATTCATAATATAATTAATAGTTGTTTTCAATTCTGATTCACAGAAAAGAAGGGAACAAGCACAGGAGATAGGGAGAAATAAGATTGCCCGTATAGAGCTTCTCGCGGCGGATATGGAAAAGCCGAAAAAGAATTGATGGCGGCCAAGCGGAAGAGATTGGAAGATGAAGCTGAATCCAATCCTTCTCGCGATAGTTGATCAGCCATCTCCAATACGTCGCGAGGAGTTGTGGTTGTATATTCGACAAAAGCCAAGCGGCACCTACATGAGTGAACAAACTTGTCTAGTTGCTAAAATAATTGTAAGTATCAATATTGTTATTTTTTAGTTACTAAACATGTTTCATTACTAAGCTTCTCGTTATCTGTATCTTACAGGAAGATCTTAAAAAGAAATAAGCAAAGGGATCTTTTGTGTCGGACGGGAGGAATGATGTTCTGACCGTTGCGACCGGAAAACTGGATCACTCGGGGCGTGTAAGGGGGATTGGAGGACGGGTAGGCCTAAAACAATACCTTTGGTAAATCCAAACACCATAAACAAAGTATGGTTACCCAGGAAGAGATGGAACTGACGCTTGCCAAATTAAGTGAGGAAGCAGCGGCTAAAGAAGCTTCATTGACTGCAATGTTTCAATCCGAGATGAACAAGATGAAGGAGGAGATGGATAAAATGATGCTGCTTTTGCACTTTCGTCCAGAGACCAGTGATCCTTTCACACATTCACCTGCACCTATGCAGCAGAGCACTAGAGGGAGCTGCATTGTTGGACAATCAAAGCAACCTTGTGACCTGTATGTGGAGGATGGTGATAATCATAGACGATTAGTTGCAAAAGGGACTGTCCACAACTTGGGATCAACTGTACACCACCAACAAATGGCTGATGATGATGTCAGAGTGTCAGTTGAAAAGGTGATCATTGATGCACCTCTCCCTCTCCCAACTGATCAGCTGAAGCTTGTGAGTGAAGTCAAGGGAACCTTCATCTCTTGGCTAGTGAAGCTTGTAAATGTCTCTACTCCTCCTCAAGCTCTATCCCCTACTACTAAGTTGACTGGCAAGGAAAAAATATTTGATATGGTATCCAATGGATATTTTAAAGATAAATCGTGGCCTATCAATGAAGTAATAGGCCTCCCTCATCCTCAACCGGTTTTCGTTGACCTCGATGATTTAACGTCCCTGCTGCTTCCTGGAAAGGAGCTTACTAATGCAATTGTTCAAATGTTTATGAAGTAAATATCTTCTTCTATGAGTACATAATTTAAATGCATCGTTTAGGCAAACATACATATATACTAATTCCTTGATCAATGTCATTTCTTGTAGGCTTATGCATCGAGAATTGGCTCAACAACGCAGAATCAATGATTTTGGATTCTTGTTCCCAGTCTATGCAAGTACAACATCTTTAGAGGAGAGGCAGCAGTACATATCAATGAGGTTGTGTGAAGTGAGAAGAAAGGTGTACTTGTTTCCATACTACCAAGGGTACATATCACAATTCTTGTCTGCAATTCACTTAATTCTGCTACATATATCACTGAGTACTTTACTACTGTGAATTTTCAGCCACCACTGACAGTTGGTCCTCATATGCATGGAGGTGCATACAGTTATCTTCTTATGCTCCACTCACAACGATCCAGGGCCTATGTTGATGCAGACCATCAACGAGTAAGCATGTCATTATGATTCTCTTGTCTGAAATCTCTGTTGTGAATTTTCAATGAACATTATTGATAAATTTGTGATTTTGATGATAGTGCCATGAGGACCTTCCAAATCCAGGTAAACAAAAAGCATATGTATGGTGCCAAAGATCCTAAATGGCTCACACCAAAGGTTAGTACATATTTGGACACTAGCAAACTGCCTTGTGATAAGAGTTTTTCAGAAATGCTTGAGGCTGTTAAGGACATGCTTCCGAATGATAATGTGTTGCCGCATCGATACTATGATGCTAAGAAAATACTTTGTCCATTGGGGATGAAGTACAAAAAGATCCATGCATGCCCGAATGATTGCGTATTGTATAGAAAAGAGTTTAAAGAGAAGCAGAATTGTCCGATATGTGAAACCCCACGGTACAAGTCAAATAAGGGGCCTGCAAAAGTGTTGTGGTATCTTCCAATCATACCGAGATTCAAGCGGTTGTTTGTGAATGAAAATGATGCAAAAAATTTGAGGTGGCATGCAGATGAGAGGATTTCTGATGGAAAGCTTCGACATCCGGCTGATTCTTCTCAATGGAAGAAAATCGATCAATTATTTTCGAACTTCCATATTGGCGCAATCTTGATGTGAGACACTGTATTGATGTCATGCATGTGGAGAAAAATGTATGTGATAGTATTGTTGACATGCTTCTCAACATATAAGGTAGTTCCAAGGATGGTGTGAAGGCAAGATTGGATTTGCAAGAAATGAGAATACGCGAAGACTTACATCCAAGGCCATATGAGAAGAGAACTTATTGTCCCCCGGCTTCTCATACTTTGTCTAAGGATGAGAAACGATGTTTTTGTGAGTGTTTACATAGCACAAAAGTTCCATCGGGGTATTCTTCAAATTTTAAGAGACTTGTATCGATGATGGACTTGAAATTAGTAGGCCAAAAGTCTCATGATTGTCGTCATGTCTTGATGCAACAGCTACTCCCAGTAGCTATTCGAGGCATCGCCGAATATGATCTTCGGGTTGTTTTGACTAGACTTTGTCTCTTCTTCAATGCGGTTTGTAGTAAAGTTTTCGAGATTGAAAAGTTGGATGAATTAGAGAATGAATGATATATTATCTTGTGCCACCTTGAGAATTTTTTGTTCCTACATTTTTTGACATCATGGTTCATCTAATTGTTCATCTAGTGAGGGAGATAAAGTTGTGCGGCCCTATCCATACTAGGACTAAGACACGGCTCAGACTCATACGAAAGACAACAGTGGGGAATTTTCCGCAATGGGAATAGCCTTATTCTTCACTTCAATCAATTAAATTTATGCATTATTTAGATTATATTTAATCAAGCATATGATCTACTTGAGGACTTCACCCTTCAACATGTTCAAGTCATTTTGATTTCTACTCTTAATTGTTATTTTAATTATTTTGTTTGTCATACTAGCTTTTTCTCTCTATATATAACACATTATACTTTTAATATCATTTTCTCTTTTATAAATTAAAAAAAAAAAGCATATGATACTTGAGGCGCAGGAGAAATAAATATAATTAAATTTTTTAAGTGGGTGTAAAATTAAAATTCAACACAGAGCTAATCTATGAGTTCAACATAATCAAGCACTACAAGTAAAAGGCTTTTTAGACCAGTTAAAATTGGATTTTTAGATTGGATTTAGGCTAGGTCTTGAATCGGCCGGTTTAAAAAGTCTATATTTTCTAGACCATCTTACACCTGATTTAAGAGTTTACTTTAGACTAGTTATTTTATTGACCAGTCTTAAAAAGTACTCCCTACGTCCCTAAATATAAGCTTCAAATAACTGATTTGTTGTTATCAAGAAAACAATTAAATTAGTTAAAAGTATTTAATATGTATTTGTTTTCCAATTATGCCCTTCTTTGTAAAGAGGATAAGTGAGAGAGACAATAAATGCAACAAAGAAAGTCAAGGGGTAAAGTTTGAAAAAGTGCAATAAATGCTTTAACAAACTTAAAATGAAGCTTATGTTTTGGGATGGACATATTCTCGAGTTTGAAGCTTATATTTAAGGACGAAAGGAGTATCAATTTATAATAAAAAATGCACACTCTTTACACCAAGTAATTTCATACTTGGTCTAAAAAGTTGACAATTAAAATATATGTTTTATTTTGCTTCACAAAAGCCCTTTTAGATGATATTTAAAAGCTATATGATACAATATAAACTTAATAGACATCTATAAAAATAAAGTGAAATCGATATAAAAATAATTATTCTTAACATATGTATCTTACCAATATTATTAATTAAATCTTAATTCCGGATTTTTTTTCAATATTTAATTTTTTTTCTTGCTTTTTCTCTACCTCCAAAGGAATTAGATGATTTTTCAATGTTGGATCTATTAGATACAATTTTAGGCTTTACATAACTCTTGATGCATGATTCATTTTGCGAGCCTCCTTAAAGTGGAATACAACAGGCCTTGACTTTGGTACTATGTTACCATGCTTATACATTTTGATCCTTTTAGATTTCAAATATGAAACATGGCTCTGCTCTACCACGCTTTGAGGTGATCAAGGAGTATATCCCTATTTAACGAAGTTGAATATAATAGAGTTCATATACACAATTATGAGAAATAATTTTATATGTGTACGTGAATATATGATCTCTTGAGAATGTATTGGTTAGAATGAAACCAAACTAAATGCTAGTATTAAGAAAATAACAAATTAGGTAGAAATACTAGATGTGAGATAAGGATTAACAACTTTAAATTAAGAGGATGAAAAACATAAGGCTGATGATGTAATATCCATAATCTTGGGCCTAGAGACTTGAGGATAAACCTATATCAGGCAGACAACTAAGCCCAGTTCAGCAAGTGTGACAACTGCAAGCGTTGCTATACCAATCAGTTTGCTGCAGGAATTGTTTTGCTACAGCAATCTCTATGTTGTAGCAATCTTAGTCTGACTTGTTGAACAAGCACGTCCCTCAAGCTTACTCAGCAAGCTTTTTCTTTGATTTGCTGAAAAAGGGACACGTAGCATGTTCTAGGCCACATATGTGTGACACATATGTTAGGAATACTTATTTATTCCTTTCCCTACTCTCATTTATTTAAATCGGTCATAATAAGAGAAAAGAGAAGAGAAAGGGAGGAAAGAGAAACAGTTCAGAGCCAATTTCGACTTCAATTCGGTGTTTCTAGCTCCCGAGGGGAATTGTTCCTCTCGGCAAGAGCAACATTTCTATGGTTTCAGATTCTTGATCAGAGGAGTTTAGCACCGTCTACATGGTGGAGGTGTTTCCAAAATCAAGAACCGGCTAAGAAATCAAGTAGAGGTACGTATAAGGTTCGAGTTGAGCTAAATACCTTCAGGTTTTTATGAGATGTTCATATGCTTGGTTTTTCAGTCTGTCCTGCTTAAGCATGATGGGCTGTGATTTAGGTATTTTTTATGCTTCCAACGAGTTTAAAATAAAAAGTTGTATGGGATATAGGTGAGAAACCGATCACGAAAGCATCGGTAGAGAAAATTGAATTTTTGATCAAGAACCCCTGTTTTTTGGCCAAGCCATGTTTTTGTATGAAAGGATTGGATTTTGTTTAATTTGAGGTTAGAAATTGATTCTACACACAAAATTGTGTAGGGATAGGTTATTATAATGAATTTAGAAGGGTTGGGATGAAAACCCAAAGACTACAAATAAAGAAAGAGTGCTATCATATTTCATTTTCTAGAGACAGTCTTAGCGTGTCATGTTTTTGACCTACCAAAAGATATCCAAAGACCATGAAACTTTTCAGAATCGTAGTATGAAAGTGGAGCTTAATCACCAAGAGGGGGTGAATTGGGGATTATAAAACTTTTTCGGATTACTCTGTTTTCGTGTAGTAAAACGAGGTAAGTAGAGTATTGAGAAGAGAAGCAAGACACAAAGGATTTATACTGGTTCGGTCTAACCTCTTGACCTACGTCCAGTCCCCATACTGGGATTTCTCACTATAACAATTGATTACACACTCTGCAACTCAAGAGTAATTCTCACACTAGAACTTACTCCCCCTTACAAGTTGTAATCAATAACCCAATCTCCAAGTCCCCTTGACTTGAGATACTTTACAATAAATGATTTACAATCAAGAAACTCTATTTAAGAGTAGATAAGATAATCATGAAGTACAAATGTATCAAAAGATACTTTTCACAAGAAAACTCAAAGAGTAATTGAAACTTGAATGATTTTCGTTTTCTCACGATTGGTTGTTGAGAAGAATTGAATGCATCTCTATTTCTAACTAGAGATCATTAAATGACCGTTATAAATCCTAATGTGACCGCTTACAACATTGGTGATGGATTAGTGAAGGTTTTGGTCTTCTGCTCTTTCTCTACTCTTTGGTTAATCCAGCTTGTGCAGAGGTTCAGCTTGACTTCGACTTTTAATCATGGAAGAGCAACTATTGGATGTGGAAAGGAAACATTAATTCCTTCAAAACGTGTGGAGAATGATTGTCCGGAAGCATGCAAGTTTTCTGCACTTTGCATTTAATGTTTCGACATTTACTTTATGCTAACTCTCCATTTAATCCCGTCTAAATCATCTGAAACTCACTAACAAACTGATTAAACATAGTTAGGAATAGTAATGAGTGATGATATAAAGTATTAGGATCAAACACAAACGTTTCGCAAATTCGTTTAACTTGAAATCCAAATTTAGCGATGTAAACTCGAGTTTGTTCTTCGAGACTCGAGTTTTCATTCTTTTATCAAAAGCCTAAACTCGAGTTTCCAAATCTTAACTCGAGTTTTCTCATTCCAAATAAGAATATCGCGATTTGGTATTTGGACATGTTTTGTGAATAGTGCAAAACTCGAGTCATTAAGTGACTAACTCGAGTTTTGGACTTTTGATGAGAAATCATATTTTAGTCCAAAACATCAAAACTGGAGTTTCCATTCCAAAACTGAAGTTTTCAAAACGTTTAATTTTAGAAGAGCTCTCTGCTTGGGCTAAACTCAAGTTTTCAAACTGAAACTCGAGTTTCCATAAGTCTTTGAAAAAATGGAAACTTTTCAGCTCACTTTGAATTCTTCTCTGTAAGACCGAAACTCGAGTTTTCAAAACTAAACTCGAGTTTCCTCATTTATGAGAAAACATTGAAAAACCTTGTTAAGTCAAAACTAGAGTTTTCACAAGTTCAGAATTGAGCATTGTTCTCTGTATGATGTGAACTCGAGTTTCCAAAACTATACTCGAGTTTCCAACAAAGCTTAGAAACTTAGAGAACTCTTTGTGTAGCCTAAACTCGAGTTTCTAAATGGAAACTGGAGTTTTGCTAACTTGGAAAAACTTGATAGCTCTCTCTCTCTCTTGTCAAAACTCGAGTTTGTCAAATCAAACTCGAGTTTGCTTTGTCTGTGAAAAACTTAGAAGCTCTCTTTATGGTCAAAACTCGAGTTTTCATATCAAAACTCGAGTTTGCCTTCTTTGTAAAAACTTGAGCTCTTCTCTGTCAAGTCCAAACTCGAGTTTCCAAACTGAAACTCGAGTTTGCCTTTGACAGTAAGTTTTTCAACTTACAAAGACAAACTTCCATCTGTGTTTACAATTGTCCGTTATCATCAAAACCAATAGAGAACTAACATTCTCCCCCTTTTTGATGATGACAACACTTGTAAACCAGAGTTGCTACTTGTTTTGAAAAATTTGGAATTTAGAGAAAATTTTCACAAGCATAGTTTGAAATGCTGTATGACAAATACACAATTTGACAATCTCAAATAATTTAGTGCCACAGAGTTATGCATAGCAGAAGCAAGAGAAACATAAGATAACATTGCATTGCATTTCAATTTTAACACTTCTACATTAAGGATTAGTCAAAAGAAATCCTAACACAGAAACATGAAAATACAATTAAGCTAAAACAATACAACTAAGCTTAAAAACAGAAAATGCAAAACATCTAAAAAACAACTAAACTCTTCAAACTCAATGCCCTGGTTTCTCTGGTTCTTCTCCCCCTTTATCATCAACAAAAGAGGATGGAGCTGAGATTGAAGGTTCATCGAAAGGGGTAGAGAGCTTGACAGTGGATGTAGGGGATGGAATTGGGATTGGAGAGACAAGTGGGGTTTGAAGTATCTCAGTGGTTGGGGAAGAAGGAATGGGCTCGGTGGAGGAGCAATGGGAGTGGTGAAAGTGAATGAAGGGGAGACAGGATGGGAAGAGGATTCGTGCTTCAACCCGTAGGAGTCCCAAACCCGAAGTAGAGCCGGTGTCCAACTTCTTGATAAGTGCATTCAATCGATCATCCATTCGTTCTTGGGAAACGAGCAAAGTAGCCATCTCGAGCATCATGATAAATCATGTGGCTAGAAAGGTTCTTCATTTCAACCTTCATTGCTTCCCGGGCATCTACCACATCCGAATTGCCCTTGTTCACCTCAGAGACCAATCTAGAAACTTCCTCTTGGATTCAAAGAGCCATATCATCAAATGCCTTATTCACTATGGTCTGGACTCTTGCATCAAAATCAAGAGGGAGCCCGAGATTCATCAGATCCTTCAGCTTTGAAGGTGATCCTCATCAGATTAAGCTGACCCTTTCCAAAGACAATGGGAGTCCTCAGTGTCAAGAGCACCCACATACCAAATTTTGTGATAAAACAAGATCACAGACACAAGGGAAGGAAAATAGATATGAGAGGGTCGTCTAGAGGTGAATCTGAACTTGGTCATCTCTTGAAATATCCAATGCCCAAGGTTTATAGGAACTTTATTGACTATTGCCGCAAAACGTGGATAGTCCTTCTGAGCAAAGTAGGTGAAATTCCCACCTTTTTGAATCATGTTCCTAGAGTAGATATACCACAACACTCTATGAATAGGGGGCATAGATACTGGAGTAAATGA